>CM067314.1:12186880-12434380 GCA_034231615.1 Meghimatium bilineatum
TCTTGTAGCAGGTCCACAGTCCTACTAAATTTCCAGCAAGATGTAGTCCATCCAGAGAATGTAAATGCGTTGTGTCACCGTTTTGTTTGCGCCAATGGTCTGAGAAATCCGTCCTCGGCAGTGTGACTGTATGATCTTGACGATATAAGGCATTCTCACTAATAGTAAAACAAGCCTTCTTAATGGTTCCTTTGACTATTACCTTGATTTTTATTAACTATCACGCAAAGTACAATTATAGTGACCAATACAATTCCATAAATAGTCAAAAGAGTAATTAATAATGCTTCATTGCTCAGTAGGTTTTATGGTGTAGACCAGGTGGATCTGAGGGTCCAAAGCAGAAATGTACATGTGGTGTCGGGCTGGACGGGAAGAAAAGCTACAATGAAAGTTTCATTACCCATGTTAATGTCACTAAATATAAATTTCAACCGGTTTTAACCAATGTATATTTACATTTGTATATTAGGCGCAAACACATTTGTACAGTTTAATCAATGCATGTGGTTCTACGCCCGTGTGTTTCCGGGGCCCGAAAGGGGAGCAAAGAGTAGCAACACTGTTTACCTTCCACGCGTGTCGTAAAAGGCGACTAAGGAGGTTATGGGATGGAGTTGGCGGTCCCATCCCATATAGGGATCAGTGACCCAAAGCCATGCTGAAGTCGGATGTATCAGGCCGAAATGCGCAGATATCGCAGCAATGCTGTAAACCATGACACAACGCATTTCGTTCTCCATACTACATCCAGATAATCTGCAGGAGTTTGAGAACGAACGCAGAAGAAAAAGAAGAAGAATGTAGTTCTAGACCAGACGCAATATAAACACTGATTATGTTTAAGAATACCGTGGGTCAGTAGTTGCGATTTTTGTTTCAGTGCGGGCGGGCTGAGTAGTTGGGCTCACGTGCCGGACACGTCCTTCGGGCCGTATGTTTCCGACCCCTAATGTAGACGGGACATTGTCGAAGCTCACGGTGGCAAGTGACAAAACATCACACTCTAAACTTAGTAACTGCAGAGCCTTATGACCTTGAGTGCATGCCCTAAAGTTTGCCGAAGCTGGTTTCATCTAAGCGTACAGTTTGTAACCACAAGTCCATAAGGATAAGAAAGAATATTGGTGGGGGGAATAAGTAGGCTACAAGCGTTAACAAATGATTTTACACCTCGACGAGCGCAGTAATAGTTCAAAACATTTCTCTCCTGTTCTTTCTTTCTCGCGCGCGCTGTCTCTCAATGCTACGCCCTTTCCATCAGGAATTCTTATAATGGTATACACTGGTATACACACACACAGATCTATCTATCTACCTACCTACTTATATATCTATCTTATACCCGCCTATCTATCCAGGGTCATAGATACGTTTTCCTCAATTTGGAAGGAGGGAGTATCTGAGATTTAAAAAAAAAAGTTTTTCATGTCAGATTGTCACTTTGTCAACACGAATGTGTTGCTAATCTTTGCTCCCATCTTGGGTCAGGCACACACGGGCGGTATTGCATCAATTTGAGGTGTGTAGAGCTGTCTATAATAGTCTTCAAATGCCTGTGTTATTTCCTTGAAAGTTTGTCTTATTTGTCTGCTGCCTTTTATGTTCCAATCGCCCGTGTGTTGCCGGAGCCCGAAAAGGGAGCAAAGAATAGCAACACTGTTTACCTTCCACGCATGTCGTAAACGGCGAATAAGGAGGTTATGGGATGGAGTTGGCTGTCTCATCCCATATAGGGTCAGTGACCCAAAGCTATGCTGAAGTCGGATCCATGCCGTCTTAATGCATAGGCCCGTTGGGCATTTGCCCGGGGGCCCACGGACATAGGGGCCCCATGCGAATATGTTGTAGGGTTTCGGAAAACATGTATACAATTTAGTATTATTTTATAAAAATCTCATAATTTTGTGTTTATATGCGAACATGTGTTTAGATGCGTTAGATGTGTTTATATTATCAATCACTTCCAATCTTGAACCATGTCTATAAAACACGTAAATAAAATCTCTTTTCTCTGTTCTTCATGTTTACTGTTGATTATAGTTGCAGCTGTACAGCATGTTTTAACAACAATTTTGTTGAATTTAGTATAGTGATAATTAAAAAAAAATACATTATTTTTAATATTATCAACCATTTATTTTTTATTCCTGTGGGGGGGGGGGGGCACTCTTTCTTTGCCCGGGGGCCCAACACTATTTCTTTGTCCAGGGGCCCAAAATGGTGCAAAGACGGCTCTGAGTCGGATGTGTCAGGCCGAAATGCGCAGATATCGCAGCAATGCTGTAAACTATGGGACAACGCATTCCGTTCCTGGACTACATCCTGCTAATCTGCAGGAGTTTGAGAACGAACGCAGAAGAAGAAGAAGTATGTTCCAATACCATGTACTGTTTTTACTAGGTGTTTCTTGTGTTCATGAGTGTTCACAGGCAAGCACACTGGAACTGATAACTTTTTTTTATTGTTCCAAATTTTCCTGTAGTCTGTGAATGTAAGGTGCGTTTGACGGTAATTTGTTTTGAATTATGTGAATAAATAAATTTTTTTCGTTGGTAAATGAAGTTTTTTTTTACTGAATATTTAATTTAATTTTTTGTTCCTTATATTCTTTGACTAAAAATAAAATTAAAAATGTATGTTTGATTCATAAAAAAAAAGTGCACAGTCGCCCGTGTGTTGCCGGGGCCCGAAAGGGGAGCAAAGAATAGCAACACTGTTTACCTTCCACGCATGTCGTAAAAGGCGACTAAGGAGGTTATGGGATGGAGTTGGCTGTCCCATCCCATATTTCAATGACCCAAGATCATGCTGAAGTCGGGTGTGTCAGGCCGAAAGGCGCAGATATCGTTGCAATGTTGTAAACTATGACACAACGCATTCCGTTCTCCGGACTACATCCTGCTAATCTGCAGGAGTTTGAGAACGAACGAAGAAGAAGAAGAAGAAGCGCACAGAAATGTTGAAAAATGTGGGTGTTCTACTAGCTTCAGTGAAAGATTTATAGTATCATGTTGTTTACTTTACTAAAGTAGTAAACACACATTTTTAGTTAGAAAAAAAGTTTTATCCAAAAACACTTAACAAACGATACGAAAACAGGAGACCTATTGGACGCCCTCGTAAAAGGTGGATAGAAAGTGTATTAGAGACACTCGGAAATATAACAGCAGAGGAGGCAAATAGAAGGGCAAAAGACCGTACACTCACTCTCCCCTCAACACCGAAAGGTGCATGAGGACAGAAAGAAGAAGAAGAAAGAAAGTTTATTCAGAATATATGAAGATACATTTTTAAATAAAGGACCCGTCGAAGACGGATGTGTCGGACTATTGGTGCAAATAAAACGGCAACACAACGCATTTCCATTCTCTGGACTACATCCTTCTGGAAATCTAATTGGACAGAGATCCAGCGGGAGTTTGAGAATGAATGCTGAAGAAGAACAAGAACTAAAGGAAATAAATTAAAATTATTATGATATGGTATACGTAAGACCAACTTTGGATTATGGAATGTCAGCATTGGAGACTGCAGCCAAGAGTAACACTCAAAAGATCTCAAAGATACAAAACCGCAATCTCAGAATTATAACAGGAGGTATGAATACTACCCCAATCACAGAAATGGAAACATGCACAGGTTTACCATTAGTGGAAGAAAGAAGAAATGAAAAAAAAACCCTCACACAGTATGCAAAGTTCAAATGTTTGGAGAGTCATCAAATGAACCAAAGACTAAGCAGACCTACAACAGAGGAACTCAAAAGAGGTAGCTTTCTACACTCCGCTAAACATCTTCAGAAATCATTCACAGATACAGACCTACAAAACCTAAACCCAGTAAACACCTTTAACACATACCCAACATGGGACAGAAACAACTTCCCAAAAATTATGGACAATATACCAAGCATTATTTCGAAAACAAAAAATTCTATACAAGTACTAAAAGAGACAACTAAGAATCACATACAGAAAGTATACTCGGAGGATATATGGACACATGTATATACAGATGGATCAGCGAAAGAGGCAGTATTAGATGGAGGATCAGGAATATATATAGTAACACAAGATGGAAAATAAATAGAAAAATCCATACCCACAGGCAAACATTCCACAAATTTCAATGCAGAAATGAAAGCCATAATAGAGGCAGCCAAATAGCTCATAAATTGCTTGCCGAGTCACAACAGACATGTAATCCTTCTGATACAAAGCCAGTATTGCTGGCAGTGATAGATCCCAACAAACATCGTCATGAATTAGCTTACGGCCTGCTTACTACACCTCTGCAGTACTACCAAAGAAACAGTACTTCAGTGGATCTCTGGTCACTATTGCATACTTAGAAAAGAAATAGCGAATCTCCTGGCAAGGAAAGGGGGATCGCTAGATCAAATAGAAAGTGATAATGCGTAATATGAATGTAAGACTATGACAAAAGCAGAATATAAGAAAACGTGGAAGCACATGCGTCCAACTGCAGAACAAAATAACCCCCCTTCCATCAAATGTCACACAAGAAACAAACTATCATCTTCAGACTACGAACTGGCCACAACAGACTGAGAAGTCGCATGTTAAGAAAGCTGAAGATTGCAGAGACAGGGCTGTGAAACTGTAGACTGAACCCAGATACCGAAGAACACATTCTGCATGTCTGTTAACTCTACCAAGAAGAGAGGGAGAAAATATGACCTACTTCTAGACCTGAGGGGTTCCATGGATGACCTGAAGCGAATCACACAATTCATTGAAGCTATTGGCACTGTAACCTGATATCTGACTGAGCTATTGGCGCTGTAACATGATATCTGACTGAAACTATTGGCGCTGTTACCTGATATCTGACTGAGGTATTGGCGCTGTAACCTGATATCTGACTTAAGCTATTGGCGCTGTAATCTGATATCTGACTGAAGCTATTGGCAC
Organism: Meghimatium bilineatum; assembly: GCA_034231615.1. NCBI lineage: Eukaryota > Metazoa > Mollusca > Gastropoda > Stylommatophora > Philomycidae > Meghimatium > Meghimatium bilineatum. The sequence continues at coordinate 12,191,818 of CM067314.1, forward strand.
TGTAACCTGATATCTGTCTAAAGCTATTGGCGCTTTAACCTGATATCTGTCTGACGCTATTGGCGCTTTAACCTGATATCTGACTGAGCTATTGGCGCTGTAACCTGATATCTGACTTAAGCTATTGGCGCTGTAACCTGATATCTGTATGAAACTATTGGCGCTGTAATCTGATATCTGACTGAAGTTATTGGTGCTATAATCTGATATCTGACTGAAGCTATTGGCGCTTTAACCTGATATCTGACTGAATCTATTGGCGCTTAACCTGATATCTGACTGAAGCTATTGGTGCTGCAACCTGTTATCTGACTGAAGAACGATGAAGAAGATGGAAATTATTATTTGTTTTCTCAATCAAGTTTCTGCGTATATCTATTTCAGATATTTCATTATCAGTTATTTCCCTTACGTCAATAATTAGTTTAATGTTTAGTTACGATTTATTGAGAAACAGAAACACTCTGGCAGAAAGCGAGCACAAGGACATACCGATTTTCACCATTACTTCTTCATCCAAAGATCACGATGGAAATAAAAAGACACTTAACATCTACAATTGCTATACCAACACTCTACCAATGTCAAACATGGTCTTTAACAGCCTCGTAGCAGAGGAAAATTGTTACATGTGAAATGAAGTGTTTGAGAAAAGCTGCAATTGTTACTAAACTAGATAAAAATAAGAAATGAAGAAATTAGGAAAAGAGTTGGTATAATATCATATATGGGGTGCAAAGGGAAAGCTATACTCTAGGCGGACCCAGGGTTAGCAGATAACCAAGATCCCAAATGTACCTCCTCGCGGTGCACCCTGGTAACAAAAAACAGCAGCTCGAGCTGATTCTGGCCAAATCATTTGGGGATCGTGTCCGAGAATATGGAGGAAGCAGATGGAAATAGATTTGACTGCATCAGAGACAGACAATATCTCCGACACCATTTTCATCGCCACATAGAGCGATACTGTCGATATACAGTGATGCCTGTTAGTCCAGTCAGAACATTGGAGGGGCGGCCAATGTAAAAGGCACGTAAAAGTTAATGCATTGCGAGAAACAAATATATGTCATAATGAGTACAATGACACAATGAAAGGACAAAACAGCGCCAGAGGGCAGCGCAAACTGCAAATGAAAAGTGAAACGTTCCTAGGGAAGGGGAACTATAAGCTCTGTTAGCTCGAGGCGAGCTTCTAGTTACCTGTGATCCTTATAAGCAGAGACCCAGACCCAATCGTGGGCGCTCTGAAAAGCAAGAAGACCTAAACCAACTCTAATGTCGAGCCTTCCTATACCGGAAATATGCTCACGAAGAGAAAGGGTTCCGAACCCGATGGGCTTAGGCAGGAAGGGGACAGCGATGGCAGTCCTGGCCCAACTCTACTGTCAAGATTTCCTATACCGGAAATACACTTGCAGAGAGAAAGGGTTCAGTACCTGATGGGCTCAGGCACAAAAGGGACAATGTTTTAGCACTGGCCCAACTCTATTGTCAAGCTTTCCTATACCGGAAATACACTTGCAGAGAGAAAGGGTTCAGTACCTGATGGGCTCAGGTGCTATTGGGACAAGGCCGCTCAGCCCGAAAACGCCTTGCTCTCAAACGCGTGGTGTGAGACTCAAACTTGTGCGAGGGGCTCACGATGTCTGTGAACGACGTCTCGGGTAGGAGGGCGAACGAGCCAGGGTCCAACTCTTCTGGCGAGTTCTTCCTCATACGGAACCAGGCTCGCGGATGAGAAAAGGTTCAGTACCCGATGGACACGGGCAGAGTTCGTCCAATTGCACGAGATGGGTTTATAGACGGTGGAGCACCTCGTGCTAGATAGATGCGCTCGACAAGCGTCTTGGCGAAGAGGCACTACACACCAGCGTGCCCGGCGACAGATACACAGGCTGTCACGGACTAGGGACCATACCCGAAATAAAGGAATGACGAAAACGGATGTGCTCGATCTCGGACGTCCTGACCACAAGTGGCCAACCGGGGTGCAAATAATCACAGTTCTACTGTGGAACTTGCAGCACAACGTACTTCACGCTCCCTGGCGGAAATCACACGAAATATTCGTTGTGGTTATTTGAGAGCGAACGCTGAAGAAGAAGAAGAAGATATCATATATTAAACATATTGATTTAGAGAACATTGTCACAACAGGCAGAAATGAAGGCAACAGAGACAGAGGGCGACAAAGTGAGAAAATATTAGACAGTTTGACAACCTGGCACAGCATATAAACAACAACGACTTTGACATATAATACTGTGGACAGAGAGCTGTGGAGAGCCATGACCGCCTACGCCAGCCGGCATGGCACCTGATGATGATGATGAAACATATTGAAAGACAGCAAGTAAAATGGTTCAGTCACCTTATGAGAATGAACTAAAACCCAATACCAATAAGAGTATCCGGACATAAGGTCAAAGGTAGACCAAGAAAACGGTAGATAGAAAAATCAAAATAGCCTTGATCAAACATGGACTTAATGCAACCAGGACGACTCATCTGGCCTTGGAACGACAGCTGAAGCGCCCACTCCTATGCTTAACGATAAGTGTGAATATGATTAATCAACGTTCACATGGGGACAGACAATAGACAATATATGATTTATTTCCCTTTAATACTCTATCAATGATTGACCCTTGTGTCATGTTTTTTGTAAAATATTGAAAGCACTGCACACGAATGTTTGGAAGGGTGTTCTATAGCATCTCCTCTTGTTTAATTTAAATTGAATAACTAAGGACACAATGTACTCTGAAACAATAGAGCTGGTTTCTAAAGTTTTATATCGTTCAGAAAACACATTATAGTTTTACATGTAAATTTAAGTAGGAAGCCAGAGGACAATTTTTAAAAATTCTTGAGACTAACGGGAATTGAACCAGTCCGTTCAACGGCACCAAATCGCCTAGCAACTATTGAACACGCGTTCTTCCGTACTTGACTAACCAATACGGATATTATGTTATATGTTTGTTGTTACTGAGGATATTTCAAAACCTGCACGGGATGTTTGTTGTTGTTGTAATAGTCCTTGTCTCGATCGGTCCGTTCTGGTGACTTTGTGTGCACGGTTTGAATGGCTTGATGAAATCGCATCTTTTATTGGAGATGCGGTTAGTCAAGTACGGAAGAACGCGTGTTCAATAGTTGCTAGGCGATTTGGTACCGTTGAACGGACTGGTTCAATTCCCGTTAGTCTCAAGAATTTATAGTTTTACACAGGGAGGCACTGTGTACTATACAACATTATTGTAAATCACATGGGCAGATCTGTATACTGTAAATATACCAGCTCCACTTCCCTAAGCGTTATCCATAATCCATCTATAATTCCGTAACCCATCAGGGTCGTAGGAGTACCAAATTGGATGCTTCAGCACGGAGTGCTCCAGTGATCTGTATCTTCAGCAATGTGGATGAGTTAAGATAAATCGTGTCATGTCCATTCCTTGATATTGCCTGTCCATGTTTTATTATCCTCCTCTGCTTCTTCCACCTTCGATAGTTTGTTCAGTTTTGTTTTTGACAATTAATCATGTCGGCATATGTATCCAAACAATGTCAGTTTTCATCGTGTCACTACCGAAAGCAATGGTTCATGTGGACCTGTATACTTTTCTATTTTGTTTCTTACGTACACATTTGTCTTATGTTCTCTATAATGGAGCATGGTAGCCTAGTTGATGGTGAGCTTGCTTTCTATAACTGCGTTACAGCGTGCCAGGTTCGAAGCCACGTCCGGACACACAAAAATCCGGGTTGTGATTTCTCGCTGGACACGACCACTCCTCCAGGCGACTCAGTTGTAAAAAATGAGTACTTGACAAATGAGTTAGGAGAGGTAAAGACAGCAAGGAAGGGAACTGGCCACCCCACCTAATAGTTGCTGCGGCTTAGTACATGAATAGTTATCTTCAACTCTTTATAGAGGTTGCACCCCGAAACTAGTTATCAGCGAATTCCCCAACTGTCTTTATTATATGAAACAGTAGTGACAACTCAGTATTTCCTCAAGTTTCTGTCCTGATTATAAATTAATTATTGTGTAGATACAGTTGAACATTGGACAAAATAACACACCATTGTGTTATGCTTCCGTGATAAACTTTGAACACATTGCTATGTAGTACTACCGTGACACAGAACAATGACACATTCTCTGCATGGTTGGCAGAGGCTAAAGACACATTGCGTAGAGTATGTGAATTTGAAGAAATAGGAAAGGGTTGTGAATGGGTGGAGGTAGACACTGAGAAGAAATCACTGACTAAAGTAATAATACAACTAGATAAACCATGTTGAAAATGGATGGGTGCCAGGGCCCATGTTACAGTGTATGAACACGTCCAGCTGCACTCGAAACCACGAGGCATAATTACATACGCATATGGCTCAGTTAACAGAAACACAAATGAAAGCGGTTGGTGTTTTGGTGCCTACAGAAAAGTCCTGAAGTTGGATGAGAAATCTTCAGTATATTCCACTGTCACATCGAGCATGAGGATGGAGATAGAGGGAGTTACAGCAGCTCTTAATTGGTTGATAACTGATACATCAACACACTCGGTAATACTCACAAAGCATGCTGCGCAAGATAGAAAGCACATTCTGAGAAAAGAATGGTGGGACTTATTGAACAACTCAATTGTCCAGAGCATTCCATGGTCATGCTGGGGTCAGAGGAAACGAAGGAGCCGACTTATTGGCAGGCAATGGTGCGATAGACGGCACAATGCTGAGAAGAGATAAATAAGACTTGATCAAGGCAGTAATAAATTCATTTTCAAGATGAAGATGATGTCAATGAGGCTGAGAACGTACACAGAGAGTGTCAGAAATGGAAGTATCTAGAGGGGAGGGAAGGAAAATTAATTCTTTTGGTAGGCCCCGAAGACCACACAATCAACATGTGACCGGGACTCAGAGTCTACATACACTGGGATGGCTGCTGGAACAGTGCAGAGCACTTATGGAAATGCCCCACGTGCTGTGAAGCTAGTTTCTAATCTTCTTCTTCTTCAGCGTTCATTCTCAAACTCCCGCTGGATCTCCCTTGTAGCAAGACCATTGTCCTACTAGATTTCTAGCAGGATGTTGTCCAGAGAAAGGAAATACGTTGTGTCGTCGTTTCATTTGCGCCAATGGCCCGACACATCCGTCTTCGGCGGGATTTCTAATCAAGACTCTAGAAACATTAAGTAATCAAGATCCACAAGTCTGAGACACGCTGACCTATAACGCAGTAGTTGTGCCGCAGCGCAAACAATATGCAACAGCTGTGTATTTACAAATTTTGGGGTCACAACAGAGGCGTGTTACAACATTCACGGATGACGGTCAAGGTTAATGGTAAATGTTAGGTTTGTAGGTTAACTTTTTCATGGTTGTTCCCCTTTCAATAATTTATCGAAACTGGTTTTCACAAGGGGGACGTCGCTCCTGAGTTGACGAGGCCCGAAAGGGGAGCAAAGAATAACAACACTGTTTACCTTCCACGCATGTCGTAAAACGCGACTAAGGAGGTTATGGAATGGAGTTGGCTGTCTCATCCCATATAGGGTCAGTGACCCAAAGCCATGCTGAAGTCGGATGTGTCAGACTAAAAGGCGCAGATATCGCAGCAATGCTGTAAACCATGGCACAACGCATTCCGTTCTCCGGACTAAATCCTGCTAATCTGCAGGAGTTTGAGAACGAACGCAGACGAAGAAGAAGTCATTATTTCTTTTGCTTTTCATTAAATACATTTTTCTTCTTCTGCGTTCAGCATCTGTGCTCATGCTATACCGTCAGGCCTGTCGTCAAGACGAAGTCCACTATCTTCTCTAGGTCAGAACGGCTGCCCCATAGCTTTTGCCTCAAGTCTGTATCCTCTGGCCAGGTCTTCTGTCTCTGCTCTTTGTATGTTGGGCAGTCCTGAAGTATGTGTTCCGGAGTAAATACATTTTTGAAACATGATTATATTAAAACCGAAGGCAAAATATGTCAAAACGTACGAAATCCCGAAATCGATCCGCGCCTTCCTGAATATCACCTTACTTCCCTTAACGTGGACACACAGAACCACTGTTCTATAAGATAACAGTTATTCATAGTGTCAAGGGTCATGTGCCGTATTCCTTCCAGAACGTTGTCTTCCCAATGAATTCTCTGGACCCCCTTTTGTCTTCGGCGATGCGGTTTGCATTTTCCAACGATGTATTCATGTTATCTTAAATGTCGTCAGTCCATCGTCTTCTTGGTCTGCCCTTTCTCCTCTTTCCAGGTACTCTTCCCTGCATTATTTGTCTTTCTAAACAGTTGTGTCTCTTTATATGACCAAACAGGCGTAGTTTTCTTTTTGTTATTGTGTTTAGTAACCATCACTCTGGAATATTCAATGTGTGTATAATATCTGAGTTTCTGATTTTTTCCTTCCATGATATTCTAAGTATCTTTCTGTAGCATTTCAGCTCGAAGGCGTTGAACTTCTTTGCCGCTGTTTTACTTAGGGTCCATGTTTCACAGCCGTATGTTGCAACCGGAAAAATAAAAGTTCGTAACATTAGCACTTTCGTTTCTATTTTGTTGTTTTTCCATATGTTTTTCAGCCGTGTTATTGTGCAATATGCCATTGCCAATCTCTTCCTTATTATCTTCATAGTACTTACGTAAAACATTAGCTTTACAATGAACGCACAGACTATCAGACTATATGGTACACAAATACAAATATACAAGGAAATTTCAACGTTTCAACCTCAAGGTCTTGTTTCAATTCAAGAAAACACAGTGAACGAACAGTAAAAATAAAGGCACTATAAAATAACAGTGGCAAGCATTTCACAGCAGAGACATACAAGGAAACAATGACGTACGTATGTATACACAAGTGTTGTCATATGAGATTGATTTTGTCTTGTTTAGCAAAGAAGAGAAACACTGTCACCTGCCATGCATGTTGTTCGAAGGGACTAAAGTAGTTTGGGGGGTGGAGTTGACTGCCCCATCCCATAGAGTGTCAAAGTGACGTAGAAGCCATGCTAAAGTCTGAGGTGTCAAACCGAAATGAACAGATAGCACAGCCAAGCTATAAACCACGACACAAAGCAATCCACTATTTGAACTTCATCCTGATAATTTGCAGGAGTTTGAGAACGAACGCAGAAAAATAATATAATAAATCAGTGTCGTGGCACGCGGAATGTTCCCCTAAGTGCTCAGCTCTCCTTTCCATGAGCCATCTAAGAGTATACATACCCAGTCCCCAGATTCCCGCATGTGGTTGCGTCTGTGGGTCTCACCAATGACCCACTAGACATACCACCCATGCAACAGAAAACCTTAGTGGATGACATGCCGTTATACTGAAGTTATCTTCTTATAGAAGCTTCATGGCATGTCATCTATACAATTATGCTTTTATATTGGATGCCTGGAGCAATAGAGAAGTTCGGCATAACCAGTAGTTAATTGGTGACGGGAATGAGCACAGTCAACCCTATCTTGGCTACAGTGGCTAGGAGCAGTGCCAAGGTTGAAACCTACCTTCCTGGAGGTGTGATAGTTATTCTCTGGCCCTGTCGCTGGGTGGGCCGAAAATCAACAGACTTCCCAGCAATATAATGTCATTTAATGGCATTAGGTCAAAGGACATGAGCCCATGGATTGCTGGATCAGCAACCAACCAACCAACCAGTCCCCAGATGTTGGTTATGTGATCATTCCTAAAAAGACACACTTTCTCCCCTCACCCCCTGGTCATTCTCATTTCTGCAATTCTTTGTATGGTCACGTTATCATCACCAGCATCGTCTTTTCCGCTCTGCAGTTAATTAAAGCAGTAAATTAATGCAGTAAAGTAAATTAATGCAGTAAATTAAATTAATGCAGTAAATTAAATTAATGCAGTAAATTAAATTAATGCAGTAAAGTAAATTTATGCAGTAAATTAAATTAATGCAGTAAATTAAATTAATGCAGTAAATTAAATTAATGCAGTAAAGTAAATTTATGCAGTAAATTAAATTAATGCAGTAAAGTAAATTAATGCAGTAAATTAAATTAATGCAGTAAATAAAATTAATGCAGTAAATTAAATTAATGCAGTAAAGTAAATTAATGCAGTAAAGTAAATTTATGCAGTAAATTAAATTAATGCAGTAAATTAAATTAATGCAGTAAATTAAATTAATGCAGTAAATTAAATTAATGCAGTAAATTAAATTATACAAGCAAATTTCAGTTCCTAGGATAAATTAAACATTCTTGAGACCAACAAGTATTGAACCAATCCGTTCTAACGGCACCAAACCGCATGGTAACTAGAGTAGACGGGTTTTTCCGTACTTGACTAATCGCATCTCCAAAAAAAGATTCAGCGAACATTCCGTACAAGTATTCAAGTATCATCAGTAACGCAAACATATAACATTCATAAATTAAATTAATGTAGTAAATTAATGCCATTATTAGATCGGCACTATCTTGTGCCATCGACCAAAGCATAATCCGTCAAAAAGTCTGCCCTTTCATTGCGTCTGATTCCTGCATAACCAGAACAGTATATATCTCTGCAACACTGTGGACAAACGGAGTACTTCAGTAGCGTAACCAATTCTATTTTTGCTATTAATTTTTCTATCTTACGCAAAACGCTTTGGGAGTCTGAGGGTATTACCGTGTGAATTGATGTTCTGTCATCAACTGAGTGCTGCCGTCACCGCTTATATTTCTATTTTCTTAGAAATTGTTGAGTAGAAATCGTTGTTGAGTAAGCAGACGATTTCTCACGTACCTTCCTGTCATCTTGTAGGCAACAAACAACCCGCATCTACACTATTTCGTTTCTTGGTTGCCTGAGCCAACCAAACAACCAACCAACCAAACAATCAACCAACCAACTAACCAAATAACCAGCCAACAAAACAACCAACTAACCAAACAAGCAACCAACCAACCAACCAAATAAGCAACCAAATAACCAAACAACCAAACACGCAACCAACCAATCAACCAACCAAATAACCAACCAACCAAACAACAAAAAACCAACCAAACAAGCAACCAACCAACCAACCAAATAACCAACCAACAAAACAACCAACCAACCAACCAACCAAATAACCAACCAACCAACTAACCAACTAACTAACCAACCAAATAACCAACCAACCAACCAAACAACCAACCAACAAACCAAACAAACAATAAACAAAAAAAAACAACCATACAACCAAACAACCAACCAGACAACCAACCAGACAACCAAACAACCAACCAAACAACCAACCAATCAACCAAACAACCAACCAATCAACCAAACAACCAACCAAACAACAAACCAACCAAATAACCAACAAACCAAAAAACCAACCAGACAACCAAACAACCAAACAAACAACCAAACAACCAACCAAACAACCAACCAATAAACCAACCAAACAACCAACCAATCAACCAACCAACCAATCAACCAACCAATCAACCAAACAATCAAACAACTAAACAACCAAACAACCAACCAAACAATCAACCAAATAACCAACCAACCAACCAAACAACCAACCAACCAACCGAACAACCAACCAACCAACCAACCAACGAACTAACAATATCTTTTAGTTTTTAATGCAACTGGACAAGTTGTTGTATGTTACTTCTGTCTTGATACCAATACATGCATCATCATCATCAAGTGCCGTCTCCGCTAAAAAAAGGTTGACTGCAACAGACCCTCATCTCTTGTCATAGTGGTGCACTCTGCTGGAATGTTACCTGTCCATTTAGAGATGTTACTATTCCTCTTGTGTCCTCTTCTTTTTTTCATACGAAGTGTTGGTATAACCTTTTTGTTAGTTTTCTTCTCTTTCCGTGAAGTTCTCCTTATTCTTCCAAATATCCACATCTCAAAGGTATGAATTATGTATTCCAGCTGTTTGTTTATTGTATATGTTTCTGAGCCATACATTAATATAGAATAGATGTAGCATTGTATAATTCTCATTTTTAATTCGTGTGTATTTTGTTTAGATGTTAATATTGTCCTCGTGTCGTTGAAAGTACTTTTAGCTATTTCTATTCTCTTTGTTAACTTCTGTTTCACATCTACCGTTATTTGTGATTTGTAATTCATACAATGCAATACATTACATGATTCCATTTCATTTCTGAATTACATCCTTTTTGTTTGTTTGCTTGTTAGTTGGTGGGTTTGTCTGTCTAGAGTCAGACAAGCCCCTTTCAACCGTGGAATGGTTTTCCTTTGGTTATATGGGGGCGTATATCGTGGCCCAATGGCCTGGGTTGTCCTGTTAGGGACTGGACTGGTGATTTGACCTGGGGTCTGGTCTGCGTGTCCTTATAAAGACAAAAACTATTTGGAGATTGGGATGTAGTCCTAAGAAGGACTTGTTTGTTGTACTTGGTTTGTTTGTTGTACTTGGTGCGTTTGTTGTACTTGGTGTGTTTGGTGTTAGGCTCGTGGGTCTTGGTTAAACTACATCCTGGTAATCAGAGTTTGTGAATGTAGAAGAAAAACAAGAAGAATAATGAAACTTACTATAGACACCCTAGACCGTCGCGAGTGAAAGACCTTAGCTGTACATAATTAATTAAAACCTCATTCGTGACCTCTGATGTCGACGTCTGTATCGGCAGCATTGGACTCGAAACACCATCGAGTCGAATGGCTGCTGGAACAGAGGGCGGGGCACTTATGGGAATGCCCCACGTGCTGTAAAGCCAGTTTTCTAATCAAGATCAAGATCATTCGTTACGTTTTGGGTTATTGTTGTGTTTTCGTTGGTCATCATCATCATCAGGTGCCATGCCGGGTGGCGTAGGCGGTCATGGCTCTCTACAGCTCTCTGTCCACAGTATTATGTATCAAAGTCGTTGTTGTATCGTTGGTCAATGCTTATATACTTAGAGTCAAATGTGACCCCTCCGAAGACGGATGTGTTGGGCCATTGGTGTAAATAAAACGACAACACAACGCATCTCCATTCTCTGGTTTACATCCTGCTGGAAATCTAGTAGGACTATGGTCCTGCTACAAGGGAGATCCAACGGGAGTTTGAGAATGACCCAAAATAGCCAAGGCCGACTAACGATATGCACGGAAATAATCGAAATCGGCATCTCATGTCATGTTTACATTTTTCGAACACGTCTTAATCCTGGAAACCGGTCATAGCTGAGCCATGCATATTCTTCCAAGTCAACTTGAATACGAGAAAACTATAACCTACTTTCTAGTTTTTTAACTTCACGTGCCTAACTTCAGGATCGTTCGTGGCGTGTAAAACGTAAACAAACTCAAGCATATCCATGGCCTTTCACTATATAAGACCTAATGGCAATTGGGACAATCAAGCCTTCTTAATGACTCACTTAACTGTTTCCGTGATTTCCATTGATCACTGTGATTATAGTGTTACAGTTCCGGTTTAAGTAATGGAGGAATGTTTATCTTTCTTGCTAAATCAAGAACTGGTTGATCATTAATGTAACACATTAATATCGTAACAAATTAAATATCTGTATTACTGAAACAGATTCAAGGATTTCCAACTCCCCTGTTAAGCTTTGATGTGGTCACCAAAGGGCAAGAGAAAACGAGGAAGACCAAAAGAAACTTTACCTAGAACTATTACAAGAGAACGTTTCACCATCGGTATCAGAAACAATGAAGATCTAAAGCAAATTGCAATGAAATGAGAAATATGGAAATCTATGACATCCGCCCTATGTCCCGTCTTTGGCCCTAGAGGAATAACTAACTAACTGTGATTATACGTCGTTTGACAACCAATGAAAATCAAAGAAAAGGTTAAAGAGTCATTTTAGAAGGCCTTATTTCCCATTTGCCAATACGTCTTTTAATGTTGCCAGTCATGGCTTATCCGTGACCCAACAACATTATAAAAACTGCTCTGCTAGCTCATTGAGAATCATCCTTCATAAGTGTATTAGACACCGTTCCATCTTTCCAGATGATAGTATGTTTGTTGTTTGCGAGGGAGAGGAGATGGCTAACGCCCTCATTTGCAGAGCCCCTGAAATGTGAGATCGCTAACATCTCATACCCCTACGGCGTTAATAAATGATATGGGTTACTTTACTTTACTTACTATGTTTGTTGTAATATAAGAAATATAATATACGATCTATAGCAATGATAGGTGTGACAGTCAAGACCAATCTAAGCCACACATTATCTTCCACATTGTGTACAAGGAATCACAGGCCCACCAGTATCATCACCTGCTGTTTCGTGTATTATTAGACGTGCAACCCTCGAACTAACTGAAATCACTTTCTACTTTGCCTTTGTACCATTCCTGATCTGTTCCCTCCATGCAACACTATCCATGGCATCCTATTCACATTATTCCGTATCAATGTCTGTATCATGCATATAGAGACTAATCCTACATAAAGTAGATCTCTCGGTATTCTGCCATATTCCACCTCCCTAGTGTGTCCCAGCAGTTTGGGCATATACAATACTGTGGTGTTGTTCGTTATTGCCAATACATCAGTATTAGTGACTTTGTGGTGCCATACATCAGTGTTAGTGACTTTGTGCTGCCATACATCAGTATTAGTGACTTTGTGCTGCAATACATCAGTATTAGTGACTTTGTGCTGCCATACATCAGTGTTAGTGACTTTGTGCTGCCATACATCAGTATTAGTGACTTTGTGCTGCCATACATCAGTGTTAGTGAGTTTACACTTTTCTTTCTAAAGTGATGCATTTGAATTTATTGTAATTTTCATTGGTCACTTCGTATACATGTATTTTTTTTCGACATCCAGTGAAAATCACGGGAAAAGAACAGTGAGTCACTTTCGAATGATAAGTCCCAATGAGCCAGCAGGTGTTATATTTGTTGATGGCTACGGCATATCATAATTATCATATACACGGCATATAATAAATATTCAATACACGGCATATCATACAGACACGTATTGTGCCGGGAAGATGGGGGGGGGGGAGGTACCTCAAGGACATGAGAATCTCCAGATGCCGTAGAAGAAGACGCTATGAAAAAAGTGAGAACCGTCCTTGCAAAGTTCTCAAGAAGAACAGAGACACAAAGCCATTACACTAATGAAATAGCGACTCAAATGTATCGTTGCCAAATACGGTATATTGATTTTGTGTGGTCATTGTAATTGTAAACACTAAACATATTATAAACACACTGAATATTCCAAGAGTGTTGGTTACTAAACACAATAACAAAAAGAAAACTACGCCTGTTTGGTCATATAAAGAGACATAACTGTTTAGAAAGACAAATAATGGAGGGATGAGTACCTGGGTAGAGGAGAAGGGGCAGACCAAGAAGACGATGGACTGACGACATTAAAGATAATATGAATACATCGCTAGAAAATGCAAGCCACATCGCCCAAGACAGAGAGAGGTTCAGAGAGTTCATTGGGAAGACAACGTTCTGGAAGGAATACGTCACATGAGCATTGACCATTGTAATTGGCAGGCACTTAGCTCCTACAGAAAGAACGCAAGTAGCTTGTGTTCGGAGGACGGTTCTATGACTGACGAATAACAAGATCTGTCGAGAATACTAGGAACCATCTTCTTGTAATTCGTGACGGTGGCCGACGGTATCGGGGAAAATATTTATCTAGATCGCCATTATAATCACGGAGCGATTTGATCTGTTCACGTGTTACCATATTAACTCACACCTACTTAAGGATTGTTACATCGAGGTATTGATCCAATGAGGTACATTAGAAATGACCAATGACATTTATTATTATTTATTCATTTACTCTTATGTCGCCATCACACACGCAAATGCCCTTTGTATTGCATGTCCTTTAGTTTGACTGCTTCGAAGTCCATATTTTATTGTAGTTATTATTCAGAGTTGGAGAAAGTTGAATATGCGACGTGTGAAGAAAGTATGGAAATGAAAATATTTTAAATTTAATTGTATAAAGTGTGAGGCCTTGAATATTAATGCGGTCACGTGCATTAGATTAGGAATCCTTAACGCTGAAGAAGAAGAAGAAGAAGTGCCACTGTGTGGAATCTGCGCTCATTGCTATTCTTGAAAAAGACTGCCATTATAACTGCTAAAATTGATTAAATGATGTGATACCCCGTTTGACAAGTTTTCACCAGTAACTCAAAAACGTATAGAAAAATAATTGCAATGTAAACGAAATCCAGGAACTATTTGTTTACAACTGTACGTGACGTGCAAATCGCATACGATATGTGACATGTATATCCTATATCATCTGTGAGGCGTCAATGTAGGCAATGCTTACATATTCAAATCTGATTATATATTTTAAAAGGAAAAAAATGTAGCATAAAAGTATATGTCTGCAGTAATTTTAAAAGCATATAAATATTGTCAACATTAATATTTGAGAGATTGTCGCGGAAGTATTGGGGGGGGGGGGGGGGGGGGGGGTGGTGATAAAATGAAAAAAAATGCGTTTCTTTCTATGATAAGTTATCGTGTAAGCAGCTTCTTCGGTCGCTTACAACTTGCAAGTAGTACAATTAATGCTTATAATGTTTCTTAATACATGAGAGTTTTGCACTCTGTCATACATAATCTGTGTAAGTTTAAATTTGTTACTGGACTCAATACTCTCAATTTGAAAGGCTATGATAGATGCATTAAAGTATTGCATTGATAAAATAGTAATATTTAACCTAAAATAACATAGGTGCATGGCCACTAGGCTAGATAGCTGGCTTTGAACAGAACTATCTAGAGATCGAATCCTGTTAGGAAATGTGTTTTGGGGTAAAAGAGGAGAGAAATCTATAGAACTATCGAATGTGTGCAGCACAGATATATTGTAAATAAAGACAGCATTGATGCATTACAGCAAAGACGTTATATTCCATATGTGTATGTGTGTGTACATATTTCTTCTTCTTCTTCAGCGTTCATTCTCAAACTCCCACTGGATATCTTGTAGCCGGACCATGGTCCTAATAGATTTCCAGAAGGATGTAGTCCAGATAATGGAAATGCGTTGTGTCGCCGTTTTATTTGCGCCAATGGCCCGACACATCCGTCTTCGGTTGGATACATTTTCCTCAGTGTTCATTATGAAACTCTCATATATAATACGTACTATGAATTTAAGACTATGATAAAAGCAGAATATAAGAAAAATTGGAAGCAGACGCACCCAACTGCAGAACCAAATGACCCCTACCATCAAGTGTCACGCTAGGAACAACCTATTGTCTTCAGACTACGAACTGGCCACAACAGACTGAGAAATCGCATTTTCAGAAAACTGAAGATTGCGAGACAGGGTTGTGAAACTGTAGACTGAGCCCAGAGACTGCTGAACACATTCTGTACGCATGGTAACTCTACCAAGAAGAGAGAGAGATAATATAATATGAAAATATGTGTGTGTGAGTGCGTGCGTGCGTGCGCGTGTGCGTGTCTGTATATATATATATATATATATATATATATATATATATATATATATATATATATATATATATATATATATATATATATATATATATATATATATATATATATACGGATAAAGTTGACATTTGTATTGGCTTTCCTATTGCTTACAGGTCAGAGAATGTCACGCCTGGTGACTGATGTATATATTGTTAAACTAAAAAAACCGCAGTAGTCTATATAAGAGTTGTATTTGAAGTAAACAGGTTAGGGAAGCTCACCTAGAATTAAACTCATGCCGAAATCGGATACGCTAGACCTACATGGCGCAAATAAAACGGTAGCACAAGTTACTTCACGCTCCCTGGTGGAAACCACACGAAAATTGGCGTTGGCTATCAGATAGCGAACACTAAAGAAGAAGAATACCAGAAAACAACACAGGTCTAACCAATCCAAAAACAAAAAAAAAACAACAAAAAAATTAGCAATTTCAGGAATTGCTATGAAATCCAAAACAACATAAACAAGATAATAATAAAAAAACGTATATTAAAGTTGTATATAACTAAGAGAACTGGAGTTTATCAATTACGTCAACAATTTTTGGGCAGCGTTATATCTCCTTTCCTCCTTGCCAACTGTTGTCAAGAATTCAGGGACCACACCACACTTAATTATGTCTACAAATTTAAACCCCACCCCTCCCTAATTCCCACACATTGTTTTCGCAGAGAAGATAGTAATAAAATAGGTCTACATGTCCCCCCCCCCCACATTTTTAGAAACGAATATGTCATATTTAGACAATTTAAGTCTTGAAGGAAAAACTATATTGTTGATGTCAACTTTTGTCAATAACTGTCAAACCACTCCCTCCCCCCGCTGCCCCACTCCCATTTATTGGAGTAAATTATGGACATCTTCAAGTGAACAGAAGACAAAAGTGATGATTATGACGTGGGTAATATGATCGATAACTCCAGAAGGCACATCACACGAAAATAAGCTTCCCAGCCAAGCCAGTAAATAAAGGGAAGTAGGGAATATCAACATCTCCTCCCTTCCTTTAAGAAATTTTAACATGACATCTCACCCTCCCTCCCTTTAAGAAGTTTTAACATGACATCTCCCCCTCCCTCCCTTGAAGAAGTTTTAACATGACATCTCCCACTCCCTCCCTTGAAGAAGTTTTAACATGACATCTCCCCCTTCCCTTCCTTGAAGAAGTTTTAACATGACATCTCCCCTTTTCTGAATTTAAGAAGTTTTAACATGACATCTCCCCTTCCCTGCCTTTAAGAAATTTTAACATGACATCTCCCCTTCCCTGCCGTTAAGAAATTTTAACATGACATCTCCCCCTTCCCTTCCTTGAAGAAGTTTTAACATGACATCTCCCCTTTTCTGAATTTAAGAAGTTTTAACATGACATCTCCCCTTCCCTTCCGTTAAGAAATTTTAACATGACATCTCCCCCGCCCTGCCTTTAAGAAATTTTAACATGACATCTCACCTTCCCTACCTTTAAGAAGTTTTAACATGACATCTCCCCTCCCTGCCTTTAAGAAGTTTTAACATGACATCTCACCTTCCCTGCCTTTAAGACGTTTTAACATGACATATCCCCCTCCCTGCCTTTAAGAAGTTTTAACATGACATCTCCCCCTCCCTGCCTTTAAGAAATTTTAACATGACATTTGAGTGCTAGGAAGAATAAGAAGAGAGCCAGAAATCATATAAAGCTAAAGGTCAACAAAGATTTCCCATAAACGAAGTTTTCCTGTCTGGGTAAACCTCCCGCATCGACGGACTTGCTTAAAACACACAAATAGAACACAAGTTTGTTGAGTCTAACCTTTTTACGTTTTAAATTAACTTTCTCTTTTTCTTGTTTGTTTACCTGAATTTTTTTCCGTCCCCCCCCCCCCCCCCCCCCCCGTTTGAGATTATTTTTCAAAGAAAATGACTATGCTTTGATTCAGGTAAGACATTCACGTCACAAGTTGTTCGACATTTCAGGTAAACTGTCTACAATTTCTCCTGGATTTTCAGACCAACACATGCACATGCATACACACACGCACATACTCGAATAAAGGCTACGCCCATGTCTTTACGAGGTCAGCGAGGGGGAGAAAAGATTAGCAACACCGTTTATCTTTCATGCATGTCGTAAAAGACAACTAAGGGTGTTATGGAGTGAATTTGGCTGTTCCGTCTCATATTGGATCAAAGTGACAAGCAATTCCGTAGATAAGATATGAACAAACTCTCCACCTCAACACCCCCTTAGATATGAACAAACTCTCCACCCCAACACCCCTTAGATATGAACAAACTCTCCACCTCAACACCCCTTAGATATGAACAAACTCTCCACCCCAACACCCCTTAGATATGAACAAACTCTCCACCCCAACACACCTTAGATATGAACAAACTCTCCACCTCAACACCCCTTAGAAAATCAGAATATAACTTTTAGTATTAGGAATTTAGCCAAAAGGTGAGCAAATCCATTACCTTTTAGTACAAAACCACCCAATATTTTATCACAAAACCCCTCACCGTTTATCACAAAACCCCTCACGATTTGTCACTAATGCCATCACGATTTAACACAAACCCCCTCACTATTTCTAACAAAACCCCTCCCAATTTTACACAAAACTCCTTACGATTTCTCACAAAACCCCTCACTAGTTATCACAGATCCCCTCACAATTTATCACAAGGAGGATTGTGGGTTGGTTGGGAGCGTTGTTCAACTCTATACTCGAAAATTGTAACAGGATACATAACCTTAGTACTAGGAAGAAAGCAACAACAAACACAAAATAGTAACATAATATATAGGCCTAACCTTAGTACTAGGACGCAAGCAACAACAAACAAAACACAAAAACACGGGGGAAACCCCCTTCTTAATGTTTTTTTTAAAATCAAAATTAACAAAATCTCTCCAAAACATCGAGATCAGCTTTTAGATTATTTTTTTTAATTTTAAAGGCATAAACCCCTCCCACTACGTACCTACAGCTGTGGCATACGGTTATTAATAGTGAAGTACTCTTAAAGTCTATAAAGAACTTTAATATCAGTGTAACTTTCAGGGTATTACGTCACTCAGAATCGCCCAATGTGGCTCAGCAACATTAGTTAAGGTGCTCGCATGACAGAGAAGCGTCACATTTCTGAGGCATAGGAAAAACTTAGAACATCATCATCAGCAGGTGCCATGCCGGTTTTCCATAGGTCAGGGTACGCGGTCAAGGCTCTCCACAGCTCTCTGTCCACAGTATTATGTATCAAAGTCGTTGTTGTTTCCTTGCCGTGCCAGGTTGTCAAACTGTCTAATATTTTCTCACGTTGTCGCGCTCTGTCTCTGTTGCCTTCAATTTTGCCTGTTGTGATTATGTTCTCTAAACCTGCCTGTCTCATGAAGTGGCCAAAAAATAAAGATTGCTTTGTTCTTATATTGTTGATTAAGGTCCGTTCACATTTGACTCTTTCAATACCTCTACATTAGTTTTCTGGCAGTCCATGGTATTCTCAGCATTCTTCTGTAGAACCACATCTCTGTTGCCTCTAATTTCCACTTTCTAGTTTGTTTATTGTCCCAAGACTCGCACCCATATGTTAGTATAGGGGTTATATAGCACTGCAGAACTCTCTTTCTCACCTCTAATGACAAGGTCATATTACACAGTATATTTTCATTTTTCTGAATGTTTTTTTTGCCTGTCCTATACTGATTCTGATTTCTGTTGAACTTCTTCCATCTGCTGTACCTAAATATTTGAATTGGTGAACCTGTTTTAATACTATATCATTCACTTTGATCTTGCAAGGTGTGCTATTTTGTTTCTGTAAAATAACCATTACTTCTGTTTTCTTGATATTTAGGAAGAGGCCTTTTTCTTTACTGTCTGTGACTACTACATTAATTAATTCTTGACGGTCTTCCTCACTTTTTGCAGTCAAAACAGTGTCATCCCGCATATCTCAAATTCCAAAAGAACAACAACAAAAATAATAATAATCACGCAGTTGTCAAACTCTGGTTATTTAAAAAAAATACGTGTCCCAAATGTGGATTGGGGGGGGGGGGGTCTATGTCAGATAATGACTTCTCCGCCTACACTAGGATATGCAGCAACATAAGTCTGAAACTATTGTCATCATCGCCTTCGATGTACGGCTACTGGTCATTGTCGTGATGTGCTAATAGAGAGTGCTATTTCTACTCTACTATTATTTTGTTCTTGATAAGGCCTTTTGGCTCAAACGTCGATTTTTGTGTGTTTTGTGTGTGCTCTTTAGTGATTCGTAGAACTTCATTGGTCCATGTATACTTTTCGCCAATGAAACTTAACACAGCAACACTAAATAACTGCCTATTACGTGGGTCAGGCGTAAGATAATTTCGTTCATTGCTACAAGCTAAATATGTTACACACTTTGTACCAGTTAACAGGGTTGCCATATTTAAATTGTCATTTTTAAAAAGCCAAACTGTACCAAAAAGGAACACACAAAAAAAAGGCCAAACCATATAGAACACTATTTTTTTGCAAGAATGCATGGTTACAGAAAATTCCAGCTTTAATGCTTTTATTTGATCATTATTATTGACTCCGCGTCAACCCAGGACTAATATGCGAAGCCAGTGCGCTAACCACTGCACTATGCACTCCCTATCATTTATTTGCTAATTATTTATTCTCTGGTATGTATGCTAGATCATCGTCTGCCAAAGATACTTCTCTATGGTGAGTTGCAGAAAGGGATATGATCTAGAGGTGGCCAAAAGAAGCGATACAAGGACTCGTTAAAACCTCACTGAAAGCCCTTGAAATAGACCAAGATACATGGGAAATAGACCACGATACATGGGAAATACACCAAGATACATGGGAAATAGACCACGATACATGGGAAATAGACCAAGATACATGGGAAATAGACCAAGATACATGGGAAATAGACCAAGATACATGGAAATAGACCACGATACATGGAAATAGACCAAGATACATGGGAAATAGACCAAGATACATGGGAAATAGACAAGACACATGGGAAGAACTTGTACAAAATAAATCTACATGGTGCTTTACAGTCAAATAAGGCACAGCATCTTGTGAAAAGAGGACAAATTCAGCAGCCCAAAAGCGGACAACAGCTAGAAAATCACGGGTAGAATAAAAAACAATCTATAGTGGTCGTCTTGATTCTCGGTTCTTGATTATTGATTAGAAACTGGCTTCACAGCACGCGGGACATTCCCATAAGTGCTCCGCCCTCCGCTCCAGCAGTCATCCCAGTGTATGTAGACTCATAGTTCCGGTCAGGTGTTGATTGTGTGATCTTTGGGACTTTCCAAAAAAATTTCTTGTCCTTCCCTCACTTCTAGATACTCCCATTTCTAACATTCTCTGTATGTGTACGTTCTCAACCTCATTGACATCATCTGCATCTTTAAATGAATTTATTACTGCCTTTATTAAGTCTGCTTTATCTCTTCTCAGCAATGCGTTGTCTATCGCCGCATTGCCTGCCAGTAAGTCGGCTCTTTCGTTTCCTCTGACCCCAGCATGACCAGGGCAGTATATCCATGTAATGCTCTGGACAACTGAGTTGTTAGTTGTCTATAGAGTTTATAATGGTCATCCTATGCCCGAACTGTCCGAGGACAGTTGTGGCCCAAATACGGCTTAATTAAGACATCTATGAACTCACAATCAAGGACATAACTCTTAACTGAATTTCAAAAGTGTATGTAACAAATGTTCACCATCATCATGTGCTGGACGAACAACAAATGGTCATCATATCATGTGCTGGACGAACAACAAATGGTCATCATCATCATGTGCTGGGTGAACAAAACTATGTACAGGACACATTTTATTTCTTATAAATCATTACAGCCAGCTAAAAAATGCAGGGTTGATGGCTTTGTCCTGAATAGAATAGCTATCAATTTTTTCATTGTGTGTTATTTTTAAAATTTATTTTCCATGTTAAATGTTGTAAAGTATAATGGTGCAACGGAGCACTATCAATGCATATGTGAATTCAAATTAGTTTGTTCCTTTGGTTTCAAGGGCAGCACATAGGGCAGAAGTCGCGTTTCTCCATGCCTTGCGGTTGGCTGGAAGCTGTTACAGTTCTTGGGTGGTGTTAATACCAATTGTCATTGCCTCGTTCTCGATTGTTCTTCGTGAGTTGTCCTGGCTGAATTCGAGCGTTATGGTGTTATGTCAAACCAATTATTTTCTATCAATTGACTATAGACAAAAGAGCTTAAAGTGAACTGAAGGTTACTAAAATATGGTATGGGAGAATACAATAGAAGGCTCATGAACTAATTTAACAGGCGAAGTTTGCAACACGGTAATCAAGTTTTGCTAATCACTAGAAACACACATAATAGCACACAGAAATCAACGTTTGGACCAAAATGCCTACATCAAGAATGCATTTACGACAAAAAATGATGAGTACATTTATCTCTGCCATGTGAATGTCAATAGTGCCATTCTTACTCATTGCTTTCTGTTGTAAATGTATTCTTGATAAAGACCTTTTATTTGAAGCTTTGGTTTGTGTGTTATGCGTGTTCCCAGCGATTAGCACAACTTCATTCCCAGGTTCCAAGCTTGCCTATTGAATTTCGGTTTTGCAGTAGTGAGTGCATATTAAGGAATTTATTTCAGATGTTCCATTGAAAAGATGAATTATAACAAAATTTAGAAACAGCCAAGATTTATAGAATTGTGATGAGACTAACTTTTTGTGAGTTTGACTTCCAGATGAGCAAAATGTAATCTGGACAAGGAATATGTTGTGATTATTTAAAATTTGGCTGAAATATCTATATTTTTCAGCATGACACATCCGATTTCAGCATGACTTATGGGTCCCTTTGACATTCTATAGGATGGGACAGCCAACTCCACTCTAACATCGCCTTAGTCGCCTCTTATGACGTGCATTGCAGGTATTTTTTCCTGTTAGTCTCAAACATTGCAGGTAACAGTGTTGTGATTCTTTACTTCTCCTGTGGACAACACAACATATGCAAGATGCATTTAACAAATAACTGAGGGACAACAGAACATACAACTGGGGGACAATAGGACATACAACTGGGGGACAATAGGTCATACAACATCAAAACAATTATCCACCATAGAGGCTAACTCCTTGAAGTGGAGAAGGGTCCTCGTCCAGCCAACAGAGGATGGAAACATAAGATTGGTCAGGCCATTTCCCAATATCAAGCAGGACCACAGTCCTGCCCAAGCAAGCACAGGTGCTGAAGTCAGATATACCAGGCTGAGAGATATGGTACTGAGACATGCAACAGCAACCATGGTATCATGCAACCTGACAAGTTGACAACCTGACATGTCTGCATACAATTATAACTGAATGATGGGAGTTTTTCAATGGAAGAATAGCCTCCTTATATACAAGATGTTTGTCGTGTGTCTTTTACACTGACAATGAAGATGTATGTCTTCACACACACCATTAAATACGCTTAATACGCTGTGTCTCTTGTTTGCCTTGCGGTGTCAGGGGTGGAAGAGTTCTCTGGAGATGGTCTTCTTATGTGCTATTTGTAAGCTTGTTCCTGTAGCTCCTTTGATTTTTGTGATCCATTTTTTACATGGTCTGCCTCTGACTTTATAACCGTTATGTCTATGTGACATAGCCATTTGTGGCATGCTATCTATTGGTAGTCTAGAAGCGTGTGAAAACCAGTTGATCTGTTTTCTTTTGATGTGTTCCAATACTGGTATTATTTGGTTATTTGTCTGATGTTATCGTTTCTAATTCTATCTCGTAATATCACTCCGAGTATTCTTCGAGGACGCTAATTGTGTCATATTAAAGGATCACCTGCCTCATGGCAACCCAATTTAATGGATGGTGGATCTCCTTACCCGATTAAGAAAGATTGTGACAGAAGAGAACGATATCACAAACTTAAATTCTTCAAGGAATGTGCCCTCTCATAAAGCAAGGCTTATGCTGCAAACAGCCAACGATTTAAATATTGCAGCTCTTTCACATTCACATATTTTCTTGACTTGGTTCCATCAGAATGTTTTTCTTCAAATCTTCAAAATACCAACTGAAAGGAAATAATTTTTACAGAGGTGATATCATACTCGCTACGTCTTCTTTGTTTGCTCTCTGATAATATTCACCTTCTGCGTTCATTCTCAAACTCCCGCTCGATATCCCTTGTAGCAGGACAATGGTCCTACTAGATTTCCAGCAGGATGTAGTTCTGAGAATGGAAATGCGTTATATTGCCGTTTTATTTGCGACAATGGCCCGACACATCTATCTTCGGCGGGTTCTGATAATCTTCATGAGAGTTCTTGTGATTTCTACTGGGAAGTGCATAGAATGCTGTGCTGCTGGTTTCAGGGCTGAGCTGCATTATGTTTATGCCTAACTAACTTTTAACTACCCAGTACTTATTTTATCAAAAACTCGGTAACAACATCTTTACAAATAAAAATATTGAAACATAAAGCAAACGATGACCACACACTTTTCATAACAATATTAGAAGAAGCGAAGAAAAAAAGATACTTGAAGCGGTATCTCTAAAATGTCAATCACGCCAAAAAAGAAACAACTAAAAAGGTGTTTTAAAAGTCTATAAAATTGAAGAAAACAAATCAGTCCATTCAATACTTTTGAAATGGAAATTAATCTGCAAGAACGTAACGGCGTTGAAATGGGGCGGATACTTCGTTCTACAAATGCTTGTGTTAATATTATACATCATATTAGCGAGGAAATGAAAACTAAATTGATCAACAAAATAGTAAATATAAAATCAAGAATTTCATTAATCAAAGACGAGCGATAACAGTCAAACATCTACATTATTTGGTATATTTGCGCAATAATTTCAGGTTGTGAAATGATCAGACTAGTTAATTTATTTATTGACTTGGCTGAACTAGAAGATGTACCATTCGCCGGAATCTTCTCCGCTTTGATTAGATGTCTTCATTCTATTGGATTGACAGAGGAGTGCCTGAATGAATGTTTACTTTATGTTGCTTGTGATGGTGCAGTGGTAATGTTGGGGTTCTCGTAGTAAAAAAGTTATTGAAAGATAAATTTCCATCATTAATTATTTGACACTGCACTAAGCATAATATGAAATTATCCTGTCCACGACGCTGGTAAGAATGTTTCTGGAATTAATAGATTCAAATCATTTGTTGAGCTATTGCCCTTCAGTGGATACCATCACACTGTGGAATCATGGAAATGAGAAAGCGGATGCTCTGTTTAAAGGCAGGAAGCGAAATGGAGCAACACTGTCTTAAGGAGAAGCAAAAATAATAATCCCACAACACATACACAGCAAAGTGAAGAAACAAATGGAAGAGGAATACGAACATGATGCAATACATCTCCTCCAAAGATATTAACAGACCACAATATTTCGCCTTAGAACAGGCCTCTGCAGACTATTGGGTCACCTTTACCTATTGAGGATCTCATACACAGATGAGTGTCCATGTGAATCCGGAACCCAGACCCCGGAACACATACTTCAGGACTGCCCAACATACAAAGAGCAGAGACAGCAGACCTGGCCAGAAGATACAGACTTGAGACAAAAGCTATGGGGCAGCCGCTCTGACCTGGAAAAGACAGTGGACTTCGTCTTGACGATAGGCCTGACGGTATACCATGACACAGATGCTGAACGCAGAAGAAGAAGAAGACAACCCTATATGTTCTTTATCATGCATCGCCCAAAGAATAATCGCGAACTCCATGTATATGCCAGTCACTGGAAGCGCAGTTGTTGAAAATTAGACGAATATTAAGCATTCGTTGGGTAGCATCCAGCTTTCATTCAGTATCTGCAGTTTGGTAGGATTATAAAGACTTTGTCATTTTAGAAACGCTTAAGTTGATAATTCCAGAGATAAAAAAAAAGATAGGTGCACATATCAGGGATTGATGAAGAAGATTACTACTGTGGAGTTTATTTTAGACTTAGGATTGATGTGTGATGCACTTCAAGAGCTTTCTGAACTAAGCCTGATATCGCAAGAACAAAACATGAAATTCGAATGTTGCAATAAAGCAATAAAGCGCAGTTGTTTGTAGAGAGGCGATTATATCCCGGACAGTACTATAAGGAAACCTTCCAAGCTGCTACGTCTATAATTGTCCAAGAATTCCTATTTACAAAAGAGATAGAAAAGAAATCAACTAGTATGCCCTGTTTCCTTTCATGACAGCTTGGAGGCTTCACTAGAACAACAACGGCTTTTTAGCACCAGGCAGCAACAGATTAAAATAGCAAGGAAGAAATAGAAATATTTAAACTTTATAAAGGCATGGATAAATTATTGGTCTTTATTATAAACCTGGTTAAAGTAAGCATTATATTAGTGTATGTATGTCGATATGTATGTCTGTCTGTATGTATGTGTGTCTGTATGTCGGTATCTATGTCTATATGGGTGGAGGATGTGACTCCCATATATATATATATATATATATATATATATATATATATATATATATATATATATATATAATATATATATATATATATATATATATATATATAGGAAGGTTGAGTGGTTCTATTGTTGCTCGTTCTCATACTCAACACTCACCTCAAACCTATTAGTAGTCTCTTATGACATGCATGACAGATCAGAGTGTTAATATATTTGCTCCTCCTTCTGACACTGTCAACACACGAAATGATTGAACCCTCCCCTCTTTAGATAACGCAATCTCATAATTAACGCTACGGAGAATACACAACAAACCACACCGCCGCCCGTTTTTTAATATGACAGTAGAACTAAAAGAAAACTATTTCATTACTCAAAATGTTTGATACGTAAGCTTGGAATTTTTCTTCTTCAAAACTCCCTATGTGCAAAGTATTACGGCCAAATGGGGGGGGGGGGGGATCGTGGCCATTCATATTAAAGTATTGACCATTCACTTCTGTAAACGCCGTATACCCACCTTTTTTTCCTAGAAAAAATGCACCCAAAGTTTAGTGTGTGTGTGTGCGTGCGTTTGTGTGATCGCGTGTGTGCGT
Organism: Meghimatium bilineatum; assembly: GCA_034231615.1. NCBI lineage: Eukaryota > Metazoa > Mollusca > Gastropoda > Stylommatophora > Philomycidae > Meghimatium > Meghimatium bilineatum. Next base: position 12,218,386 of record CM067314.1, read on the forward strand.
GCGTGCGTGCGTGTGTGTGTGTGTGTGTGTGTACGTGTGTGTGTGTATTCATTATTACATGATGGGAAAGCAGTCCCTTGTGTAAACGTAGATTTATGTGTGTGTCATCAAGAAATAATTTTGATCACAATATGTTTATGTAATAAATCTCTGTTTTGTCATCCTCATGTTTCGTTATTACCTAACCCTTGTTTGTACCACAAACTATGGTATTATTATAATTAAATTGTATTTAAGGTACCCTTATGGCGAGGATTAATAGAGACGGCATGTTAATGAACCTAAACAACACACAAGAATTGAAAGACCTGGCTACACAAAATGGAAAGCTATGGTGTCTGCCCTATGCGCCGCCTATAGCCCTGGATTGTTTAGCATCAACTGATGTTTATTTTCTACCTTCAAACTGGATATTTCAAGTGTATTACATAACATATTGATTGATTGATTTGAAAATGATTTTTGTTTAACAGATATAGGCTGTGTATTTACCCTAAAAAAATTTAAATGCTGACCTTATCTGGAATAACCCTACATCATCATCATTAAGTGCCGTCTCCGCAACGAATGTTGGCTGCAACTATCTCCAGTCTCTTGTCTTGGTGGTGCACTCTGCTAGACTGTAACCTGTCCATCGTGTGATGTTACTCTCCCACTTGTATCTCTGCCTTCCTCTTGCTCGCTTCCCTTTGACTTTACCCTCAAGTAAGGTCTTCAATAGGGTGTCATGTCTTTTAATGTGTCCAAAGTATTTTATTTGCCTGATCTTTATTTCTCTTAGTAGTTCTTTCTTCATATTAAGTGTCTAGAATGACCGTACACACACATCAAATCCACCGTTGTTTAAAGAGTCACTAAACACAATGAAATCTCATTCAACTTTCTCGTTTTTATGTAAAGGAAACAGTATGTCAATCTAAGTGTGACTGTTTCATAATAATATTTGTTAACATTTTAGACAGATGTATACAATTTAAAAAACAACAAAATCTAACTGCTATATACAAGTTTAAGGTGAACGTACAGCAGTAGTAGATTTCTGAACTTTGTTTTGACACAATAATTAATTAAAACAAATCTGTTTACAAATGTGATTATTATCTCCCCTTCATTGCAAACGTAAAACCACCTTCTATAAAGTGAAAACCACCTTCTATAAAGTGGGAAGTTCTCTGTTTACTGTGACTAAATTATATTTTATTAATGAAGCATTATGTTTAGTCAGTGTGACTATCTAAGACACAATAGTCAAGTTTTCTTCCAGTAAACAGAGCCCTATTTCTATCTCGTGAGCACAGTTCACGAAAGTAAGATTGCTCTTAAGATGTCAACATTAGTACTAGTAAGAAAAACCAAAACACAAACAATGCGTGGTGTGTACTGTGATATGTGGTTTAGATCAGTGGTGCCAATGTGATGTGGAAAATTAAGCAAAGTTAGGGGTACTATTAATGTTGCCTACCATGCACATTGTAAAATGTGACTAAGGTTGTTTTTTTTGGGGGGGGGGGGGGGGGGGGGGGGCGGGGGGTGAGTTGGTTCCCCCATTCAACAGAGTATCATGTGATCCAGAAGTCATGCTGAAGTTGGGTGTGTCATATCGAAAGGCGCAGATATCGCAACCACGATGTAATTCATGACATACCACATTCCATTATCCGGATTACATACTGTTAACATACAGGAGTTTGAGGACGAACACATAAAATGAAGAAGCAGATAAAGATCAGTGGTTCTCAAAATGTCATTAGGCCCACGTTTTTGGCTATATATTTGAAGGGAGGGGGATAATTGCACCAAAAAATGAAACTATGTCGCAGATTCTTCCAGATCTGCGACATAAAAATAAGTTTTTGAATACTTCTATTATTTTACAAAACTGCCCACTATATACGATAATATACGATAGTAGTAATCCTTGAGGAAAGATGGCAAGCTTTTTTCTGGTCTGTAGGAATTAATCTCTAGTGCCGGGAACAACACATCGGCTGTAAATACGAGGGATGGGGCAACATAGTGCAATGTAAGGTAAAACGGAAATATATACAAATGTTGTCAATATGTATACACACGACATACTTGCGAATAGACGCAAAGACATACGACGTTTTGAATAAGAAACCATCATCAGGATAAACAACAGCTGACAAACAATAAATAGAAACACACATATGACGACAATGAGAGGCAAGGGATGATGAAAGTGGGAGAGAAATAAGTGAAGCACAACAAGTGGATATTAAGGGAGAGATATTACAGATATTACAAACCCTGGTAACATGAGATAAAAAGGACATTGAGATCTGGTCAACAAGACATAGATGCTTTCCATCTTAGTTCTCACTCTGGATAATTGAGTTTCTGCTTTTGTTATCAAACTCCTGCAGATTAGCAGGATGTAGTTCGTAATGCGTTTTGTCATGGTTCACAACATTGGTGCGAGATTTTCGCTTATGACCTAACACATCCGACTTTAGAATGACGCTGGATCATTTTGACCCTATATATGATGGGACAGCCAACTCCACCATATAATCTCCTTATTATCTTCTTAAAACATACATGAAAGGCAAACAGTATTGCTATTCTTTGTTCCCCTCTCGAGGCTTTAAAAAAACTAATGGTGTGTGACTTTTAAAAACAATTTGTGTTGTCTAGTGCTTTTGACGGAACGAGTTGGTAGCACTTGCCTAAACACAATACGTATTAAAAGATGGTTATTTTTTGCATCAATCATTTTGGCAATATACTGCTAATTTTCCCAAACAACTTGCATATCATATATTAATAAAAGAAAAGTGTGAAAACCAGAATACTGGATTCATTAGTTATTATAAAGATAAAGAATGCACACAGATCGCATGTAACCCATGTCTGCTGAACGACATAGTACAAATAGAAATGACCGGAATATACCGATGTGGTATAAAAAATTCCCCATTACACATTGTTTACTATACTGTATAATCGTGTATCTCAATTAGTTGTGTGGACTATTTGAAAATAATCCATCTGAAGACACATTATTTAACCATTACAGGAATTTTCATTGGTCACTTTGTGTCGACAGCCAATGACAAATCAACGTCAAGTAAAGTCATTTAGAAGAATGAGTTCACGTGACTGTATTTGACGAGAGACACGGTACAATAAGTCGATATGACCTAACAAAAGACACATCACGAAACGTTTACAAACACAAATGTAATAGTCATGATTGAATGATTGTCCAAACAAATGTCATGTGTTTTGTTTTTGCGAAAACTAATTGTACTTGAATTAAACTCACAACATAAAAACATGACTCTTTATTAAACTCACAACATAAAAACATGACTCTTTTTGCAACTTGACGTTTTAAAAAGATAAAAACGTGATTGCAATGCAAAAATAGGATAAAAACTGAGGCTCTGTATGGAAAAATAATTTTGTGAAATATATTTTGAGGCTCTGTCTAGGATAGCAGGGCTATAGAGAGTGGACATTTCCATTATTCATTAAGGGTCATAACCCCGCAGATACTATCAGATAAGGGGATGTAATACATGTGAAATGTATTAATATGTGGAAATGTATTAATAAATCATAAGAACACAAATAATTTGATCTGATCATGTGGTAATATAATTTAAATAAACTCTCATTTATTTTGAGTGATTCTATGTAACTCTTCCCCGTTCTACTATTTATAAAAACGTTTTTTTGAAAGCAATATGCACGACATTCTTCCCTAACTGTTGACATGGTGAACAAAAGTGTGGCACATAAACTTTTGGATGTTAAGGGATAATGTCCGTATAAGGTTCAAGTTCCCCGCGGAACTTTACATACAAAAGTTGGCTCTTGACTTTGTATGGGAACTAGTGTCAGTAGTCCGTTCACATGTCTTAGACTCCACCGCGGGGTCAAGGTTCAGCCAGTGTCGAGTCAGCTCGCTCGTCACAGTACCGCTTGGGATCTAGGCTGGTTCCTCCCCATATGACATGTTAAGACAGGACGAAGTCACCGGGATGAAGTTTTCGGTCGTACGGAATGTTAACAGCATAAACGTGCTCAGCTGAGTGGTGAGCTATACTCAGCGTCCGAGTGGCTTTCGAATGTCGGCGCCTGCTATGTCATACCGCCTCGAGAGAGGATTACGGGGGTATAGGAGAGCTGCTTAGAAAGTGCTTCACTCGACTTTTTTGTCATGAAATAACTTTGGAATTACTTAAATTTTAGTATTATTTGTATTTACACGGTTACACTTACACTTAAACGTATTTTTGATTTAACATTTGGATACTGTTATTTATTGGAAAGAATAAATAAAGTATTTTGATAAAAGGTAGTAATGTAGTCTTACAGTTTTTATGGCCATAATTCTTAATTCGTAATTTAAAAGATATTAATTATCTAATTATAATTTCGTTAACAAAAGAAAATTTATTTAGTATTCATAAGGAAAAAAATGGAATTGCATTTTGTGAGTTTCGCTTCATAAAAAACGCTTCATTTTTTAGAGAAAATTTACTTTGAACAATAATGCAATTTCACAATATAACGACATCCACCTGTGTCAGCTGAGTTTTAAACAAATGTAAACTCAAAATATTTTGACTTTGTTCAGTAAAATTAATGAAATATACATTTGTTTATGTTAATGGCACATATTTATTGTGACTTTATTATGATTTATTGAGTGCAAAGATGTGTCCAGGTCTGACCGAGATTGTCTTCGTTTTATAACACTGACTGATATCTCGCCCTGTTTGCCTATGTCCCTGTTTCTATAACAGTTTACAAATACAACGAATGTGTTACATGTTCGAATCAACATACGTGGTCTCTCTTCGTTCAAGCGAGAGAAGTGTAATCATTGTTACACGTTTGAATAAACATGCTTGGTAACACTAAGTGCGGTCGAGTGTGAAGGCTTTGATTTATTTATACATAGATCAGTGGTCATAAGGTATTTTTGTAGACGTATTAATTAATTTACAGTATTATGTGATTGCCATTGGTCTTCTGTCACAGAGATCATCCAATGAATAAATTAAATTTTCAACACAGCCTACTTGTGTACTTTGTTATAATTAAAAAGATAGAATCTCTTCAAGAATCTGTTTCTAGTAAAAAAAAATCTGAACGTAGTGATAGTTAGATAAACTTAATTTCCAATAGAAATCGTCCTTTGTTAGCGGGACTGAAAGGGGAGCATGCGATAGCTAAACTGTTACCTGTCAAGCATGTCGTAAGCAGCAACTAAGAGGAATTTGAGGTGGAGTTTGTTGTCCCATAAAGGCTAGTAGATAAGGAGGTTGAAGGGTTGAGTTATTCAACTCCCACCCTTTAGCAAATCGGAATAGGCCTATGACTTTTATTATTAGAAATTTGGCCAAAATAGTCCCCCCCCCCCCCCCCGAGATTTTTACTAAAACGAACACCACATTTCACATCAAGAAGATCTGATACACGAAAACACACGAATGGCCTTTTTTTAAGGGAATTACCCCTCCCACTACTTTATAACATATTTATGACACTGGTCTCACCCTACAGTGTCAAATTGACCTAGAGATTATGTTGAAATCCGATTTGTCAGTTAGACTGTCAATTATGGCACAACTTTTATCTGGACTATATCCTGCTGATCTGCGGGAGCTTGAGAATGGACACAGAAGATGAGACTAGAAGTTGAAAAGATGTTTACACCAGAAGGCATCTATCGTGAACAGATGTGTGCACCAAAAGGCATTGATCTTGAACAGATGTGTGCACCAGAAGGCATTGATCTTGAACAGATGTGTGCACCAGAAGGCATTGATCTTGAACAGATGTGTGCACCAGAAGGCATCGATCTTGGTGAAGAATTGATTATCTTTTCAAGACTATCTTTGCAATCACTAGAGAGTTCATTGATAAACATATGAATGTGAATGAATGCTGTGTTCACGGAGTTCATTTCAGAACATTTTCATGACACGGATGTTGTGAGACACTGACGATCAAAATAATCCACAATCAGTGGTTCGCATGGACTTTTACCACCAGATCACGTGAAAGAACAGTTCACGAAGTCAGTGGAGCCTTCACCAAACAACAAGCAGCCTAACGATGTGTGTGTTTGCTGTAACGCAAGTACACTTGCGAGAAATTTACGCCTATTTCTGCTAAGACAATCTCAATATCATCATCAGGTGCCATGCCGGCTGGCGTAGGCGATCATGGCTCTCCACAGCTCTCTGTCTCGAGTACTATGTATCAATCTCGCTGTTGTTTCCCTGCCGTGCCAGGTTGTCAAACTGCCTAATGATTTCTCACATTGTCGCCCTCTGTCTCTGTTGCCTTCAATCTTGCCTGTTGTGACTATGTTCTCCAAACCTCCTTGTCTCATGAAGTGGCCAAAAATATGAAGGTTGTCTTTTACTTATATTATTGATTAAAGTCCGTTTCACATTTGACTCAACTCCACATTAGTTTTTATGGCAGTCCATGATATACCTTATACATACCTTAACCAAAAGGTTTTAATCCCTTATTGACTAATCATCAACTTATGGAGACTTGTATTCATACACTGTAAATGTCACGTGAATGTGTCTCCTGTGTACATCGTTATTACACGTTTTTGAGTATTCCTGTATTTCTCTAATTTTTTTATATTTTTTTTTTTTGTGGGAGGAGGGGGGGGGGAGGTTTACCGTGAGGATAAAATGAGACGATTGAACAGGCCTAAGACTGACCTATTTATTCGAGATTCTTAATCAGGGTTTTATCACGAACTTTAAAAAAAAAAAGAAAGTGAAATTTCCCCATTTAAACATGACAGAAGTTTAACATTACAATAGGCTATTCATTTGAGATGAGGTACCGTCTTCGCACGGAAGGTCAGCAACAGTCCCCATTTACTTCATGTTTATTTCCAACTATCATACCATACTAGAAGCCTATAACCAACGTGGGTCCCACGCCCCACAGGGGGAGGGAGGTGCAATTTCATTGTTTAAGGGGACAATTAGAAAAAAATTTATTTTTTCTTGAGTTTTAGTTATCTATTATATGTTTTTAAAACTTAGCCTACTTAACTGTTTTTTTCTTCTTAATAATTTCCTAGTGTTTTCTTTCTAAAACCTAAGTCTTGTGTCCTGAACAAGTTATAATTAAGTTTCATTTATAGAATAAGTCAATTTTTGAATAGGCCTATACAAAATCTAGGGCCCCTTTATGTTACATAGGGGGGAGGGTATCAGAATTTTTTGAAAGATTGAGGTGGGGAAAGGTTTAAAGAAAAGGTTGGGTAACACTGCTATAACCTGCCAGGTTCGCAGGAGTACCACATTTGATGAAATAACACCCAGAGTTCTCCAGCAAATTCTATCTTCAGCAAAGCAGATGAGTGTGAAAATACCTTGACCTATCCAGCCCTAGATGCTGCCTGTCCATTATTTTCTTAGTCTTCGTCTGATTCTTCTCACCTCAACTGTTCCCTGTAGTTTAGTTTATGACGAAGAATAATCATAGCACACGCCCAAAAAACCATCAGGGCCGTAGACACGTTTTCATTGAGGAAGGGGGTTTACCTAAAAAATAATGTGAAAAAAGGCATTCGCCCATTTTTGTATGTGCCCTTTCTGAAGCGAAAGCTGGTGACTTTTTGAGGAGAAAGGTGATGATCTTATTTATGCGAAAGCTGATGACTTTTTTGATGCGAAAGCTGATGACTTTATTTATGTGAAAGCTGATGACTTTCTTGATGAGAAAGTGATGACTTTTTTTAATGAGAAAGATGACTTTTTTGATGTGAAAGCTGATGACTTTCTTGATGAGAAAGTGATGACTTTTTTTAATGAGAAAGATGACTCTTTAATGAGAAAGATGATGACTTTTTTAAATTAGAAAGATGATGAACTTTTTTGTGAAAAATCGTTAATGTAGGGGTTTCACCCTGCTTTTAGCTAAATTCCAAGCAATAAAAAACATGTTATGATTTCCTAAGGGTGGGAGTTGAACACCCACTTCCCTTAACAACAGACCTATAAACCATGCAAGTAGGTATATTTGTCGCTTTACTATTGGCAGAAATCATTCTTGTAGACCTGTATGAATCTATTTTATTTCTAATGTACACATTTGTCACTAGATGGACTAGTATTGTGGCTTGGTAAAAGTTCACCAACGGAGTTTATTGACAACACAAGAGAGAGAGAGAGTCGTGGAGAAACATGATAACCTATGCCATTCGGCATGGCACCTGATTGATTGACACATTTGTCTCATGCTCTCTATAGGAGATGAGCAGAATTCGTCTGTAACATTTATATTCGAAGGCATGTAACCTCCCTCCACGACTGCAGTGATTGTTTAGCTTTCACACCATTACAAAACCATAAACAACATAGTGAGTTTTAAAGTTTTTCACACTAACATTGATTTTGCTCCAGCCTTAGGGGCCTATCTCTAAGTCTGTTTTACGTTTTTCCATCGCTTCATAGGTCTATGCTGGATCCGAGATATTTGAAATTATTCATGTCCTCAAATTTATGCCCGTTTATCACGCTGTTGGTCTGTGCTTCAGGCCCTTTGCTGTTAACCAAGACCGTATTTTATTTGCATTGATTTTGGTCTCCTTGCTAGCACAATGTGAAAACTATAAATTGTTTCGTGTTTCACAATATGGTACATTATTACTGGATGCTACCTGGCCGTTTTGTTTAAATGTAACTGTAGGAATCAAGTCCAAGATGACTGGTTAAATGTAACTGTAAGGAGAAAGTCCATGATGACTGGTTAAATATAAATAGGGATCAAGTCCAAGATGACTGGTTAAATGTAACTGTAGGGAGCAAGCCAAGATGATTGGTTAAATGTAACTGTAGGGATAAAGTCCAAGATGATTGGTTAAATGTAAATGCAGGGAGAAAGTCCAAGATGATTGGTTAAATGTAACTATAGGGAGAAAGTCCAAGATGACTGGTTAAATGTAACTAGGGAGCAAATCCAAGATGACTGGTTAAATGTAACTGTAGGGATCAATTCCAAGATGACTGGTTAAATGTAACTGTAAGGAGAAAGTCCAAGATGACTGGTTAAATGTAACTGTAGGGATCAAGTCCAAGATGACCGGTTAAATGTAACTATAAGGAGAAAGTCCAAGATAACTGGTTAAATGTAACTGTAGGGAGCAAGTTCAATATGACTGGTTAAATGTAACTTTTAATAGGTTTTTTTGGCACAAATTTGATTTTGTCCACCGTTGTGACATTTGCAGTGTTAGATAAGTTGCATAAAATATAGATTTTTGTAAATGGGGGTTAAAAGGATTAGAATTAGTGTATAGTTTTTTTAGGATGGAGAAGGGTTAGAATCAGTGTTTAGATTTTTTTAAATTGTGAATTTAAAAAGGCATGACTCGATATGATTTTATAGCACAACAGTGGACGCAATCAAATTTTTACGGGTTTTTTTTTTTACTGACTTTTCCCTGTAACATCAAGAATTTATTACAGTCCTGGCCTCTGATTCCTTCATTGTTCTGATAAACTGTTGCAGTAGAAGATCTGGTCAATCTTCAGCAAATCTTAAATCTTCAGCTAACCAGCACATCCATTTTTGGCACAACTGGCATGTAATAACTGGTTTCGTTTGAAAATAGGTTGTTTTATTCTGAATGTCAGGCAGAGATGGCGGAAATGTATAAATTCATGTGGTGACATTACATTTAGAAAAAATAAGCACTGTGCCAAATTTGTACTTTCTTCTCCTATATCATGGTCAGGGTAAAGACTGTTGACAAGCTCCTTATAGTTGTATATACTAGAAGTAGGGCCTATATTGTTGCATGGTGGTAGGTCTAATAGGCTTCTAGTAAGACCTGTAGACATTCCTCATGGGGAAGTACACCAAACGAAAGCACAAAGAACAAGGTATAAAATAATTTCCCTTTAATTCACATGAGATAAAACATAATTTGAAAATATTGAAAAGCTCGGACGGCATTGAATTACAAACAATCGAATAAATAACATAACAATTAAACTAGACAGAAGAATCAGAATCATTTTTGACAAATTCTGGAATCTTCATTAGATGACTTTGTAGGAGATATATTCTTCTCCATGAATCATAATAGTATGTCTTGTCTTCTCTGTGACATAGTCTTCTCTTGTCCACTTGTGTCGTGTAGCATCAAGGGGATGCGAAGTCTATGTTCTATTGTCAAATATGTTTTATGTTGTTGTAATCCCATGGTACGCATGAACTACAAGGACTAACAGACTGTCAATAAATCAAGTAATAAAATATAAATATCCAAAAAACAAAAACCATGATAATCAGCAAAGACACTGAAGAACATCAGCTAAACATAAACATACAGGGAGAGAAACTACAACAAGTAAAACAGTATCAATATCTTGGACACATAGTCACAAATGATGGCAGATGTGAAACAGAAGTTAAAAGGAGAATAGGAATGGCTAAAAGTACCTTCAATGACATGAGGAAATTATTAACATCTAAACAAATTACAAACAAGTTGAAAATGAGAATTATAAAATGATACATCTACTCTATATTAATGTATGGCTCAGAAACATGGACACTAAATAAACAATTAGAAGACAGAATTGATGCCTTTGAGATGTGGGTATATAGAAGAATAGGGAGAACATTATGGAAAGAGAAAACAAATAAAGAGGCGTTAAAGACACTTAATATGAAGAAAGAACTACTAAGAGAAAATAAAGATCAGGCAAATAAAATATTTTGGACACATTAAAAGATATGACACCCTATTTAAGACCTTACTTGAGGGTAAAGTCAAAGGAAGGCGAGCAAGAGGTAGGCAGAGATACAAGTGGGAAAGTAACATCACACGATGGACAGGTTACAGTCTAGCTGAATGCACAACTAAGACAAGAGACAGGGGAAGTTGGAGATCCGCTGCAGCCAACCCTCGTTGCGGAGACGGCACTTAATGATGATGAATCCTATGGTGTTGTATAACGGCTCTGATATTATTCATCTATTGACATAATAGTATGTACACCTTCAATAACAGTGTCCCATTAATAATTATTGGTAGGTATCTCACTCTCATATTAATCATGGAGGGAAAAGTTCCAGGAAAGAGAACAATAGGCAGACCAAGACTACGATGGACACATGACATTGAAGACCTTCTGAACATGACACTAGAAGAAACTGGACAGCTTGTGCAGAACCAAGAGGCTTACACAGTGGCAGTGAGAACAGCAATCTGTAAAGGACACGTCAAATAGATAGATAGTTATCTCATTGCTCCTGTGATAATTCAAAGTTATTTGTTCTGTTCTACAAGTAGATTGAAGTGTTGTTTAATGCTTACCACATTACTGTGGAGCCATATTCCAGGTGTGGTTTGTTTGTTTGTTTTTCGTTCGCTCCATTCATTCGTTCGCGTTCATTCGTTCACGGATATCCGTGCGATTTCCGCCGGGAGCGTGATTACGTTGTGCCACCGTTATGCGCCTTGTAGGCATAGCACATCCGATTTCGGCATGCCAGGTGTGGTAAAATGACCAGTTTATACCATCTTTTAACACTTTACTGACTAAATACGATGGTCGTCAAGTAATCATTATATACCCATGGTGGTCAACTTCGACAATTGTCACCACCATTATGATACATCATAAATACGGTAATTGTAGCGGTAGTATTACTAAACATAGCTTATCAGGGATAGTTCGTTATTTCAAAATAATGGCACCCATGAAATAGTTTATTGATGTTATTTATAAGTATTGATCATGAAGAAATTCAATTTATGGAAGGTGAGATTTTGTTATAAGTAGACGCCCATGAGTTGCCAGCAGGGCCCAAAAGGGGAGCAAAGAATAGCAACACTTTTTACCTTCCATGCATGTCGTAAGAGGTGACTAATGAGGTTATGGGATGGAGTTGGCTGTCCCATCCCATATAGTGTCAGTGACCTAAAGTCCTGCTGAAGTCGGATGTGTCAGGTCGAAAGGTGCAGATATCGCAGCAATGCTGTAAACCATGTCACAGCGCATTCCGTTCTCCAGACTACATCCTGCTAATATGCAGGAGTTTGAGAACGAACGCAGAAGAAGAAGAATGTAGTTCTAGACCAGACGCAATATAAACACTGATTATGTTTAAGAGTACCGTGGGTCAGTAGTTGCGATTTTTGTCTCAGTGCGGGCGGGCTGAGTAGTTGGGCTCATGGAAATTAATGTAAATCCATGCCCAGTATTATCATAAGTAGTATTTGACTCTTGAAATAAATCCCGAGTTTTCAAATTCATTCAGAAAATGCACACATTCATGACGACACATAGAATGTTTCATAGCCCTCTCATATGAGTTTGATTTGACACAGATTTTTAAAGATGCCGACTAAAAAATATCTTCTTCTTCTTCTTCAGCGCACATTCTCAAACTCCCGCTGAATTTCTCTTGTAGCGGGACCATTGTCCTACTAGATTTCCAGCAGGATGTAGTCCAGAGAATGGAAATGCGTTGTGTCGACGTTTTATTTGTGCCAATGGCTAGACACATCCGTCTTCGGCAGAAAAAAATGTCGTAATAGCATTGCTAATGGGAGTTAACTAAGCGCTGGTCATTAAGTGTTGGTTGGTTGGTTGCTGATCCAGCGGTCCATGGGCTCATGCCCTGTGACCTAATGCCATTAAATGGCATTATATTGCTGGGAAGTCTGTGGATTTTCGGCCCACCCCGGGACAGAGCCAGAGATTAACTATCACACCTCCAGAAAGGTAGGTTTCAACCTATGCACTGCTCCTAGCCACTGTAGCCAAGATAGGGTTGACTGTGCTCATTCCCGTCACCAATTAACTACTGGTTATGCCGAACTTCTCTATTGCTCCAGGCATCCAACCAAATGTTCAAGTCAAAAGGATTGTCACTTCCTGAGTCACTGTGCCTCTAGAGGTGCCTCAGAGCTCTATGATGGGTTTCAGCCATAGGAAAAAACAGTGCTGTCAGTTTCCTCCTCCCCAGTGCTGCACAGTACATCTCTGGCTCCCTCCCAACTACATATATATTCAGGTAAACATGAAACACATTTCAACAACAAAATACAAGCATAATTGTATAGATGACGTGCCATGAAGCTTCTCTAAGAAGATAACCTCAATATAAGCTCAATATAACGGCATGTCATCCACTAAGGTTTTCTGTTGTATGGGTGGTATGTCTAGTGGGCATTTGGTGAGACCCACAGACGCAACCAAGTGCGTAGTCATTAAGTGTTAAAACACTTGGTTTCAGAAAAACTGAACCTACCTTGTTTGAATTTTAATTTAAAATAAATATGTCACGTGTCTAATCACACAGTACCACAAGAGTTTCATTTCTTTAGCCAGATTTCTAAATGTTTTAACACTGTACTGACCAAATTAGTAAATCACTGAATATCTAGTATATACCCTTGGCAACCAACTAAGACAACCATTGATTTTGTTATGCTAGTTCAGTAACACAGCTACAGTTGTAATAATAATTTAAAAAATATCTCATCCTAGGTATTACATAATTTTAGCATGATGATCATTTTCAGCACTGTTCATTCCTTATCGTGGGCTATATTTTGTTCTTGTGCTTTTGGTTGAAAATGAATTATGTGTTTTCCAGTGATTAACAAGTTTTCACTATTCGACTGTTTGATCATAGTTTTGCTGCAATTGTTACCCATTATCGATATTCCATAGAAACTAACCAAACATGTACTCCATGGTCCATGAAAACTAACTGGTGATATTTATACTCCGTGGTCCATGCAGACTAATTGTCTTCCACTTGTTCGTACCTGCAATAAGGAAATGAAATTATGTTACATTTTCTCCCAATAATACAAAAATGTTAAGCTTTTAAATATTCCACACCTCCTCATTATCATCACGTGGCATATCCTTAACAGGATGTAAGTCATTACAGTCTGCAAACCTCCTGCAGATCTTGAATTAAAATGATCTCTTTTTATGAGTGTCTTGTTCTGGTGGTCCTTGATATGTTATGTCCATCTTCTTGCTTCTGTGACTTGTGCAGGCAGTCGTTGATATCTTATGTCCATCTTCTTCATGGTCTACCTATTTTTTGTCATTGCCTTGATGTCCATTATGGTCTTTTCTTTTATCTTCTATGTTTTCACTCTCGAATAATCAGCCTGAGATTTTTTAAATTTTTTTAACTCTTCTTTCGTGCTTCTCTTCAACAGCTTTAGCTAGATTGGATGTCCAGTAATTTCTATATTTCTCAATCCTTCCTGTTAGGATACACTTCTTGTTGGCTGCTAGTATTATTGTGTAGATTTTACAGTATGTTCATGCTGATTTTTCTACTTATTTTACTGAACCACCAATTATAAATAATGGCTCTCATTACCACATAAACATATTTAGAACACCTCCTTACTAACTTCTCTTCCATCTCAACTGCCATGAAAAATCTTTTACTAACACTCTTAATAATTACTCATTTACTGTATGGATCACTAAATCTACTTCAAAGAACCTGCACATTTTTAAGAATGACATTTAACAGCCAAAAGTAGATCAACCCAACAGATATTGGATATCGACAACAACAACATTTGGAATTTAGAGATAGGCAAACATTATTTACTTGGAAAGCCTTTTACGGAAATCTTTAAGTTGGTCATTCTTCCGCTGTAACATCTGCTTGAGATTCTTAAAAGGAGCTGTTTGACTGACTTTCTTCTCCAGTTCCTGGGTACAAAAATAAGAGATATCACAAATATGAGCTATTATAAATATAAAATAAGTGCTTTCAGGTATTATAAATTGCACACAGCTAACAGTGACTGAAAAAGATTTGTGCGTGTGCTTATTCTCAAACTTCCACTGGATCTCTCTTGTAGCAGTACAATGGTCCTACTAAATGTTTGTTTATTTTGCGTTCGCTCCATTGTAACCAGCACGGATATCCGTGCGATTTCCGCAGGGAGCGTGATTACATTGTGCCACCGTTATGCGCCTTGCAGGCCTAGCACATCCGATTTTGGCTTGCCTTGACAATTCGGATGGGCTACCCTAGCCTGTGACAGCCTCCCTATCTGTCACCAGGCACGCGTGTGTGTGTGGTGACTCTTCGCCCAGACGATTTTTACTCAAATCTGTCTCACACAAGGTGTTCCACTATCTATGAACTTGCCTCGTGTAATTGGACGTACTGTGCCTGTGCCCATCGGGTACTGAACCGTTTCTCATTCGTGAGCCTGGTTCCTTAAGTGGAAGAACTCAACAGTCCTACTAGATTACCAGCAGGATGTAGTCCACAGAACAGAAATACGTTGTCACCATTTTATTTGCATGAATGTCACAACACATCCAACTTTGGCAATATGTTCAATGTTTTAAATACTAACATTGAACGATGGATGTTTAACCATAAAACTAATAAGCTGAAAGTATCTTCTTTTTCAGCGTTCGCTCTCAGGTAACCACAACAAATTTATCGTGTGATTTCCGCCGGGGAGCGTAAAGTACGTTGTACTGCAAGTTCCACAGTAGAACTGTGATTATTTGCCACCCTGGTTGGCCACTCTATGACCTGGACGTCCGAGGTCCAGAACATCCGTTTTCGTCATTCCTTTATTTCGGGTTTGGTCCCTAAGCTGAAAGTATGAAAGAACTGGTTCCTGTACTGCACGCTGATCACTGACCTCAATGTTAACCACGGTCAAATTTGCATGACTATTTTGCCACTGCCCATGTAGCTAACGGGATAACTGCAGTAGCTTACACTAAAGTAAAAGAAATTATGTGGTTCATTTTTTCATGCAGTCTGTCAACTTTCCATCTTTCCAGTAGATAGTATTATTGTTGTGATATTAGAAATATAAACTACAATCCATGGCGATGATGGATATGAATCGCAAGACCAATCTGAGACACAAAGAATCACAGATCCTCTTGTACAATCGTATGCTTTTGTGTGTCTTCGTAGATGTGTCGTCCTTGAACTAACTGCTATCGCTTTCTTCTTTGTCTTGATACTATACCTGATCTTTCTCCTCCTTGTAACATGATCCATGGCATCTTGTTCCCATGATTCCTTATCAAGCCTGTATCATGCATATGCATGTATGTATATATATATAAAAATTGGTAGCATATCCTATTCAGGATGTAGCCATCAACCAGCATTTTTTTTTGCTGCAGTGATTTTCTAGGAAATATAAATATGTTCAGTAGTTTATCACTGCTTTCTAAATGGTCTGGATGCATATTTCATGTGGCAGTGATTGAACCAGGTACCTGATCATCACAGCTGCTCTGTACCATGCCGCCACAGATTATGTACATATGCATATATATTTTTATATATATACACACACACACATACACTAGCATATGTATGTGGATGAGCTCAGTAAACTGACTCAAGAGGAGAAGAAGTGGAAGAATGGGAAATTGATAACAATCTATTTCTGTTGAATGCACAGGATGATCCCCCAACTTTCTACTCAAGGAGATGGAAATCAACATCAACCCCAGATTTAGCGTTTGCCACTGGCGATTTATCCCATAAAATATGTAGAATAGTTATGAACCAGCTAGGGGACAGTGACCACAAACCAATAAAACTCACTATCAACCTTAACTACACACAGGAAGATCAGAAACCTCTTCCCCGCTGGAACTATAAGAGAGCAGACTGGGACAAATTTGCAAAACTCTCAGACGCATATAGTGAGCCTATCAACACCCATCAAATAAAAAGAAAGAACATGACGGAAACGTTAACTGAGGCAATACTTAGAGCAGCAAAAGAAGCAATACCAAGAGGGGCAAGAAAAAACTACAAACTGTACTGGTCCAAAGAAATACAAAAGCTTGATGAAGACCTGAATATGGCCAGAGAATTCACAGAAACAGAGCAGAGTACAGAAAGCAATATAGCTCTCAAGGCAGCTTCAGCTAAATACAAGAGAGAGGTAAAAACATCGGCAAGGAGGAGCTGGATCGAAAATACAGAGAGCCTTAACATGGACAAAGATGGAAACAAACTCTGGAAACTTGCCAAGGCATTGAGTGATGAAAACAGTAGCCGACCTCCAATAACACTTGAATATAATAACAAAATGCACACGGGAAAAGTAGCAGCAAACATTTTCATTAAAAATTATGCAACTGTGAGCCAGACAAACATACAAAAAAAAAAGAAAAAAAGAAGAATGAAATCCATTGGCTAAAGGATATGCCTATTGTGATAGAAGAGCAAATGTTGGCAAAATTTACGGAAACTGAGCTAGAAGAAGAACTACAGAACCTCAAACTCAAGAAGTCACCAGGTAAAGATGGGGTTACCAATGAGATGCTTATGAAACTGGGGCCTAGAGCAAAGAGAAAACTTCTAAACATAGTAAACACTAGCTGAAGAACAGGACAGGTGCCCACCGCATGGAAAGAAGCTATCATGGTACCCATTTTAAAGCAAGGCAAAGACAAACTCGACACAAGTAGTTATAGACCGGTCAGTCTCCTCAGCTGCATGGGCAAATTAATGGAGAAAATGGTCAACAGAAGACTCATGTGGCACTTCGAAGGAAAACAACTCATAGCAGCACAACAGAGCGGCTTCCGACAACACAGATCAACAGAAGACCAGGTCGCCTACATAGCCCAAGAGACTGAAGATGCATACCAAGAAAAAAACACACTCTTGCAGTGTGGGTTGACATGGAGAAGACATTTGACAAAGTTTGGAAAGATGGACTCAAGAACAAGCTCCTTAGACTAGGAATCAAAGGACACATATAACTGGATACGCAACTACATGGAAAAAAGAACAGCTAGAGTGCAAGTACAGGGAAAACGTAGCAGGAAGAGAATACTAGAACAAGGTGTCCCGCAAGGAGGTGTACTATCCCCTACACTCTTTTTAATTTACATAAATGATATTATGGAGGGCATACCAACTGGGGTACACTCTGCAATGTATGCAGATGACCTGGCCTTGTGGACAGGAGGGGTGGCAATAGCAGTTGCAAAAAATAGAATGCAAGGGGCACTGCACAAACTAGAAAGCTGGACCAAGAAATGGTTGCTTACCCTTAAGGAAAAAAAAACCACACACACATATTCACCCTATCCAACAAGGTACAGAAAACAACACTAAAAATAAACAATCACGTACTCACACTAGAGCAGAACCCAACATACCTTGGAATTACCTTTGACTATAGAATGACATGGGCAAAACAGACAGAAAAAGCAGAGAAACGAGCCAGAAATAGAATGGCAATAATGAAAAAGATAGCAGGCACAAACTGGGGAGCGGACAGCAAAATCTTGAAAAGGCTATACACAGGTAGATTTAGGCCAATACTAGAGTATGGCATCGCAGCCTGGGCCACTGCATCTAAAAAACAATTCAACAAAATAAACAAAACCCAGAATCAAGCTACACGTATTATCACTGCATCTATGAAATCTACACCCATAAATACATTAGAAACAATAACTGGCCTTCAGTCAATGGAAGATAGAAGAGACATGAAAGTAGTTCAACAAGCAGAAAAATACAAGAGACTCCTGAATCATCCTATGCACCAAAGAATTAATGGCTATGGAAAAAGCAGGCTGGAGAGGAGCAACTTCTCAGCAAATGCAAAGAAACTGATACAAAAGGCACCAACTATAGGACAAGCGAAACCAAGGCCCATACAACTAGTCAGTATCATCCCCCCTTGGGCATACAGACTCCCACAACTAAAAGAACAAATAGAAGGTATAGAAAAGAAAGGAACTCAGACAGACTTGGAGAGAAAGCGTATCACAGAACAACATATTGCAGTTAATTGCCCACAAGATGCATGGACTCATGCCTATACAGATGGCTCGGCTACAAATGCAATTGAGAATGGAGGTGGAGGAGTGACTCTCAGGCTAAAATACGGGAAAGATGTTACTCTAGCCATAGCTACAGGTAAGCTCTCAACCAATTTTAAAGCAGAAATGGAAGCTCTCAAGAAAGAAGCAGAAACTATTTTAGAACACAAAGAACAAGTGCACAGGAATATTGTACTACTAACAGACTATAACTCTGTCATAACAGCACTCAAGCTACATAGGAACACCCAATTTAATGAACTGAGGGCAGTTCTAGTTCAGTTGTACAATAATTTCCAAAGAGTAGTGATCCAGTGGATACCATCACACTGTAACATTGAAGGGAATGAAGTTGCAGATAGACTGGCAAAAGAAGGAGGGAAGTTACCTCAAGAAGACTATCTAGTCAGTTATGAAGAAGTGAAGACCATCATTAAAGGCAACTATAACAAAAAGTGGAAAGAAGACCACCACAAATATAATGCAGATGACGGATATTACCAACTATCCAGAAGAGACCAGATTATCCTGCTGCGCCTAAGAACTGGCCACAACAAAATGAGACATCATGTGTACACCAAATTCAAAATAGGTACAACTGGGCTCTGCCATTGCAGCCTTGCACATATGACAGCAGAACATATCCTACAAGAATGTCTCCAGTATGCAGACCTGAGAAACAAGACATAGCCCACCCCAATCAGCGTTGAAGAGAAACTGTATGGCACAGTGGACACTCTAAAACAGACAGCAGCCTATATCATAGAATCTGAGTCACAACCTGATTGAGTAATGATCGCCGAAGAAGAAGAAGAAGATTTATATTCGCTGTGTAGACATGTTAAACTGGAAAAAAGAAGAAGATTGACATTATACTCTCTGTGTCTTCTTCTTTCCTTCCTCTTTTACCCTTTACGGGTGTCGAGGGAGATACAATGTTCTTGTTCTCGCTTTTCTGGCAGCTTCAGATAATGTTATTTGGTGTTCGTATAATATCTCTTTGATGTTGTCGATCCAACGTACTCTAGGTCTACCCTTGGCTCTTCTTTCTGTTTCTCCTCTCTTTGTATATGCTATATAAACTAATGAATCACACGGCATTCTTTCCAGATGTAAATCACTGCAGCCAAAAAATGCTGGTTGATGGCTACATCCTGAATAGGATATGTTACCAAATTTTGTATACTTTCCGTGTATACAAGTTAAACTGTGAAGAAGAAGATTGACATTATACTCTCTGTGAACTGTGAAGAGATTATACTCTCTGTGAACTGTGAAGAAGAAGATTGGCATTATACTCTCTGTGAACTGTGAAGAGATTATACTCTCTGTGAACTGTGAAGAGATTATACTCTCTGTGAACTGTGAAGAAGAAGATTGACATTATACTCTCTGTGAACTGTGAAGAGATTATACTCTCTGTGAACTGTGAAGAGATTATACTCTCTGTGAACTGTGAAGAGATTATACTCTCTGTGAACTGTGAAGAAGAAGATTGACATTATACTCTCTGTGTACTGTGAAGAGATTATACTCTCTGTGAACTGTGAAGAAGAAGATTGGCATTATACTCTCTGTGAACTGTGAAGAGATTATACTCTCTGTGAACTGTGAAGAAGAAGATTGGCATTATACTCTCTGTGAACTGTGAAGAAGAAGATTGGCATTATACTCTCTGTGAACTGTGAAGAGATTATACTCTCTGTGAACTGTGAAGAAGAAGATTGACATTATACTCTCTGTGAACTGTGAAGAGATTATACTTTCTGTGAACTGTGAAGAAGAAGATTGACATTATACTCTCTGTGAACTGTGAAGAGATTATACTTTCTGTGAACTGTGAAGAAGAAGATTGGCATTATACTCTCTGTGAACTGTGAAGAGATTATACTTTCTGTGAACTGTGAAGAGATTATACTCTCTGTGAACTGTGAAGAAGATTGACATTATACTCTCTGTGAACTGTGAAGAAGATTGGCATTATACTCTCTGTGAACTGTGAAGAGATTATACTCTCTGTGAACTGTGAAGAAGAAGATTGGCATTATACTCTCTGTGTACTGTGAAGAGATTATACTTTCTGTGAACTGTGAAGAAGAAGATTGGCATTATACTCTCTGTGAACTGTGAAGAGATTATACTCTCTGTGAACTGTGAAGAAGAAGATTGGCATTATACTCTCTGTGAACTGTGAAGAGATTATACTCTCTGTGAACTGTGAAGAAGAAGATTGACATTATACTCTCTGTGAACTGTGAAGAAGAAGATTGGCATTATACTCTCTGTGAACTGTGAAGAAGAAGATTGGCATTATACTCTCTGTGAACTGTGAAGAGATTATACTCTCTGTGAACTGTGAAGAGATTATACTCTCTGTGAACTGTGAAGAAGAAGATTGACATTATACTCTCTGTGAACTGTGAAGAAGAAGATTGGCATTATACTCTCTGTGAACTGTGAAGAAGAAGATTGACATTATACTCTCTGTGAACTGTGAAGAGATTATACTTTCTGTGAACTGTGAAGAGATTATACTTTCTGTGAACTGTGAAGAAGAAGATTGGCATTATACTCTCTGTGAACTGTGAAGAGATTATACTCTCTGTGAACTGTGAAGAGATTATACTTTCTGTGAACTGTGAAGAAGAAGATTGACATTATACTCTCTGTGAACTGTGAAGAGATTATACTCTCTGTGAACTGTGAAGAGATTATACTCTCTGTGAACTGTGAAGAAGAAGATTGGCATTATACTCTCTGTGAACTGTGAAGAGATTATACTCTCTGTGAACTGTGAAGAAGAAGATTGGCATTATACTCTCTGTGAACTGTGAAGAGATTATACTCTCTGTGAACTGTGAAGAAGAAGATTGGCATTATACTCTCTGTGAACTGTGAAGAGATTATACTCTCTGTGAACTGTGAAGAGATTATACTCTCTGTGAACTGTGAAGAAGAAGATTGACATTATACTCTCTGTGAACTGTGAAGAAGAAGATTGGCATTATACTCTCTGTGAACTGTGAAGAAGAAGATTGACATTATACTCTCTGTGAACTGTGAAGAGATTATACTTTCTGTGAACTGTGAAGAGATTATACTTTCTGTGAACTGTGAAGAAGAAGATTGACATTATACTCTCTGTGAACTGTGAAGAGATTATACTCTCTGTGAACTGTGAAGAGATTATACTCTCTGTGAACTGTGAAGAAGAAGATTGGCATTATACTCTCTGTGAACTGTGAAGAGATTATACTCTCTGTGAACTGTGAAGAAGAAGATTGGCATTATACTCTCTGTGAACTGTGAAGAGATTATACTCTCTGTGAACTGTGAAGAGATTATACTCTCTGTGAACTGTGAAGAAGAAGATTGGCATTATACTCTCTGTGAACTGTGAAGAGATTATACTCTCTGTGAACTGTGAAGAAGAAGATTGGCATTATACTCTTTGTGAACTGTGAAGAGATTATACTCTCTGTGAACTGTGAAGAAGAAGATTGACATTATACTCTCTGTGAACTGTGAAGAGATTATACTCTCTGTGAACTGTGAAGAAGAAGATTGACATTATACTCTCTGTGAACTGTGAAGAAGAAGATTGACATTATACTCTCTGTGAACTGTGAAGAGATTATACTCTCTGTGAACTGTGAAGAAGAAGATTGGCATTATACTCTCTGTGAACTGTGAAGAGATTATACTTTCTGTGAACTGTGAAGAAGAAGATTGGCATTATACTCTCTGTGAACAAGAAGATTGACATTATACTCTCTGTGAACTGTGAAGAGATTATACTTTCTGTGAACTGTGAAGAAGAAGATTGACATTATACTCTCTGTGAACTGTGAAGAAGAAGATTGACATTATACTCTCTGTGTAGACATGTTAAACTGTGAACGAGAAGAAGATTGATAATATATCACCCGCATGTTTCTGATCTGAAATGAGAGCAAAGAATACACTGTGACCTTTTACGCATGTCATAAGAGGTGGCTTTTACCCATGTCATAAGAGGTGGCTTTTACCCATGTCATAAGAGGTGGCAATACACAGGTGACATTTTTTTTCTGTGCTTTGTTTAGAGCACAAATTTTAAGTTAAAATTATTCAAGGAATACAGGGTTTATTCATATTAAAGAATGCATCTAATAATAAATGAAAAAAATAACCAATGTAACGCTGACAGTTCTCTTGAGTTTAAATTCTTTGAAATAGTTTATCATAATTCATGATGATTGATTAGAATCCTAATGTTCTTCTTCTTCACAGTTTAACTTGTATACACAGAGAGTATAATGTCAATCTTCTTCTTCACAGAAAGTATAATCTCTTCACAGTTCACAGAGAGTATAATGCCAATCTTCTTCTTCACAGTTCACAGAGAGTATAATCTCTTCACAGTTCACAGAGAGTATAATGTCAATCTTCTTCTTCACAGTTCACAGAGAGTATAATCTCTTCACAGTACACAGAGAGTATAATGTCAATCTTCTTCTTCACAGTTCACAGAGAGTATAATCTCTTCACAGTACACAGAGAGTATAATGCCAATCTTCTTCTTCACAGTTCACAGAGAGTATAATCTCTTCACAGTACACAGAGAGTATAATGCCAATCTTCTTCTTCACAGTTCACAGAGAGTATAATCTCTTCACAGTACACAGAGAGTATAATCTCTTCACAGTTCACAGAGAGTATAATGTCAATCTTCTTCTTCACAGTTCACAGAAAGTATAATCTCTTCACAGTTCACAGAAAGTATAATCTCTTCACAGTTCACAGAGAGTATAATGTCAATCTTCTTCTTCACAGTTCACAGAAAGTATAATCTCTTCACAGTTCACAGAAAGTATAATCTCTTCACAGTTCACAGAGAGTATAATGTCAATCTTCTTCACAGTTCACAGAGAGTATATTGTCAATCTTCTTCACAGTTCACAGAGAGTATAATGCCAATCTTCTTCTTCACAGTTCACAGAGAGTATAATCTCTTCACAGTTCACAGAGAGTATAATGTCAATCTTCTTCACAGTTCACAGAGAGTATAATGTCAATCTTCTTCTTCACAGTTCACAGAGAGTATAATGTCAATCTTCTTCTTCACAGTTCACAGAGAGTATAATCTCTTCACAGTTCACAGAAAGTATAATCTCTTCACAGTTCACAGAGAGTATAATGTCAATCTTCTTCTTCACAGTTCACAGAGAGTATAATGTCAATCTTCTTCTTCACAGTTCACAGAAAGTATATTGTCAATCTTCTTCACAGTTCACAGAGAGTATATTGTCAATCTTCTTCACAGTTCACAGAGAGTATATTGTCAATCTTCTTCACAGTTCACAGAGAGTATATTGTCAATCTTCTTCACAGTTCACAGAGAGTATATTGTCAATCTTCTTCACAGTTCACAGAGAGTATAAATATCAATCTTCTTCTTGTTCACAGTTTAACTTGTCTACGCAGCGAGTATAGTGTCAATAATTTGAGGCATAATAATTTGTAATATGTTTCACTTTATCTTTGTGTGTGTGTGTGTGTGAGCTCATTCACATACACATGCTAGTGTATGTGTGTGTGTATATATATATACAAATATATATGCATATGTACATAATCTGTGGCGGCATGGTACAGAGCAGATGTGATGACCAGGTACCTGGTTCGATCACTGCCACATGAAATATGCATCCAGACCATTTAGAAAGCAATGACAAACTACTGAACATATTTATATTGCCTAGAAAATCACTGCAGCCAAAAAATGCTGGTTGATGGCTACATCCTGAATAGGATATGCTACCAATTTTTTTATATATACATACATGCATATGCATGATACAGGCTTTAATAAGGAATCATGGGAGCAAGATGCCATGGATCGTGTTACAAGGAGGAGAAAGATCAGGTATAGTATCAAGACAAAGAAGAAAGCGATAGCAGTTAGTTCAAGGACGACACATCTACGAAGACACACAAAAGCATACGATTGTACAAGAGGATCTGTGATTCTTTGTGTCTCAGATTGGTCTTACGATTCTTATCCATCATCGCCATGGATTGTAGATTATATTTCTAATATCACAACAATAATACTATCTACTGGAAAGATGGAAAGTTGACTGACTGCATGAAAAAATGAACCATATAATTTCTTTTTACTTTAGTGTAAGCTACTGCAGTTATCCCGTTAGCTACATGGGCAGTGGCAAAAAAGTCATGCCAATTTTACCGTGGTTAACATTGAGGTCAGTGATCAGTGTGCAGTACGGGATCCAGTTCTTTCATACTTTCAGCTTATTAGTGATATGGTTAAACATCCATCGTTCAATGTTAGTATTAAAAAAGGGATTAGAATTAGCAGATGGGTTTACAATTTGAAGCAGAACTGACATAGAAACTAATGATATATGTTGTTGTTCGTCCATCACAAGTGATGATGACCATTTGTTACATCCACCCTTGAAAATTTAATTAGAGTTATGTCCCTGATTATGAGTTCGTAGATGGCTAATGAGCCCTATTCGAGCTGTAAATGTCCTTGGACAGTTCGGACATGGAATGATGACTGTAGACGGATCTTGGTCTATCCGTGACTTTCTAGCTGCTCTCCGCTGTTGAGCTGCTGCTTTTCTCTTCTTTTCACAAGATGATGAGCTCTTTTTTATTTTAGAACGCCATGTAGATCTATTTTGTGCAAGTTCTTCCCATGTAATGACATATACATATTATGTGTACTCATGTTTTTAAAACACAACTTATTTCTTCGTAAACCCATATAGACACCAGATCGTAGCTATATTTCCAATAAGGGAGGGATTTGACCATACCAAAAAAAGAAGCTACTCGTCCCTATTCATTTGCAAATCACTACTTTTGAGGAAAAATTTGAAGACCTCTGTGTAAAACATTTCTGCGGGAGAGGTTTTACCCCCACCTTTTGGCTAAATTCCTAGACAAATTTTCAGTCGTTATTTTAACAACAAACCTTCTCAGCCATTTCCAACATTTCACGTATTCTGAGCAGCTCATGTTTTGTGTTTGCAACTTCCTTCTCAGCATCTTGTGCAGATGCAAGTCCTCTCTTGCGTTCCTGAAAACATTATAACAGATGCGAATTATTTATTGGGAGATGAAAGTTAAGAAAACTTTCTTTGTAAAGAAAACCTATTCAACAAATATTTGGGCATAAGCAATAAATATTTTGGAAGACACATTATGAGATGAAATGTGTTCAATGTTTCTTATATTTGTTATAATAGATGGCTATAGTAGTTGATTAAAGTAGATGGTTAAAGTAGATGGTTATAGTAGATGTTATAGTAGATGGTTATAGTAGATGTTATAGTAGATGGTTATAGTAGATCATCATAGTAGATGGTTATAGTGGTTGGTCATAGTAAGATGGTTATTATAGTAGATAGTTATAGTAGATGGTAATATATGGTTATTTATAGTAGGTTATTATAGTAGATGGTCATAGATGGTTATAGTAGATGATCTTACTAGATGGTATAGTAGATGGTATAGTAGATTGTTATAGTAGATGTTATAGTAGATGGTATAGTAGATGTTATAGTAGATGGTTATAGTAGATGGTTATAGTAGATGTTATAGTAGATGTTATAGTAGATGTTATAGTAGATGGTTATAGTAGATGTTATAGTAGATGTTATAGTAGATGGTTATAGTAGATGTTATAGTAGATGTTATAGTAGATTGTTATAGTAGATGTTATAGTAGATGTTATAGTAGATGTTATAGTAGATGTTATAGTAGATGTTATAGTAGATTGTTATAGTAGATGTTATAGTAGATGTTATAGTAGATGTTATAGTAGATGGTTATAGTAGATGGTATAGTAGATGTTATAGTAGATGTTATAGTAGATGTTATAGTAGATGGTTATAGTAGATGGTTATAGTAGATGTTATAGTAGATGGTTATAGTTGATGGTTATAGTAGATGTTATAGTAGATGTTATAGTAGATGTTATAGTAGATGGTTATAGTAGATGTTATAGTAGATGTTATAGTAGATGTTATAGTAGATGTTATAGTAGAGTGTTATAGTAGATGGTTATAGTAGATGTTATAGTAGATGGTATAGTAGATGGTATAGTAGATGTTATAGTAGATGGTATAGTAGAAGTTATAGTAGATGTTATAGTAGATGTTATAGTAGATGTTATAGTAGATGTCATAGTAGATGGTTATAGTAGATCATCATAGTAGATGGTTATAGTGGTTGGTCATAGTAAGATGGTTATTATAGTAGATAGTTATAGTAGATGGTAATATATGGTTATTTATAGTAGGTTATTATAGTAGATGGTTATAGTAGATGGTCTTAGTTGTTGGCTATAGTAGATCCATAGCTTTATTAAAAAAGGTCTCAATAGATATAGAGGATTGACTTCATTGTATGTGGATTGCTCTACATTTACTCTATCATCTCAACGAAGCAAGGCATGCCAACTGCTGAGAGTACCAATTCTAGCATATAACTTCGCAGTTTCAAGCAATAATCTGTGGGCATGAATGGCTAAGTATATAATGACAGACAATGGCAAAAAATACAAGCAAGTGTGACTGTGGTTAGCTTTGAGGATGGTGACAAGACTGTAGTACAGGCAGGAACCAAATCTCTCATATGGCTGGTCTACTAGAGATATGGTCACAGGTTACAGACGTCCACCGTTCAATGGAAATAGTAAAAAACACTAATGTATTAGTTTCCACCACTGAAGTCGGACGTGTCAATCCATTGGTGCAAATAAAATGGCAACACAACACATTTCTGTTCTCCAGACTACATTCTGCTGAAAATCTAGTAGAACCTAGTAAGGATGAAGGTAGTGTTTCAATCCTCTCTCAGTGAACAGTACCATGAACTAGTCATCAAGGTCAATAACAATTGTCTCCTACCAGTGGACAGATTCACTTTTCTTGGTAGTACTCTCTCCAGGGTCAATGCCATTGATGCCAAAGTCAACAACAGAATCTCCCCAGAGCTGACAGCTTTGATGCTAAACCAACAATAGAATCTCCCTAGAGCTGACAGTGTTGATGTTAAACCAACAATAAAATCTCCCCAGAGCTGATAGCATTGATGTGGAAGTCAACTACAGAATCTCTAAAGTGACTGTTGCATTTGGCAAACTGTGTCACAATGTGTAGGAACAGCAAGGCATTTAGTCTATTTTAGATAGTATAAACAAGATAGTTTTAATTTTTAATATTCAATTTGTATGTCAAACAAACACACCAACCTGGTCTATCTGTGATTGTAGTTCTGACATCTGCTTAGTTAATCTGGCCACTTCTTCTGATGTTGCTTCTGGCTGACAAGGGAAGACAATAAATGAATTAATCAAGTGTAGACAATTCATTCATTCATTTTCCTTTTGCGCTGAAGTTAGCGCATAGGGCAGAGGTCAGATCTCTCCAATTCTGTCTGTTCAAATCTATTCTGTGCAGTTCTTGAATAGTATGAATATTGGTTGTTTTACTTTCTCTAAGTATTGTTCTTCTGAGTGTTTCTTTTGGTCTACCCCTTGCTCTTTTGCCTGTAGGTATCCATTCAAGAGATTGGTGGTGTATTCTGTTGGTGTCTGCGTGGACGACATGCCCAATGTAGGACCAACAGCGTTTTCTGATAACATCTGTGATGAAATTTTGATGTGTCTCTTCCCTGATTTTATCATTCGATTTGAATTCACTCCAATGGGTGTTAGTTATCCTACGAAGACATTTGTTCTCGAAACTCAGTAATTTCTATTCTGAAGATAAGGAGCTTTTCCAGCTCTCACATCACATATGATAGCACTGGAATAACGCAGGAATTAAATAAGCACATTTTTTGTGCGTGTGCTTCTTCTTCTTCTTTCGTTCACTTGAAACATGTCTATATCTGTAATTCTGTCTCCTTAATAAAACTCACTGTCTTTTGTAGTTCATACAGTGTCCCATAGAGCTTTGATTCCAGTGTTGTTTCCTCTGGCCAGTATGTCTGCCTCAGCGTTTCATGCTCAGAACACTCTTGATGTATATGTTTGGCACTCTGTGCTGCCTGTCCACATGTACACATGGCTGTGTTGCCAATCTTGAACTTTGTATACATGTGACTGTGGAGTCGGTTGTGTCCTGTTCTGAGACGTAGAATTATAACTTGTTCTGACCTGTTCATAATGTGATAGTCATCTTGTGTTGGTGTTTGTGGCTTTCTTATTGACTTGATCAACTGTTTTTTCTGATGGTAGGTGATTGGTATATCTGGTTGGTCTTCGGCAGCACCTTCCTTAGCCAGTTGGTCTGCTTTTTCATTTCCTGGTATTCCACAGTGAGAGGGTATCCACTGCATTGTTACCCTATACTGGTAAGACAATTCGCTAAGTAGTTTTTTCAAGTCTGTTAGTTTTCCAGACTGGAGAGCTTGAAGCACTGACCTTGCATCTGTCAGGAATACCACAGGCTGTGGCCAGAGTTGGAGTTCAGCAGTTTTTTTTAGCTGCCACTGTGCGTGTGCTGATTGACTTTGACTTCCAGATATTAGACATTCTGTTAAATGCACTTGATGCTAGGGCAATGCGAGTTGTAATTTCTGGCATGACATCACTGTCGAGTGTTAATTTGCTTCCTAGATAGGAGAATTTCTGTACTTTTTCAAGTTGTCCATTTAAAGTAATTTCGTTAGGTGAATTGGTAAAGTTAATAATTTTTGTTTTTGATGAATTGATTTGGAGACCTATTTGTCCTGCAATGAGTTTTAATCTATCAGTTTTTGTGTGTGCATCTTGATGGTTTTCACTCAATAGTGCAAGATCATCATAGACAATTACTGTGTGGCATATTTTTTAATCAAAGAATTCAACAATTAATAACATTTAATCATAGAATGATTATTCAACAGTTAATAACATTTAATCAAAGAATGATTATTGGACAATTAATAACGTCTCATCCAATATTTCATCATCATCATCAGGTGCCATGCCGGCTGGCGTAAGTGGTCATGGCTCTCCACAGCTCTCTGTCCACAGTATTATGTATCAAAGTCGTTGTTGTTTTCTTGCCGTGCCAGGTTGTCAAACAGTCTGATATTTTCTCATGTTGTCGCCCTCTGTCTCTGTTGCCTTCAATTTTGCCTGTTGTGACTATGTTCTCTAAACCTGCCTGTCTCATGAAGTGGCCAAAAAATGAAGATTGCCTTTTTCTTATATTGTTGATTAAGGTCCGTTTCGAAGTTGACTCTTTCAACACCTCTACATTAGTTTTTCTGGCAGTCCATGGTATTCTCAGTATTCTTCTGTAGAACCACATCTCTGTTGCCTCTAATTTCCCACTTTCCAGTTTGTTTATTTCCAAGACTCGCACCCATATGTTAGTATAGGGGTTATATAGTACTGCAGAACTCTCTTTCTCACCTCTAATGACAAGGTCATATTACACAGTATTTTTTCATTTTTCTGAATGCTGTTTTTGCCTGTCCTATTCTTCATCTTATTTCTGTTGAACTTCTTCCATCTGCTGTAATCATTGTACCTAAATATTTGAATTGGTGGGCCTGTTTTAATACTATATCATTCACTTTGATCTTGCAAGGTGTGTTATTTTGTTTCTTTGAAATAACCATTATTTCTGTTTTCTTGATATTTAGGAAGAGGCCTTTCTCTTTACTTTCTGTGACTACTACATTAATTAAATCTTGAAGGTCTTCCTCACTTTTTTACAATCAGAACAGTGTCATCCGTATATCTCAAATTATTTATGTTATGTCCTCCCACTGATATTCCTGGGATATCTACTATTGCACGCAATATGTTTTCGCTGTATAAAGAGAACAGGTCTGGTGAAAGCATGCATCCCTGTCTGACTCCTTGTTTTATTTGTTGAAAAGGGCCAAATTGATTTCCTACTCTTATTGCTGCTGTTTGTTGCCAGTACATGTTCTTGATTATTCTTAAATCCTTGCTGTCAATGTTCAAATTCTCTAGCATGTGTATAATTTCGCTATGTTTAACTTTATCAAATGCTTTCGTGTAGTCTATAAAACAGTGGTACAGATCTGTTGTTACCTCTATAGACCTCTCTATTAGTGTTCTCAATATATAAATAGCATTGTTGTTACCTTTGCCTTCTACAAAGCCACATTGTTCTAGACTTATTTTTGATTTTATTTTGTTTCTCACTCTCTTCATGATGATTCTGAGAAGTATTTTGGTTATTTGGCTCATGAAGCTGATTGTGCACATTCGGTGGTCTCTGGTTCCTTAGGTAAGACTATAAATATGGACCTCATTAAGTCATTGGGTATGTTTCCACTGTTATATATGTCATTCAGCAATTTTGTGATTATTTCAACTCCAAAGTCATCTAAAGCTGATAATTCTTCTAATGTGATATTGTCTGGACCTGGGGCGTTGCCATATTTCATGTGTCTTAGTGCCTCCCTTACTTCTGCTGTGAGTATTGATGGACCCTCGCCGTTATCTTGTATGTTTATTTTTTGGTCTATTGTCATCATAAAGTTCTTTGATATATTCTGACCATCTCTGTACTATGTGATCTATTCCCATTAATACCTGCCCTGTCTTAGATTTTAGACACCCTGTAACTGGTTGCGTTCTCTTTCCTGTTATCATCTCCATTTTCTTATACATTAATGTTGTATATTGGTTGTAATGCAATTCTATTTCTGTGCATTTCTTGTTCAGCCAGCTTTCTTTTGCTATTTTGCATTTCTCTCTTATCTCCTTAGGTATTTTCTGATATTCCACTATCTTGTGTTTATTTTTCCTTCTGGTGCTCATCAATTCTAATATTTCTTCGGTCGTCCATTTTTGTTTTGATGTATGTTTTACTTTTGGTATTATCTCTTTAGATGTTTGGTTTATCGAATGTTTTAGCATGCTCCATTGATCTTCAATACTCTGAATCTTTGCAATGGCATTGTATCCATTTTGCACAATTATGTATCTTTCATCCAATATTTAGATAAATATAATAAGTGTCTGCGTGTTGCCAGGGACAGAATGTGGAGCAAAGAATAGTAATATTGTGACCTCACATGCTGTTTTTTGAGGTGATTAAGAAGTTTTCTGGTTTAGCATTGTCTGTCCCATTCCATAGAAAGGACAATAGATACTGTTAAGTTTTCATGCGTTATATTCTCATTTAATGACAAATTTGATGACCTTGCCTTTTTTGTAAATAATCATTATTTTTTTTATTTGGGGGGGGGGGGGGGTTTACTATGGGGTTTACTTTGGCTATGTTCCTGTTACTAAATGTCATGTTTTGATTTTCTATGGGGGGGGGGGGGGGATGATAAACACTCCCTACCTCCCCTATCTGCAGGCTTGCTCATAGATTAAAGTGATGTAAAAACTGTGCTGAATTCAGATGTATCAGGTCAAGAGGCACATATATCTCAACCAAACTGTAAGCCATGACTTAATGCATTCTGTTGTCCAGACTACAATAAAGATACAATGAAGAAAATGCTGGATTTGGACCAAGCCCATAGATTGTTTGGGATGGTGGGTGTGGGAATATGTATGAGGTTTACTACCCACCCAGCCCCCCCCCCCCCCCCCCCCCCCCCCCGGAAATGAGAAAAAATTTTAGTACTATGAATTTAATATTTTTAAAAAGGTGAGTAAACCCTTTCACCCCAACAGCTTTCCAGAGAAGAAACCCCAAAAATTTATTTTAAAATATGACCTTATTTTTTTTTAGATAATAAACCCTATAGTAATACCATTAGGTACCATGCATGTCATAAGAGGCAACTAAGGAGGATTTGGGAGTGGAATTGGATTTCCCTTAACATAGAGGGCCAAAGTGGTCTAAAGCCATGCCGAAGTCGAATGTGTCAGGCAAAAACAAAAAAAAGGCAGATATCACAGCCAACCAGCGCCCTTGTGCTGCCTGGGTCCGAAAGGGGAGCAAATAATAGCAACACTGTTTACCTTCCACGCATGTCGTAAAAGGCGACTAAGGAGGTTATGGGATGGAGTTGGCTGTCCCATCCCATATAGGGTCAGTGACCCAAAGCCATGCTGAAGTCGGATGTGTCAGGCCGAAAGGCGCAGATATTGCAGCAATGCTGTAAACCATGACACAACGCATTCTGTTCTCCGGACTACATCCTGCTAATCTGCAGGAGTTTGAGAACGAACAAAGAAGACAGCCAACCAGCAAACCATGATACAACATATACTTGGACTACAGCCTGCTACATTCTACAGATGTAGGAGTTTGAGAATTATTGCAAAAGTGTGACGAAAGGGGTAGAGCAAACAACTCCACCTCTGAACTTCCTTAGTTGCTACTTACTACATGCATGGTAGGTCACTGTGTTGCTATTTTTGTTCCCCCTAACAAAGGGTTCAAAAGTCATAGAGGATTGACTTCACTGTACTTGGTTACCCATATGTACCACATCACTCTCAACAAAGCAGCATGCCACCTGCCGAGAGTACCACTCATAGCATGCAACTCCATAGCTTAAAGTGATAATCCACAGCGATCTCTGAAAAAATCCACCTTGTAAACAAGACGACACAAGCCAGATTCAAACCTATGACCTCATCAACACAAGGTGAACAGTTTAACCCATATGCTAGGTAGATTCCCAATGTTCCCATTTCTGGTCCCACAAAACATAGGCTTCTTACTATATCCATGGTATGTAACAGTGTTGCTATTCTTTGTTCCCCCTTTCTGGTCCTATAAAACATGGTCAATTTGCCAGATCTGCAGTCAGAGTGGTGTCGCTAGAATGGAGCAGTTTCATGGGCAAGAAAGAATGATGGTCAATCAACTGTGTACTGGGATCATCAGTCAGCGTGTAATGGCGGCTTCACTCAAGGAGAGATCTGAGCACCTATGGACTTGTCCGGAGTGCAGTGACGATGGTCCAACGACTAACTAATGGTCAATTACATATTCAAAAACATACTCCATAATGCCGGTTGTGCACTCATCCCATTGAAACTGTAAACCACCAACTATTTGAATGTCCAGCACCGAGTGATGTCAGGAAAATGCTCCTTCCCCCCCCTCCCCAAGCTAGATAAAAGGAACACATTATATGGAACAAAACAACTCTCACAAAAACAGTCATATGATGATGATGATGTTCCTCCTTCGCAAGAGAAGATGAGCATGACATGAAAAACAATAAATGTGATGGCAAAAAAATAAATGAATAAATAAAAAATAATTAAAATCGGTAATTATCTAATTTGATTTGTGAGTTCGTAGATGCCCGATGAGTCCGATTCATGCACGGAAAGTTCTATTGCAGTGCATGCAGGAGTGCTGAAGGTCCAGGGTAGGAGAATTTAAATAAATATATTTTAATATATCACACAATGGCATTGGTGAGAGGACATGAGCCCATGGACCACTGAATAAGCAACCAACTAATATTCATTTTTAATGTTCCTCAGAAGTCAAAGTCTTTGTTGACATCTGCATTGGATCATCTTACATTGTAAATAACTGTTTAAAAAATATGTCAATTCTGCATTTTTCTCGTTAACGAGTCGCAGGGAGGGATTTTGTAGCTGTGTGATAAAGGTCGCATGCACTTGCTGTCGCCATGTCATGTACAGGGTGAGATTTTTAATTCACCCTCTGACAGAAAAAAACCCATGTAAATAACTACCTAGCTTAAAACAAAATCTATTAATCAAATATCACATTTTTAAATGTCAGGAGACAACTACAGTAACCATGACAACAAATCAAACAGCTACCAGGAAAAACCAACCCTAGCTCCCTTAGCTCTAAGTTCTGCTTGCATTCGCTCCAGATCTGCAGTCAATGACTTCGTTTGCTGATAGTTACTCGTAAACTGAAATGGTTAAAGAAATAATAATTCTGAGGTTAATAAGTTTTACTTGTCAAAATCTAGGAATTTTGCCATTCATTCTTAAAGTACCGCTGCATCGGTCTTGTACCTGCGTACTAGCCCTACTAGATTTCCAGCAGGATGCAGTCCAGATAATAAAAACATGTTGTGTTGCTGTTGTTTGTGCATCAACAACTTGATACATCCAACTGTAGCAATGATATTTCATATTTTCACTGTTTTAATAATTCAACTGTACTTGTAAGTGACTGTAGCCATATTGCTAGTAGGCCATCTGTGCATTAAAACATTTTTAATCATCATTGCTAGCACAGCACATTGGCCACTGTCATCAATCTAAATAATACCACGGCTAACTTCTTCTGCGTTTGTTCTCAAATTCCTGCAGATTAGCAGGATGAAGAACAAAATGTGTTGTGTTATGGTTTATAGTCTGTCTGTGATATCAATGCCTTTCAGCCTGACACATCCGATTTCAGCATGGATTCTGGATCACTTGACCTTATATGGCATGGAACAGTTAACTCCACTTCCAAATCCTGCTTAGTTGCTTCTTATACCAAGCATGGCAGGTAACAGCATCACTATTCTTTGCTTTTGTTGGACTTGGCAACACACGGTCGCTCATGGCAAACATTGCTTGAAATGTTGCTGCTGTCTGGGTTGCTATCAATTTTGCCATAGATGTCCACACACCTGGATTTTCTCTTATGTATTCATTCTCAAACCCCTGCAGATTTAGTAGGATGTTGCAGATGACCAAGCACTAGTGGCATCATCAGAAGAGCAAATACAAAGACAAATAGACAGGTTACATCAGACATGCCAAACTTTTAACATGAAGATAAACATAGAAAAGACTGAAGTAATGAAGATAGGAAGAACAAAAAGAAACACCAATATATATATATTGGAAACAACAGACTTAAACAAGTGACAGAATTCACATACCTAGGAAGTAATATAACAACAGACAGTAAAGAAATACACAATAAATGTAGTTAAGCATACCAAGCCCTAGGGCAAATGGCACCAATCTTCAGAAACAAAAATGCAGATTTAAACACTAACATAACACTATTGAAAACGATTGCTATGCCAACGCTATGCTACCAATGCCAAACATGGACAACGACAGCACAAGACAAACGTAAACTTGTGACAGCTGAAATGGCATGCTTACACAGAATCCTAGGAATATCGCTAAGAGACAGAGTGAGAAATGAGGACATTAGACAAAGAACCGGCAGTGCCCCCAATCTTGCAGTATATTAAGAGCCAACAGATTAAATGGTTTGCCCACATCAGCAGACTACCACCAGAAAGCATACCACAGCAAGCTATGCTACACAGATACAGTGACGGCAGACCTAGAGGCCGACCTCAAAAACGATGGACCACCGCAATAAAAGAGGCGGCAAATTCCACAATATACACAGCACACATGAGGGTCATCTCCAGAGAACTCTTCTATCCCTGATGCTGAAAGGCAATAAAGGGTTTAGTGAATAGATAGATTAGATAGTTGTCCAATAGCTCTGCATCTGTTGTAGGATGTTGTCAGGATAACCAATAGTTCTGCATATGTTGTAGGATGTTGTCAGGATAACCAATAGTTCTGCATCTGTTGTAGGATGTTGTCAGGATAACCAATAGTTCTGCATCTGTTGTAGGATGTTGTCAGGATAATCAATAGTTCTGCATATGTTGTAGGATGTTGTCAGGATAACCAATAGTTCTGCATCTGTTGTAGGATGTTGTCAGGATAACCAATAGTTCTGCATCTGTTGTAGGATGTTGTCAGGATAACCAATAGTTCTGCATCTGTTGTAGGATGTTGTCAGGATAACCAATAGTTCTGCATCTGTTGTAGGATGTTGTCAGGATAACCAATAGTTCTGCATATGTTGTAGGATGTTGTCAGGATAACCAATAGTTCTGCATCTGTTGTAGGATGTTGTCAGGATAACCAATAGTTCTGCATCTGTAGTAAAATATCCTACAGCCTGTGTGTGCTGGGGCCAGAAATGTGAACAAAGAATAGCAATACTACTACCTGCCATTTGTGTGTCTCACAAGATGGGTTAAGGTGACCCATAGGTTTTTCAGTTTTTTCTTTTAGCTTCTGACAACACACAGTTGAACTGGGAATTGAATCTTCATCTACAGAGATAGGATGCCAGTGCAGTAACCACTACACTATAGCTGCTTCTATAATAAATCTAAAAAACAGAACAAGTTGTACTGTGACTTACCTCTTTATCAAATTTAGAAAGTCGTTGAAGCAGCATATCATTCTCCAGTTGCAGTTCATTGATTTTCTAACAAAAGTAAATAATGATAGGCTGTCAGGTGATTGGTTCATTGATTTTCTAACAAAAGTAAATAATGATAGGCTGACATGTGATTGGTTCATTGATTTTCTAAAAAAACTAAATAATGATAGGTTGAGATAGTTCAAACTCATAAAGTTGAACACAATCATTTAAAATACAGTTTCCTCTGTCTTTCATCTGCTTCTTGGAACCTTGCATAGTATAAAGCAGCTTGTCTTGTACTTAGTTTTTGTGTCTTTCAACTTACAAAAGTGAGAACTGTCCCACACAACAACAATTCTCTATAGATCATAAAAACAGCAAACAAAGAAGTGTGGATAAATAAATTGTTAATGGGGAACACCAATCGGGAAGAAGTGTTCAGACTAAAATCCTAATGATACCATCAACAATCTTGGAAGGAAAGATGGTTGGTTCGTTGACTGCTGATCCAGCGGCTGTGGGATCATCCCTTTGACCCAATGCCATTAAAATGGCATTATATTGCTGGAAAATCTGTGGATTTTCTGCCCACCCTGGGCCAGAGAATAACTATCACACTACCAGGAAGGTTCTACTACTACAAATGTTCACGTCAAAAGGATTGTCACGTCCTAAGTCACTGTGCCTCTATGATGTTCCTCAGACATAGGAAAAAATAGTGCTGTCAGTTTCCTCCTCCCCAGTGCTGCACACTACAACTCTGTCTCCCTCCTAACCACAGATGGTGCATACATATACAAAAATAACAAAGCATAAAATATATTGCAACAACAAAATAAAAGCATGGAAAGCATAATTGTGAAGATGACGTGCCATGAAGCATCTATAAGAAGAGAATTTCAATATAACGGCATGTCATCTTTTCTGTTTCATGCCTGATGGGCCACAGATGCAAACGAATGCATGTAAGGAAAGATCAAAATACTATTTTCCAACTTTGAACCCAGCAAATACCCCTTGAAAATCATCTGAACATAATGTAACCACAACATACTAAAAGCTGTGCACTCATCCTTATGAAACTGTTGACCACCTTTTTGAATGCCCAATGTTGGATGATATTAGAAGAGTGCTTCTGAGGGGTAGTCCTGGACAATTAATTTACAAGGTAGTGCAAAATTAGAGGCAACAGAGATTAATTCTATAGAAGAATGCTGAGAGTATCATGGACAACAGAGATGTAGTTCTATAGAAGAATGTTGAGAGTATCATGGAAAACAGAGATGTAGTTCTATAGAAGAATGTTGAGAGTATCATGGACAACAGAGATTAATTCTATAGAAGAATGTTGAGAGTATCATGGACAACAGAGATGTAGTTCTATAGAAGAATGTTGAGAGTATCATGGACAACAGAGATGTAGTTCTATAGAAGAATGTTGAGAGTATCATGGACAACAGAGATGTAGTTCTATAGAAGAATGTTGAGAGTATCATGGACAACAGAGATGTAGTTCTATAGAAGAATGCTTAGAGTATCATGGACAACAGAGATGTAGTTCTATAGAAGAATGCTGAGAGTATCATGGACAACAGAGATGTAGTTCTATAGAAGAATGTTGAGAGTATCATGGACAACAGAGATGTAGTTCTATAGAAGAATGTTGAGAGTATCATGGACAACAGAGATGTAGTTCTATAGAAGAATGTTGAGAGTATCATGGACAACAGAGACTAATTCTATAGAAGAATGTTGAGAGTATCATGGACAACAGAGATGTAGTTCTATAGAAGAATGCTGAGAGTATCATGGACAACAGAGATGTAGTTCTATAGAAGAATGCTGAGAGTATCATGGACAACAGAGATGTAGTTCTATAGAAGAATGTTGAGAGTATCATGGACAACAGAGATGTAGTTCTATAGAAGAATGCTGAGAGTATCATGGACAACAGAGATGTAGTTCTATAGAAGAATGCTGAGAGTATCATGGACAACAGAGATGTAGTTCTATAGAAGAATGCTGAGAGTATCATGGACAACAGAGATGTAGTTCTATAGAAGAATGTTGAGAGTATCATGGACAACGGAGATGTAGTTCTATAGAAGAATGCTGAGAGTATCATGGACAACAGAGATGTAGTTCTATAGAAGAATGCTGGGTATCATGGACAGCTAAAAAAAACTCACGAGGAGATGCTAAAAAAATAAAATGTGAGATAATGTTACTTAATAATATCTTAATCACTAACTGTGGCTTACTTAAAGGTCTCCGGTCAACCACTGACTAGGCAGCTGAGAAATTATGGGAAACTGTCCAATTTCGACGACAGTCGAATTTCCGGTACTGGACCTTGGAGACCAAATTCAAGAATCATCGAATTTGCTATGATGCATCAGAAAAATGGAAATACCCATTGCAATAATGTGCTAAAAATAGTGTTTCCGGGAAATTATGTTCTGTAAAAATGGCGGCATGTCAGGAAAAATGATATAGACCTAGTAAGTGAGTTTTTATCAAGAAATATCGGAGTTTTCGAAGGAAATATTGTATGATATATAGAAATTAACGTAAATCTAGGCCTAGCATTATGATAAGTAGCATTTTGCACTTGAAATAACTCTGGAACTTTCAAATTTATTCAGAAAGTGCAAACAGTCGTTACAACGCATAGAAAGTTTCAAGGCTTTCTTGCGCTAGATCGATTTTATACAAATTTCTAAAGACGGCAATGTCAATGAATAAAATTTTGCGTGCACCCTCGGTAATGGCGGACAAGTACGCTCTGGATTGCTGGTCAGCAAAGTGTTAAGAGCACAACAGACTAGAAGAAAATTAGATTTCTTCAGGTAAACAGAGTGAATGTCTTTCTCACCGTATTCAACAACTGTGTAAGTCCAGTGTCATTTATTGGCATAAGTTTGTTTGGCACAAATTCCTTTTCTTTTTTGGACCCGGAGAATTCACGTTCTTCAATCAGCCTGATTTGTTCTAACAGCTCTCTGAAAAGAAAATTATTTATTCTGTAAATTTCTTCTTCTATTTCTGTATTTTCTCTCAAACTCCTGCCAGCTAGCAAGATGTAGTCCACTGAACTCCAGTGTATTTTATCATGGCTTACAGCTGTGCTGTGATATCTGCATCTTTCAACCAGACACATCAGACTTCAGCTTGATTTTTTTTAGTCACTTTGTGTATTTATTTAGTCTTCTGTTGTAGTGACGTCTCCTCTACTTTCTGGATTTTGTTTCTAGCCATTGTTCTTTCACATGCACACATTATGTATCTCTTTGTCTATAAGTAAATATTTTGAACTTTTTTTTTCTTTCTAACATTTTATCCAGCATTTCATCTGTGTGGTCTTCTTCTTCAGCGTTCGCTCTCAAATAACCACAACGAATATTTCGTGTGATTTCCGCCGTGGAGCGTGAGATACGTTGTGCTGCAAGTTCCACAGTAAAACTGTGATTATTTGCACCCCGGATGGCCACTTGTGGTCAGGACGTCTGAGGTCCAGCACATCCGTTTTCGTCATTCATTTATTTCGGGTTTGGTCCCTAGTCCGTGACAGCCTGTGTATCTGTCGCTGGGCACGCTGGTGTGTAGTGCCTCTTCACCAAGACGCTTGTCGAGCTCGTCTTTCTGGCACGAGGTGCTCCACCGTCTATAAACACATCTTGTGCAATTGGACGAACTCTGCCTGTGTCCATCGGGTACCAAACCTTTTCTCATCCGTGAGCCTGGTTCCATATGAGGAAGAATTCGCCAGAAGAGTTGTACCCACGCTCGTTCGACCTCCTACCCGAGGCGTCGTTCACAGACATCGTGAACCCCTTGCACAAGTGTGAGTCTCACACCACGCGTTTGAGAGCAAGGCGTTCTCGAGCTGAGCGACCGTGTCCCTTTTGTGCCTGAGCCCATCAGGTACTGAACCCTTTCTCTCTGCAAGTGTATTTCTGGTATAGGAAAGCTTGACAGTAGAGTTAGGCCAGGGCTAAAATCGTTGACCCTTTTGTGCCTGAGCCCATCAGGTACTGAACCCTTTCTCTCTGCAAGTGTATTTTCGGTATAGGAAATCTTGACAGTAGAGTTGGGCCAGGACTGCCACCATTGTCTCCTTCTTGCCTAAGCCCATCGGGTTTGGAACCCTTTCTCTTCGTGAGCATATTTCCGGTATAGGAAGGCTCTACATTAGAGTTGGTTTAGGTCTTCTTGCTTTTCCGAGCGCCCACGATTGGGTCTGGGTCTCTGCCTATAAGGATCACAGGTATCTAGAAGCTCGTCTCGAGCTAACAGAGCTTATAGTTCCGCTTTCCTAGGAACTTTTTAATTTTCATTTGCAGTTTACACTGCCCTCTGGCGCTGTTCTGCCCTTTCATTGTGTCATTATACTCATTATGACATATATTTGTTTCTCTCCATGCACCCACCTTTGCGTGCCTTTTACACTGGCCGCCCCTCCAATGTTCTGACTGGACTAACAGGCATCACTGTATGTCGACAGTGTCGCTATATGTGGTGATGCTGGTGGTGTCGGAGATATTGTCTGTCTCTTATGCAGTCAAATCTCTTTCCATCTGCTACCTCCACATTCTCGGACACGATCCCCAAATGATTTGACCAGAATCAGCTCGAGCTGCTGTTTTCTGTTACCAGGGTGCACCGCGAGGAGGTACATTTTGGATCTTGGTTATCCGCTAACCCTGGGTCCGCCTAGAACATTGCGTTCCCTTTGCACCCCATTTCATCCATGTGTGTTTGTTCTTGACTTTGCTTATGTGTAAATATTCCTTTATTGTTTAACTGCTTTTCCATGCATTCTATAATTAGATGTTCATATCTGCTTTTTACTTCTACAAGGTATTTTTGTTGTATATCTGGTTGTTTCAGTGCTGATGTATCTTGCTGTCTTCTAATGCTGTCTTTTTCATTTGTACATCAATTTTTCACAGCAATGAATTGTGCTCAGAGTTGATATCAACTCCTGGGTATGTTTTAGTATTCTTTAAACCATTTCTTGTTGCTGATCCAGCGGTGCATGGGCGGCTCATGCCCTTTGACCCAGCTGGGGAGTCTGTAGATTTTCATCCCACCCCGGGCCAGAGAACAACTATCACACTACTAGGAAGGTAGGTTTCAACCTATGAACTGCTCCGAGCCACTGCAGCCAAGATAGGGTTCACTGTGCTCATTCCCCGCCACCAATTGACTACTGGTTATGCCGAACTTCTCTATTGCTCAAGGCATGCAACCAAATGTTCATGTCAAAAGGATTGTCGCGTCCTGAGTCAGTGTGCCTCTATGATGGGTCTCAGCCATAGGAAAAACAGTGCTGTCAGTTTCCTCCTCCCCACTGCTGCGCAGCAAATCTCTAGCTCTCTCCCAACGACAGAAGGTGCATACATAAACAACAGACACAAAAAACAATATGGCATAAAATACATTGTAACAAAAAAATTAAAAGTATGAGAGGCATAATTGTATAGATGACTTGCCATGAAGCTTCTATAAGAAGATAACCTCAATATAACGACATGTCATCTACTTAGGTTTTTCTGTTGCATGGGTGGTTTGTCTAATGGCCCATTGGGAGACCCACAGATGCAAACCATCCATTTAAACCATTTCTAAATCTATTGTTAATCACAATAAAACTTATCTGGTTCTTCTTTCTGTCTTCAGGACTTTTCCATGTATATAATCTTCTATTTACTTATTCAAAGAATGCATTGCATATTGCCATGTTATTTTCCTCACAGAACTGTATGAGGTTTTATCCTCTGTCATTCCTTGTCCCTAGCCTAAATTATCCTACAATATTCTTGTCCTTTCCCTACTTTTGCATTTATGTCTCCCATGACTATTAGAATATCTGTTGATTTTAATGGCTTGAGTAGGTGTTGTAGGTCTTTGCAGTGATTCTCTATTTCTTCTATTTCTCTGGTCTGCAGTTATTGCATATGTTTGTGTAATGGCTAAATCAAAACGTTTTTACTTTTATTTTGCATCATTATTTTATAATTGTATGTCCAGTAACCGCTAATCTGCTTATCTTCTAATCTATTTATCTGATATTTTTGGTGATTACCTGTTTTCCAGCTCAGATATATCTGTAGAGAGCTTCAGGTGCCATTTTTCTGCCTGTTGGCACATCTGCCGTGTCATAAGAACATTTGTATGGGCTGTGTTAATGAGCTCATTCTCGACCTCAGATCTTACGACGGTCAAAAGTCCATCCAACATGTCTGTGACTTCATCAATAGTAAAAGTATCATCTGTAAGTCTGTAGTCAAGAAGAATACAATGTAAGACAAATGAACGTATGTTACTATCAGGATACAAGACAAAAATATTAAGTGAAATACTAAGTCAATGTTCTTTTTTCCCAACTGTACAATGATTTTTCTTCTTCTTCTGCAATCAGTTTCTTATGCTCATAAGTTTATACAGGAAGGTGGGCCACCTTCATGAATTCAGTCGTCACAGTTGCCCCACAGTTTAACCTTCAGATCTGTCTCTTGGGTCCATATTTTAGTTCTCACATCATCGAAGAGTGGGCATGTCTGCAGAATGTGTTCTGGAGTCTGGGAACCCTTTTGACATGGGGTAAAATGTTTTTAATGTGTACTTATTAAGTCTACACACATATATATATATATATATATATATCTCTCTGATATATATAAAT
The DNA here is from genome assembly GCA_034231615.1 of Meghimatium bilineatum. Taxonomy (NCBI): domain Eukaryota; kingdom Metazoa; phylum Mollusca; class Gastropoda; order Stylommatophora; family Philomycidae; genus Meghimatium; species Meghimatium bilineatum. The sequence goes on from CM067314.1 coordinate 12,262,074, forward strand.
GGTTTATGAGCACAAAAAGTTAATTAAAAATACAACAATAATAAATATTGCAGATTTCTAAGTCTACTTCTGTGTTGAGATCACTAGCCTTGATAGATTCTTGATTATATCATCAGTATGAATCTCCAGCCCTACAAATTACCTGCTGTCTTTCAGTTCTTCAAAGCAGACATCAACAGCCCGAAGTCTTTGCCCTCTTTGATATCTTGCAAAGCGGATGTAGTTAAAGACTTGAAGTTGATGGTGCTCATTGATACCCAGTTCAGCCTGAAGATTATAACCACATCATTTACAAGAGAAAATATTTTCAGTTACAAAGCATACAATTATTGACCATTTACTTTGATTAAACTTGCTCGAAGTACCGGTAATTATGCAGTAGAGCTTGTATTTGTGGTGAAATTGATAATGACCCAGATAGCGCTAAAAATGGTCAAGTAACAATTACTGTAGTCAAAATCTGGATGGTTGATCACAAATCTCCCGCCGAAGATGGATGTGTTGGGCCATTGGCGCAAATAAAATGGCAACACAACGCATTTCCATTCTCTGGACTACATCCAACTGGAAATCTTGTAGGATCATCGTCCTGTTACAAGAGAAATCCAGTGGGAATTTGAGAATGAACGCTGAAGAAGAAGAAGATCACAAATCTATAATATGCTCTGCAAGCAATGCTAAATAAATAGGTTCTAACATCTCCTTTGTGTTGCCAGGGCCTGGGAGGGGAGCAAAGAATAGCAGCACTGTCACCTGCCACACATGTCATAGGAGATGACTAAGGAGGTTATGGGTAGAATTGGCTGTCCAATCCCATATAGAGTCAAAATGACAGAAACTATGTGTCAGGTCAAAAGGTGCACAGCTAAGCTGTAAACCATGGCACAATGGATTCCGTCCTCTGGACTATATCCTGCTGGATGAAGATTAATGAACGCAGAAGATAAAGAAGGTTCTGACATACAGGCTGTTCTACTCGCTATAACTATGGATATTCATCATTCAGTGGAATGGATGGTTGGTTGGTTGGTTGGTTGGTTGGTTGGTTGGATGGTTGGTTGGTTGGTTGGATGGTTGGTTGGTTGGTTGGTTGGTTGGTTGGTTGGTTGGTTGCTGATCCAGTGGTCCATGGGCTCATGCCCTTTGATATAATGCCATTGTATGATATATTCATGTGTTTGTGAGCTGTTGTTTTACTCCGTATATGTTTCATTTATCTGACCCTGGAGGGAGTGGAATTGATAAAATAATGAATGTATACAACATACCAATGCTGAAGTCAGATTTTGTGGGCCATAGACTCAAATAAAACCATGAAACAATGCATTCCATTCTCTGGCCTACATCATTAAAATCAGCATAAGTTTGAGAATGAACACAGAGAAAGAAGAAATGAATAAGTAGAATAACAAATGGAGCCAAACTGGTAATTCAAAATTTTTGTAATCTATCTTCCGGTGCTTTCTCAGATAAAGGGTCTACCTTCACACTTTTTATAAAATCTGCACTGATCCTAAATTGTGTGCAGCTTTGTTAACGTCATTTACTTCCAGCTTAGTCTTAGATACAAAATGGTTAACTTAATTGTAAGTTTGTTAGAGATATAGAAATTCTGTTACAGTAGCAAAGACTGCCACTGGAATCAACGATTTTCATGCTACACACTAAAAGCCCCCACCCCTTGTGCATACCATCCATTGGGAGCCCATATAACCCTCCTAAAATAAATATTTTGAACCCGAACCACTGATCGGTAATTATAGACAGAACAGACAACGGAAATAATTAGTGGGAAAATTGCCTACATTTCGTTTCACTTCCCACAAAAAAGTAGACCCTTAATCTGGAAAAGGAGCTTTCTTCCAAATACTCTGCGCATGTGGTTGCATCGGTGGGTCTCACCAATGGCCCACTAGACAAACAACCCATGCAACAGAAAACCTTAGTGGATGACATGCCGTTATATTGAGGTTATCTTCTTAGAGAAGCTTCATGGCACGTCATCTATACAATTATGATTTTATTTTGTTGTTGAAATGTGTTTCATTTTACCTGAATATACATGTATGTGTAAAGTGGTTGGGAAGGAGCCAGAGATGTACTGTGCAGCACTGGGGAGGAGGAAACTGACAGCACTGTTTTTTCCTATGGCTGAGACCCATCATGGAGGCACAGTGACTCAGGACGTGACAATCCTTTTGACTTGAACATTTGGTTGCATGCCTGGAGCAATAGGGAAGTTCGACATAACCAGTAGTCAATTGGTGGCGATGAATGAGTACAGTGGTCCCTATCTTGGTTGCAGTGGCTAGGACCAGTGCATAAGTTGAAACCTACCTTCCTGGAGTTATTCTCTGGCTCTGTCCCAGGGTGGGCCAAAAATCCACAGACTTCCCAGCAATATAATGGCATTAGGTCAAAGGGCATGAGCCCATAGACCGCTGGATCAGCAACCAACCAACCAAATACGCAATTTAAACATCATGATAAAAGGCAAAAGTATAAATAATTTTTTATTAATGTACTCTGTACTCTATGTTCACTTTACAGTCGAGGATGGAATGAGAAGAGAATAACAGAAATTCATGGATTGTTAACATCAAGGAATGGTCTAGCATGATTTTTCTACACTTCTCTGAATGACTGACGATAGAGATGTGTGGAGAGCATTTCTGCTGATGTCTCCAGCGTGGCACCCTTACAACCTGACAGGTTATAGGTTTTATTATTATTGCTATCTATCTACCAATCTATTGTCACTTCCACTTGTGCAGGTAAGAATCAGGGGGAGGTGGGATTAGAGTTGTCTGTCTGACCATTTGGGCCTCATTGGCCATGGTGAGCCTGTGTCTCTTTACGGTTTCTTTGATAGTCTCCACCCACTTTGTTCTTGATCTTTCTTGTGCCTGGTTAGCCCGGCCTTCTGCTGTTGTATGCGCAAAGGGCTGGTTGCATTGGCTCCATTTTCATGATGTGGCCAAACTATCTGGTGTGCTGTCTTTAGATGTAGTCTTGACTTGAGATAGTCTTTACTTATCCAGAAGAATCAAGAATCATTCCTGATATATTAATTTCTCTTAAAGAATGGTTTTGCGGGTGGTGGGTTATGGATGTGTCTAGTCCCCGAAGATAGGTGTTTCAGTGATCCACGTCCTGCCAGTGGCATTTTGTATAAAGGATACATCTGGGCCCCAATGTCATCACTCTTACATAAACATTGTGGGTCCATCCGTAGTGATGGCACCTCTGGCATTCCACGCCACCTGGGGAACTTCTACAGGAGGGCAAAGGCATGTTCACTGGCCCGCATCTCTTCGTCATTCATGGGGGCCATTTTACAGGAGACAAAAGCAATACCCTGAGACAAATTTCACATATAACCCATAAGTGGGGGGACGAAGATATACACACATGACATTTAGGTAGACAGGGTCTGGATCTACTCCAAGTAGAATTTATTCTCATCACCGTTTCAGGATCCTTGGTGAGGTCATTTGGATTTGACAAGAACAGTGTGGTAGGCAAGAAGAGAAGAAAAAGAAGGCATGGCCTGGATATACTGCCAGGTATTCGGTCACTCCATAGCAAACTTTGTGAAAACAGGACTACCAATGTGAAATTGTTACTATGGAAACAGTAATGCATCAGTTGCACCTGGATATGAGAGGTGAAGAAAGGCACATCAGCATCCTTTAACTCCAGGCCTTAGAGAATAAAAAGGCATTCTCTGATTGCAACATTAACAGAAAAATTGACCAACTATTCACAGCACAGAAGTCATCCTCCAATGGATACCTGGATATGCAGTGGTCCCTGGAAATGAAACGGTTGATTAACTATCTAAGAGAAGTGCTGTCGTTCTAGTTTTCCCTCAAAATATCCATACAAACATGTAAACAAATCCTAAGAAACAACTATAAACAAGAATGGCTACGACAGTGGACCAGCTTAAAGACTCCGCACCTACTATATGAACACCAACAGAAACCCAACCTAATGGACCCACTAAAACAACTCACTAAAGCAAACCAGTCTCACATTTCAACTAAGAACAGGCCACCCACATACCCTGTTAAAAGCTTTTGTTAATGCATTTTTTCCTGTGAAGGAAGGCTTTCTATGGGCTGTGGAAATAAAGGCAGATTTGCCACAGTAGATGCCATGACATGTAAAGTAAGGATTTTGATTGTACGGCCGAAAGAAAAAAATTGAACCCGGTATCTCCAGGGCCTCCACTAATAAACACCTGAAAAAAATTAATCAATTACACGAACTAAATTGCAAACACTGTAACGTGCAAGAGAAGATTGTCAAGCACCTACTACTGCAGTGCCAAAATCTAACAAAAACTTATACCACCGCTTCCAACCATAGGCCTATACACATAACCCCACAGCTGAGTACCTAGGCATTGCCAGAAGGGCTACCAAGAGCTCCTGTTCACAGCTAAAGAAATTAAATCATCATCATATTCATTTCTCCGTCTGTCTCTTCTGGTTGCATTTATTACAAATGTAACAATTTAATATACCATCATCATCATTAAGTGCTGTCTCTGCAACGAAGGTTGGCTCCAACATCTCCTGTCTCTTGTCTTGGTGGTGCACTCTGCTAGACTGTAACTTGTCTATCGTGTGATGTTACTCTCCCTACCTCTTGCTCGCTTCTCTTTGACTTTACCCTCAAGTAAGGTATTCAATAAGGTCTTTTAATGTGTCCAAAGTATTTTATTTGCCTGATCTTTATTTTTCTTAGTTCTTTCTTCATATTAAGTGTCTTTAGCACTTCTTTATTAGTTTTCTTCTCTTTCCGTGATGTTCTCCCTATTTTTCTATATACCCACATCTCAAAGGCATCAATTTTGTCTTATAATTGTTTATTTAGTGTCCATGTTTCTGAGCCATACATTAATATGGAATAGATGTAGCATTTTATCATTCTCATTTTTAACTTGTTTGTAATTTGTTTAGATATTAATAATTTCCTCATGTCATTGAAGGTACGTTTAGCCATTCCTATTCTCCTTTTAACTTCTGTTTCACATCTGCCATCATTTGTAACTATGTGTCCAAGATATTGTACTGTTTTACTTGTTGTAGTTTCTCTCCCTGTATGTTTATGTTTACCTCCTGTTTTTAATGTTAATCAATGTTCTCCTGTTAATCAAGGACATAACTAACATTGAATTTTCAAAAGTGGATGCAACAAATGGTCATCATCACTTGTGATGGACGAACAACACAACACCTCCTGTTCTTCTGTGTCTCTGCTGATTATCATGGTTTTTGTTTTTTGGATATGCCATATGTTTTTTTAATATACCATATAAGTTTAAAATTGTATAGCTTTCCTCAAACATAGTCATAGCATGTCATCACCGACTGATCTTTTCCGCTAAGTGAAGTTGAGTGTCTGTCTTTATCAATTCCTTTTACCACGTTTGACATTGATAACATAGATTTGGTATAAAAATACTTCTTATTAAATGTCCTTTTGTAGCCACGAAGGTTGATATTATTGTTGCTAACAGCAGGAAAAAATTAATGATTGACATATTTTATAGTCAATATAGTAAAGATTGATTACACACCATTTTAAGCGTTGAGATGCAAACAACAGCTTCAGTTTACGGATGCGATGCTGTTGACCATATCGAGGCTAATCATACAGAAGTGAATATTGGAAATTTGCTTGCTAAAATAATTAATTCAATTCTTAGAGAATAACCACGCCAACACACTAATAATTTATATCTAAAATAAATTAAATCAGCGTAGAACATTTCATATTGTATTAATAGCAAAAATGCACACACAAAAATGTATGTTAAAAAATGGCCAAGTTGTAATAATTCAGTGTTTTCGTTTGGTCTCTACTAGATGCAATTTGAAATCACAGAAGCATGGTGCTAAACATAAAAATACAAGTAGAACAGTACCGATATCTTGGACACATAACTACAAATGATGGTAGGTGTGAAACAGAGGTTAAAATGAGAATAAGAATGGCTAAAGGTACTTTACATGATATGAGGAAAATCAATCAATAAACCCGTAACCCTTCAGGGTCGTAGGGGTACCACATTGGATGCCTCAGTACACAGAATCCTCCAGCGAATTCTATCCTCAGCGATGCGGATGAGTGTGGAAATATCTTGCCCTGTCCATTCCTTGATGTTGTCTGATGAGGAAAATATTGACATCTAAAAACAAACTAAAAATGAAAATTGCAAAATGCTGGTCATCCTGCGAAAATGACATTGACATGAAAAACGATAAAACGTTATTCTTCTTCATCGTTCTTCATTCAGATGTCAAGTTACAGGGCCAATAGTTTCAATGAATTGTGTGATTCGTTTTAGGTCATCCGTGCCGTCTCAGTAGGCCATATGTTCTCCCTCTCTTCTTGGTAGAGTTGGCAGGCATGATAAAGTGTTCTGCCGTATCAGGGTTCAGTCCACAGTTGCACAGGTTTGTCTCGTCAATCTTCAGCTTTCGGAACATGTGACTTCTCAGTCTGTTGTGGCCAGTTCGTAGTCTGAAGATGATGGTTTGTTCATTGTGTGACACTTGATGGAAGGGGTCATTTGGTTATGCAGTTGGGTGCATCTGCGACATTTCGAAGACTTGCATCATTCTGAGAAAATCTACCACACGGTCCTGTGCAGAGGGTCCAGAGTGTGTTTTCATATATTTTTTCCCGTTTCCATCTCTTGTAAATTGCTCGCAGTTTTATTTCTGTTTCAAATGTGATGCCAGCAGTGATCTGAGTGTGCCAAAGCTGAGCGATCAACAGCTGTAGGGTCTAGTCTCCAAGAAGCTAGGATCAAAGTTACAATGTTTGAGAGAGTTCAAAATGCTACATACATATATGCTATCTTGGTGTATGGTTTCAGAAACATGGACAATAAACATACACCTTGAAGACAATTGATGCCTTTGAGATGTGAGTATATAGAAAAATTTTCAACATTTGCCATTGAACCGACTGGTTCAATTTCTGTTAGACTCAAGAATTTTTAATTTATCCTCTGGCTTCCTTCTTGAATTTACTTGACGGTAGAGTCAAGGGGAGGCATGAAAAAGGTAGGCATAGATAGAAGTGAGAGAGAAACATCACGAGATGGACGGGTTAAGTCTAACAGAGTGCCCCACCAAGGCAAGAGACAATGTTGGGGGGTCCGTTGTAATTAATCTTCGTTGCGGAGGTGGCACAGATGGTGATATACTACTGAAATGGGAGAAACTTGGAACAGTGCAATGTGCTATTAAAATGTTGTTTTTAGAAATAATTATGAACATTTCGTCGACAGCAAAGACATCAAATGGGATGCAAAGGGTCTCGCATTGCACTCGTGTGGACCCAGAGTTAATAGATAACCAATATCCTTAAAGTACCTCCTCGTGGTGCACCCTGGAAACAGAAATACAGCCGCTCTTGCTGTATTCCTGGCTAACACTTTTATGCTCGTGTTCGTGGATACTGTAGATGGAATGAGAATTGCCTGCAGAGTGACAGGAAATATCTCCGAAACGTCCACACCATCACATTCAACATTACTGTCGGCACACAGAGATGCAACGTATATGTGTACTCTGTCTCTGTCGGCTTAAAGCAGAAACATTGGAAGGGCAACCAATGTCAATGTCCGTAATATACGGTGATCTTACGAGTATACACCGAATCTGGAAAAGATACTACACGTTAGGCAGCGTAGTGTGTGAATAAATTATGTGGCAACGCTACAATAGCCCAGCACGAGACCGATTGGCGGAAGTGCTGTTCATGCTCGAGAACACACAGAAGCCGACATGTCCCAACACAATAGACCCTATTCAAAGTAGGACTCAAGTATCGGATACGCCAACTTGAACATCCACTCCTGTATATGGGAAAAAAGCTTTCAATACTGCTCCACATCGCACACAAGAGAATCATTGAACAAATGTCGGGGAGTACATTGTTAAAATCTCACCGAAGCAGTGTTGAGACTTGAACTTTGGAGAATGCGGGCAAAGTAAGGTGGGGGGCGCAAGACTAACGATACTGCAAACCATGCCCAACTCGACCGTGGGCCGTTGCCAAGCACGGCTCATACAGAGAGAATTGAGTTCAGTACCCAAAGGCCCACTGCGAAACTCATCGTCCGAGATTCGTATTTTACCTACCTCTATGGGTAATATACATAGTGAAGAATCAAAACACAGACCGATCCTGACGATAAATTGGAAGACTATCTCAAGCGAACGAAGCGAGTACGTGAGAAATGCACATTCAAATCCCAGACCCCCGACGTGTTCGGCAAAGCAGCACCTCATCTAGGAAGGTCTATCAACCCTGAGTCTAATTCGACCATCGACGCTACCTAACACGGCTCATACGGAAAAAAATTAGACTTGGGCCCTAGAGACACAAAGGGTGGTAATGGAATGGTCTTCATACACAAGGAACAGCTTGCTGGCTGCGAAGCGCTTTATCGGACGAAACAATGAGTGACCCAGGCAAACTATCAGTTCGTCTCGTGTGACATATACCCCCTCTGAGTAGAGGGCTTCTTCACTAGGTATTGCACTACGCTGAAAGCTGAAACCTCCTGGGTATGAAAGAAAGCTAGGAAAAACCTCCCCACTGCAAATAGGAAGTAAGAATTAGTCGTTCGCAATTGCTGGGATTCAAGAAGAAGACATCCAATGTTGACGTTTTCAGAAACTTCGTTAGAGTAAAGTTACTTCTAGGTTCGTGTTTAAACACCTGCAGATGTGGTACTTCTTCTTCTTCTTTCCTTCCTCTTTTACCCTTTACGAGTGTCGAGGGAGATACAATGTTCTTGTTCTCGCTTTTCTGATAGCATCAGATAATGTTATTTGGTGTTCGTGCAATGTCTCTTTGCTGTTGTCGATCCAGCGTACTCTAGGTCTACCATTGGCTCTTCTTTCTGCTTCTCCTCTCTTTGTATATGCTTTATAAACTAATGAATCACACGGCATTCTTTCCATATGACCTAACCATTGTATCTGTTGGTTTTGTATGTATTGTAGAATTGATATGACACCCACTCTTTCTCTTATGACATCGTTTCTAATTCGGTGTCTTCTGGTCACTCCTGTGGCTTTTCTCAGACATCTCATCTCTGTTGTAACCAGTTGTCTCTTATGTTTTGTTGTTAAGGACCATGTTTGACATTGGTAGCACAGGGTTGGAATGAAGATACTTTGGATAGGATAAGATGTTTTTTTTTGTTGACATTGGTAGCATTTTGTGTTGCCATAAAGGGGATAATTGACCCAGCATTTGATTCGCTTTGCTACAACGAATGTCTATTTCGGTGTCAATCTTTCCATCTGAAGAGAATGTTACGCCTAAGTATTTGAAGGTGTTGGTTAGATGTAGTACATGTAACTTAATATGTTCTGTTTATAACTAAACATGTATAGAAATGTGAAACAAATGCACTTTTTCGTATTTTTTTATTTAGGATTACCATAATACATCGAATCTGAAAATAAATTACAACGGCACACACACTCGCTTCATACAACCTGCGACCAATACAACACTAAAATAAACACATCTAAAACAGAGACTATGAAGATAAGCAGAACACCAGGCCAGTTAAATTTATCTGTCAATGGTACAAAACTAAAGCATGTCCTAGAGTTTAAATACGTCCCTAGGAAGCATAATTACGGAGGTGGCAAACTCGACAGAGAGATTGAAACAAGGTGCCAAAAAAACCAAAGCTGTGACTTTCTGCCACCAATATTTAAACACCCATCAATCTGCGTGGCTAAAAAAAATGACAATTGTTAAACAATATTTTTTATACCAACTCAGTGTTACCAATGTCAAACTACCGAAAAAGATCACAGTTTGCGAAATGAGATGTTTGAGGAAAGCAATAAATGTCAAGAGAAGAGACCGACGGAGAAATAAAGATATCAGGAAAGAAATATAGACTACCTCAAGTCAAGACTACATCGAGAGGCAGCAAACCAGATGGTTTGGTCACGTCATGAGAATGGAACCTGCGCAACCAACCCTTCGTGTTTATACATCAGCAGAAGACAAGGCTACAAGGCACGAGGAAGACCAAGAACTTGATGGGCAGAGGCAATCACAGAAACATTAAATAGACACGGGCTTACCATTGCCAATGCAACTCACATGGCCAAAGATTTAAAAAACTCCGAATTCCCCCCTCCACCCCCCCCCCCCCCAAACGACGCTGGCACAAGTGGAAATGATAATAGATAGATAAATAGATTTTACATCTTTTCATGGATTTGTCCTCTACATTCGACCTTAAATTTAATTCCAGATAGCTTTTTTTAAATATACAAAACTGTCCGGTTTTTGTGTGTGTGGCACCTGCAATCTGATTTGCCATATAAATATTACTACTGCACGTCTATATCGATCGGAGGTCGTCCTATTTGCAATTTGCTTTTCGAGATGATATTGATCTTACAGCTGAGTCCGAACAAGAATTACAAGTGTTAACAGCATGATTGGAAAAAAATTACCAGTAAGTACGAAATGGAAATCAATACAGAAAAGAGCAATATCTTGGTTAACAGCAGAGACACAGAAACACAGACTAACATCATGATGAATGGACATAAGCTTGAGACAGTGATTGTTTACAAATACCTCGGATCTAGCATATGCAGCGATGGACAATGCAAAGTAGAATTAAAGATAAGGCTGGAGATATCTTCTCTAGGATTGTGGTCTTGTGGTGTAGCATTAGTATAATATTCATAGAAAACTGGTATGTAAACACGCAAAAAAAACACACACAAAACCAAGTCAATAGATGTAAGAACACAACCAAAAACATAATAGACAATACCGAGATAGAATGTGTTGATAAATTTGAATACTTAAGAGCAAACATCAATGGTGCAGCAAACTGCATGGCAGAAATAAGGAACAGATTGACAATGGATTATTGTAAAAAAACACGGTTGAAAAGCATGGAAAAACAACAACATAGCAACATACGGCAGTGAAACATGGGCCCTAAGTAAAACAGCGGCAATTAGATCAACGCCTTTGAGCTTAAATGCTACAGATGGATACTTAGATTATCATGGAAGGAAAAAATCAGAAATTCAGATATAAACACATTAAAGATTCCAGTGTTGGTTACTAAACACAATAACAAAAAGAAAACTACACCTGTTTGGTCATATAAAGAGACACAACTGTTTAGAAAGACAAATAATGGAGGGAAGAGTACCTGGATAAAGGAGAAAGGGCAGACCAAGAAGACGATGGACTGACGACACATTGACTGATGTGAATGGGTCGTGTTAAATGTCATTTTTGACACGATCTTTGCAGACTCAAAACAGAGAAATACCGGCGCCTGCATTATCTTGATACGTGTGACCATCTGGTGGTAATTAGAGGTTTTACATAGATGCACGTTACTTTTATTGACTCACACAGCAAGATGGTGGTGTCAACATTCATCAGTTGTCATTGTCAGGGTCTGAACATGTCAGTCGTAGGACACCTTCTAAACATCCATCTGAAATGATTAGTTCTCAGTGTCATGACGAGAGCCTGTCACGCCCCATGTCCTACTCCATGTCCTACTCCATGCCCTACTCCATGTCCTATGATTATCTATTTATATTTAGGTATGTTGTACAGAGAAAGACCTCTTCCTAAATATCAAGAAAACAGAAGTAATGGTTATTTCAAAGAAACAAAATACCACACATTATAATCAAAGTGAATGATATGGTATTAAAACGGATCCACCAATTCAAATATTTAGGTACAACGATTACAGCAGATGGAAGAAGTTCAACATAAATAAGAAGCAGAATAGGACAGGCAAAAACAACATTCAGAAAAATGAAAAATATATTGTGTAATATGGCCTTGTCATTAGAGGTGAGAAAGAGAGTTCTGCGGTGCTATATAACTCCTATACTAACATATGAGTGCGAGTCTTGGACAATAAACAAACTGGAAAGTTGAAAATTAGAGGCAACATAGATGTGGCTCTATAGAAAAATGCTGAGAATACCATGGGCTGCCAGAAAATCTAAAGTGGAAGTGTTGAAAGAGTCAACTTCGAAACGGACCTTAATCAATAATATAAGAAAAAGACCATCTTCATTTTTTGGCCACTTCATGAGACAGGCAGGTTTGGAGAATATAGTTACAACAGGCAAGATTGAAGGCAACAGAGACAGAGGGCGATAACGTGAGAAAATATTAGACAGTTTGACTGCCTGTCAAAGGAAAGGAAACAACAACGATCTTGATACATAATACTGTAGACAGAGAGCTGTGGAGAGCCATGATAGTCTTTGCCAGCCGGCATGGCACCTGATGATGATGATAATGTATGTTAGCATTGGGTTTGTCGGAGATTGCATTCTTCATCAGTTGTTTTAGTTCTGACACAATATCAGCCTACCGGAACAACATGGTAGCTGAATATATAAAATTAATTGACATTGACCGCCGACGACGGATGTGCCGGGCCATTGGCGCAAATAAAACGGCGACACAATGCATTTCCATTCTCTGGACTACATTCTTCTGGAAATCTAATAGGACCATGGTCCTGCTACAAGAGATATCCAGTGGAAGTTTGAGAATGAACGCTGAAGAAGAAAAAGAATTGACATTGTATTGTCATGTCAACCCTGCAATAACAACACACCATGGTGAGACCATTCTCGTCAGGCAACGATTACTTTACACACAATTTAACAGCGTGGAATATAGAAGATAGTTGCAGGGATTGCAGATGTTCCAAGGCAGAAGGAGGAATATCATTAATATTTACATGGAAAATTACTCTCACTGCAAGTTCGTCGAGTGGGAGTTCAATGCTGAACCGCATGAGCTCCCAGGAGAAATACTACTAAAAATAGTGTGTGGGGATTTCAATGCACGCAATGTCACATTGGAAAACCCAAACAATAACCCACACGGACTGACATTAAAATAAGCTCTCTTTTAGACTGACCTCACTCTTCTGAACTGCAAAAACATGAATAGACTAACTACCAAAGATACAGACTCAGACTCCAACATTGACTTCGCACTGGTGTCATGTCATGGAGTGACAGATACTAGATTGGCGGCTCTTAAATATCATGGGGGCAATAATCTGCCACACGCCATAAGTGTCTCGATAAGAAAACAGGTCAGATTGATCAAGATTCACCATCGCTTTAGATACGAGCGCACTAAAGAATTAGTGCTGAGCTGTTTGAGGAAAAATGTTTGGGAACTCAAGCTAGTGAGACCTAATATTCAGCAATCCAATGATGGACCAAAGACACAGATGCAACATGAACACTGAAAAAAGGCAGCGTTCAGGGATTTGCAACGTAAGAAAACACAGGCACATATTAAACTCAATGATAAACTTGAGTCAGCGAGTACAATGAAAAAGAACATTGAGTCGTTCTTCTTCTTCTTCTTCTTCTGCGATCAGTTTCCTTTGCTCATAAGTCTATACAGGGAGGTGGGCCGCCTCCACGAATTCAGTCGTCAGCAGGAGGTCTCCACGGTTGTCCCACAGCTTTACCTTCAGATCTGTCTCTTGGGGCCATATTTTAGTTATCACATCATCAAAGAGTGGGCATGTCTGCAGAATATGTTCTGGAGTCTGGGGACCCTTTTGACATGGGCATTGGCCAGTTTTGACAGCCTTAATTTTGTGGAGATGTGCTTGTAGTCTGCAGAAGTTGCAAAGCAAAAGTTGCCCTGCACTCCTTGGATAACAATCTAGGCAATAACACAACGTCAGCTGTCAGTTGCATGGGTTCATTCGTTGAAATATAACAGGACCTTAAATATCTGGGAATATACTTTGATAGGTGTCTCACATTTAACAAACATACCACACATGTGACTGAGAACGCAAAGAGAGTGAGAGAGTGAGAGAGAGAGAGATCAGTGTCATCAAGATTACGGTGACCAAGGACATGCAACAATAGGTACTTTTTCTGCTTCTACAAATGGTGGTGCTTTCTGTCATAGATTATGGCCTCGGCCAACTGTCAAGATATTCAATAATAATCAAGAATATTAGCATTGGGGAAAGGGGCTCAGCACAACCTTGTCTAAATTGTTCAGCTTTATTTTTCCTTCGATAAGCTATATTAACCGCCAGCTTGCTTGTCATTGTTCGGCATTGACTGTCATAGTTTTTTGTTATATATGCCATATTAGCCTTGACAAAGGGACCCAGCACTTATCAGACCAGTTCCCGATCTTGCACGACCGATGCTTGCATCACTTATGTTTGCACAACTTGGCACTACCATTTGTTTCCTTATCATCACCATTAGGTGTCACGCCGGCTGGCGTAGGCAATTATGACTCTCCACAGCTCTATCCCCAGTATTATGTATCAATATCGTTGTTGTTTCCCTGCCGTGAAAGGTTGTCATACTAATATTTTCTCACGTTAACATCCTCTGTCTCTTTGCCTCCAATCTTGCCTGTTGTGACTATGTTCTTCAAACCTCCCTGTCTCATGAAGTGGCAAAAAAAAAAAAATTGTCTTTTTCTTATATTATTGATTAATGTCCTTTACACGTATAACTCTTTCAACACCTCCACATTATTTTTCGGGCAGCCCAAGGTATCCCTTATATCAGCTATATTAAAAAGGCTTGCGAGGTTAGGTCCCGTGCGGGGGGGGGGGGGGGGGGGGGAGACTACACATGACCCTGTACTTCTATTACCCTAATCTAATTGTTAGGTCAATAACAATTGTCTCCTACCAGATGCCATTCATATCGAAGTCAGCAACATAATCTCTACAACGACTGTTGCATGTCGTAGCCTGCGCGACAATGTATGATAAAAGAAGGGCATTATAAAAAGGTTCACTTTCTTTTCCTAACTTCAAGATGGTGTATCTTATCAAATACAGTTTAAATTGAAATTTTGCGTGTAAATTTGAAATGGCATAGACCATATGAATTACATTTTTCAGTAAAATGCAGTCATTTGTTTCAGTTTGCGTTTTTATGCGACATATATCACAAGTTTACTTGTCAACACACTTCTCACACACAGTTATGAGATGTTTTAGTCATTTATAAGACGTCATTTACACATTCATGGTTAATCATACAATTGACATGATTTAAACGTAAAATTGCACTACTTTTTTACTTTTGAATACAAGATAGATGATGTTTAAAATGTTGTATAATGATACGTCACGATAACATTCTCCGTCAGAGCTGTGTCAACATAAAGTGTATTTAGTGTAGGTCAATGATTCCCAAACTTTTTTGCCCCGTAGACCCCGTGCAGATTTTTTGGGTTTTCCATAGACCCTCTGCCTGTCTAATATTGTATTTACCTAAAAATATTCACTTAAAATGTGTTTTTGATAGCTGACACACTGCTACTCACTGTCATATGTTTTTTGTTGTTGTTGTTGACTGGACTCTTTTAAAAACAGAAGAACATGTACAATTTTTATTAATATCTTCATTGAGAAGACACACAATGCAAGTAAATATTTGAATTTGGAACGATACAAATATAGTAAAATTCTTACACAAAATAATAAAATTAATATACAAATAATGCTTTTAATGAGAGGGATGAACCTGATGCTCTGATAGCTTCTTCTTCTTCTGCGTTCGTTCTCGAACTCCTTCAGATTAGCAGGATGTAGTCCGGAGAACAGAATGTGTTGTGTCATTGTTTACATCATTGCTGCGATATCGGCGCCTTTCGGCCTGACACATCCGACTTCAGCATGGCTTTGGGTCACTGACCCTATATGGGATGGGACAGCCAACTTCATCCCATAACCTCCTTAGTCACCTTTTACGACATGCGTGGAAGGTAAACAGTGTTGCTATTCTTTGCTCCCCTTTCGGGCCCCGGCAACACACGGGCGGCTCTGATAGCAATTGTTCAATATTTTCTTCACATTAGTGAAGTATAGTCTTAAACCTCCATGTCTAATGATGTGCATTCGATTTTTTTTATCATAAAAAGATAACGCACCAAAACCCCTATCCACTAGGTATGAAGATGGACACATCAAACACTTTCTTGCGATAGTCCATTATGCCGGATAAGCAACCGTTATATCTTTCTGAAGCCAAAACTGCCGATACCCCTTTCTGAACTGCACCTTGAGTTCTACGTTCATGCTTATTTCCGATCCGCTCTTCTTGTAATATCACACACATCCTATACTTCAATGTCACCGTATGAATTGATAATCCGCTGTGGTATTTCCATAGTCAAAACATCCTCAAACCAAGTTTTAAAGTCTGTACGAAGGACATTTAAATGTCGAACAGACCAACACATCATCATCTTTGGCATTTGTCAGTGACAAGTTCGGAAACTGGGAAATTGGCGCCGTCCGATGTTTTGTTTCGTGAGATTCATATGGCAAGAAAGGCTGCAATGATTATTTCGTTTTTTATTAAATACAGACTGTCACATTGTAACTGCATATTAAACTCATTAAATTTAGTAAACAAATGTGAAACCAGAAAGATCTGGTTTCCATTTGATTAAATTTTCTTTCAAAGTGGAATCTTTAGCATCTCAAAACTTTAAAAAAGGTATCAAAACGTGGAAATAATCTGTCAAACATATAAGCATTTCAAGAGCAAGCGAACTTTATTCATTGTGAAGGAGTAATTGAGTTCTTCTTCTTCTTTCGTTCACTTGAAACATGTCTATATCTGTAATTCTGTCTCCTTAATAAAACTCGCTGTCTTTTGTAGTTCATACAGTGTCCCATAGAGCTTTCATTCCAGTGTTGTTTCCTCTGGCCAATATGTCTGCTTTAGCGTTTCATGCTCAGAACACTCTTGAAGTATATGTTTGGAACTCTGTGCTGCCTGTCCACATGTACACATGGCCGTGTTGCCAATCTTGAACTTTGTATACATGTGACTACGGAGTCGGTTGTGTCCCGTTCTGAAGCGCAGAATTACAACTTGCTCTGATCTATTTATAATTTGATAGTCATCTTGTGTTGGTGTTTGTGGCTTTCTTATTGACTTGAACATCTGGTTTTTTTCTGATGGTAAATGATTAGTGCATCTGGTTGGTCTTCGGCAGCATCTTACTTAGCCAGTTGGTCTGCTTTTTTATTTCCTGACATTCCACAGTGAGAGGATACCCACTGCATGGTTACCATATATCTTGTTAAGACAGTTCATTAAGTAGTTTCTACAAGTCTGTTAGCTTTCCAGACTGGAGAGCTTGAAGCACTGACCTTGCATCTGTCAGGAATACCACAGGCTGTAGGTCAGAGTTGGAGTTCAGCAGTTTTTTAGCTGCCACACTAATTGCGTGAATTTCTGCATCATAATTATTGCAGAATTTCCCTGTCGGTGTTCTGATTGTATCTCTAGGCTTGTGTGGATATTCTATATATATACCTGCACCTCCATTCCTCATTGCATTCTGTGCTGACCCATCTGTGTATACTCTGACCCATATGTCTTGTAGATATTCCTCATCCAGGAAACGGAGGGTGACTGTCCTTCGCTGCAAACACTGTTCTGTTCGTCCTCGCTTAGTATTTATTTCACATGGGTCTGAATGTATATTGACATTCCATGCCTTTAACTCCAAGGGGTTTGTTCTGGTACAGACCTTAAGGGGCTGTCAATTTTAGGTCGGTCTGTAAGTTGTCCACGGAGTCGTTTAGCTTGGTGGTTAAAGCTGCTTCTTTTCAGTCGTCCCATTGCTAGATTTTGGAATGGTTTCTGCATTGGATGACTTATATTTTCATTCGTTGTCTGGACGGCATTTTGATAAATTATATTTTCATTCGTTCTCTGGACGGCATTTTAATAAATTATATTTTCATTCGTTCTCTGGACGGCATTTTGATAAATTATATTTTCATTCGTTCTCGGGAAGGCATCCTGAGAAATTTTTTCATTCGTTCTCACACTCCCACCGGATCTCTCATATAGCAGGAAAATGATCCTACAAGATTTCCAACAGGATGTAATCCAGAAAACGTAAATGGGTTGTGTCGCTGGTTAATCTAATGTCCTGACATATCCGATTTCGGCGTTGGTAGCTAGTACATTCAGTTTTTTTTAACCACTTTGACTGGTTTCTGTACCTACCCGCTGGTCACCACAATTAAAGCTAATCCAGGTCACTGATGCTTGACCTGTTGGCGCCGTCTTGTGCCTCTATCGTCACAGCTACACACAGCCGAATAATGATGGCGAAGTAATCTATTTAACCGTGAACATGTAGATATTAATAGAGCCCATAGTCTTAGACATAGGCACAGAAGTGACACCCGAACTTGTATACGATTTATTGTCGCAAAGGCATGGCTGTGTTAGGTTAGGGAGGTTTATGAATGCCTGAGTAGTGGATGAGGGTGGTGAAAGAAAAAATAGTGAAATATAAATAAATTACAAATGAAAATCACAACAATAGTGGGAGTGATCTTAGCTAATAACTGTGTACACAATCCCGTCTAACAAAGGTCGTGCATAAGTGGAGCTGTACATTCTTCTTCTTCTTCAGCGTTTGTTCTCAAACTCCCGCTTTATCTCCCTTGAAGCAGGACCATGGTCCTACTAGATTACCAGCATGATGTAGTCCAGAGAATGGAAATGAGTTTTGTCGTTGTTTTATATGGACCAATGGCCCGACACATCCGTATTCGACAGGGAGCTGTAGATTACATTCGTAAGGTTTAACCAGGCCACTTCAGCGAGACTGATTTTCCTGTTTACTGCGTAGATGTACTTTTAGAGGCTCTTGCTTAGGCACTAACAATGGTATCTGCAGTATGTTATTTTACACAGGGGCCGAAACTAGGCAACAGGTGGCCACTCACGACGAACACACAGGGGCTCCAGAACCAAAGTTTATGTAAAAAAGGGAGTGGGTGTGGAATTTACATATGGTGCCAAAATTCATAATATAGGCTCTGTCTTCGTATACCATATACAACTGGTGCATAAAACAAAAGTGAAACATACTTCTGAATTTAAATACCTGGGAAATTTATTCACAGGCAACGGAAAATTAGACAGAGAAATCGCGAAAAGATGTCAGATAGCAAACATAGCTATTACCATTACTGCTCAACCCAAAGATCAAGATGGAAGTCAAGAGACATATGGAGTGCAAAGGGAACGCATTGCTCTAGGCGGACCCAGGGTTAGCAGATAACCAAGATCCCAAATGTACCTCCTCGCGGTGCACCCCGGAAACAGACATACAACAGCTCGAGCTGATTCTGGCCAAATCATTTGGGGATCGTGTCCGAGAATGTGGAGGTAGCAGATGGAAAGAGATTTGACTGCATAAGAGACAGACAATATCTCCGACACCACCAGCTTCACCACATATAGCGACACTGTCGACATACAGTGAAGCTAGTCAGTCCAGTCCGAACATTGGAGGGGCGGTCAATGTAAAATACACGTAAAGGTAGATGCATGGCGAGAGACAAATATATTTCATACTGAGTACAATGAAACAATGAAAGGGCAGAGGGTAGCGCGAACTGCAAATAGTAAATGAAAAGTTCCCAGGAAAGGGGAACTACAAGCTCCGTCAGCTCGAGACGAGCTCCTAGTTACCTGTGCTCCTTACAGGCAGAGACCCAGATCCATTCATTGGCGTTCGGAAAGCAAGAAGACCTAACCCAACTCTAATGTCTAGCCTTCCTAAACTGGAAATATGCTTGCGAAAAGAAAAGGTTCCGTATTCGATGGGCTTAGGCAAGAAAGGGACAACGATGGCAGTCCTGCCCAACTCTACGTGCAGACACTTACAGAATACACCACCAATCTCGTGAATGGATACCTACAGGCAAAAGAGCAAGGGAAAGACCAAAAGAAACACTCAGAAGAACAATACTTAGATAAAGTAAAACAACCAATATTCATACTATTCAAGAACTGCACAGTCTAGCTTGAACAGACATAATTTGATAGATCTGACCTCTGCCCTAACTTCAGCGCAAAAGGAAAATGAATGAACTACTAACAAGAACATATAACATAAGAAGATATCCGGATTCAATGCCAGAGGAAGACAGAATAAGATGGATATATAATACCAAGACAACACTGGACAAATACGGATTAAACGCAGCCAAGGCGACACATCTGGCCCTGGATAGACAGCTAAAGTTCTCAGTCACCACCCTTACGCTTAACAGTGTTACCATCATCTACTTGGGGATAGACAATAACATAAACCGTTTTTTGACGTACAGTTATTGGAAATGAAAAAAAAACAACAACCAACAAAACAGATATTAATTGGTTTCTCCTATTTAAATAATATCAAAACGTTTAGACATGATAGCATATAGATGACGTTGCAAGACTTACAAGTACAACGTACCCCGGTGTTTATAATGAATTGTATTGATTTTGCACACGTCTTGTTAACATTCTTGGAAAATCAGAGTCAACACCAGAAAGAGGCCGCTGTTGTTCTAAAAAAAATTAAAAAAATTAGATGTGCACCGTGACCACAAGAACAATTAATAGAAGATGTAAACGAGGGCGATATTAAATGAGATATCAAACGAGATATATAACTTAACTACATTTTAGTTTTGCTAAAGAAATGTAGGCCTATAATAAACGGAATTGATACGCAGCCTACGTAACTAAAACAGCATACCATTGACAGAGGTTTGTGAGAGTACATGATCGCCTATGCCAGGGAACATAATGCTAACTTTTATAAATGTGGTGTAGCTAATCCACGTTAATCAAATAAAATATATGAGAATCTAAGGTGAATAAAAACTACATTAAAAAAAAAAAAAATCCCATCCCTAGCCATATATAGAAGATATGTATATACTTGTATATTTCATCTTCATCCTGGCAACTTTTCGCAAATTGCGTCACTAAGCATTTGCCTCGTTCTATTCTTTCAAAATGGACACCGGAGGTAGGCAAGCATGTGAACGCTAGCGAGACATTGATTCGCTTCTCTCACTTGTTATTGTATACTACATATAAATAATATTTGCATTATTATTTATATTTGTAAAAGGTTTTTCTTTTTATTTGTTGCTATATTACATATATTTCAATAGTTTGAATTTCATTTATCCATCAATATTTCAGTGTTACGCCTACGAGAAGCACCATCGATCACGATTGTCGGATTGTGTGGTGTGGTGGTAGTTTAAAAAAAAAACTATTTAGATTTAGGGTGGGGAACGTCACGAAGCTTATGGCCTAATTGATACATCATAAAAAGTAAAACATTATTGAAGAGTAATATACGGTGTTTAATAGTCAGACTTACTATTTGAAGTATTTGTAGGCCTAGTTCATTCATCAAAATAATTTTAAATTCCTTGTTTTTTGTAGGGTTGTTGTAGACTGCATAAATAACCTGGATCAGGATCCTGAATAGAATCTTCAACTTCAATTTAAAAATAAGCCTATCTATAATATAAAATGTAATACATCTATATCCACAGCTCTCTATAGTACTGCCTTACTTATCAGGTGTTTTCCATAATCTGTTCATGCTACCCATGCACTGAATTTGTCATTCACAGGATTTACAATCTTTTTTTGCATTTTAAGAAAGTTGCAGGCATATGATAAATTAGGTCCTAGACCTATTTAAACAAATTGAATTCAGGCCTAGCTAGCTAGGCTAAATGTTGTGTTATTATTATGCATAAAAGGATGCAGCTCCGCTGTGAAGCCAGCAGCACAACCAACATACTTCATGCTTCCCTGCAGTAATCTAATAAATTCTTGTGTTGGTAAGAATATTTATTGATACTGCCTACTCTGACGAGCAGATGTTTTCCTAACTCCAAATATTCCATATTTCACATGCCAACACTATGATGTAATATTAACCCCTGGATTAAAATTACACAATTTTTCCTCATCACTTAGATTCTTATAGGAAAGTATTTTCGCCGGTAAATGTGATAACTTAGTAAAGAGATCAAAATAATTTTTGCCATGTAAATACAGGAGTGAATAATGAATGTGATTGTGTTTTTGTTGTTATATGTGTGTGATATGACAGTTGTGAGCAATTTGTGAAGTTGAAAATTGGGTGGAAAATCTCAAAACGGCATTTAAAAAAATCGTGAATATAATTGCTTAACCCTTTCACCCCTATGAGATTTCCCAATTGTCAATCCCTGATCCCTAAGGCAAGGGGAACAACTCCTCCAAAATATGGATATGATGATGACAAAATTACATTTTCTTTCAAACTATTCATCATATCACACTCAGACTTGGCAGATCAACAGAAAAATGAATAGTCTTGCATAAACCTATATCAAAGATAATTTAATACATATATGTTTTAAATAATAAACTGTCAAACTCGACATATTGTGGGGAAAATTATTTTTTTACCTTTGGGGTGTTGGGTAGAGGAGTCATATTGAGACGAAAATATTGTGATATATTCTCAAATACCCTTTTTTCCAAACAGGGTGAGATGCCCAAAACGTTGAACCTGTCATATGTACTTCAGTACATGCCATACTCAAACAGAATACACAGGTCTATCATAATATAAATTTTAAAAATGACATTTTATTTCAATGGCGGTTGCAGATGTTCAGCGCGTGTCTTCTTTCCTTGTTTGTTCTTTGCGTTATATTACATACAAATTTGTCCGATCGGCTGCAAATTGATAAACTCATCGTTGACAATGATGCTAAAGTATTCATAACGTCTGGCAATCTCATCAAGATTATGTACAGACCCAATGTTTTGTACACAACTCTCAACTTCTACTCGAAAAACTACATCACTAAGGCGAAATTTGCGATGTCACAATTAGTGCCACGAATGTCCATCTCTTTGTCGGAAACATTAGGCCTATCTAACAAGAACTTCACTGTCACTTTCCACGTTATATTTGATACGCAAATTACCCACATCGTGCATGTTTCCATCTAACTACGGCTGTCATCATCAGTGTACATATGGAAAATATCTTCCATTTCCCAAATTAGGTCTAATAATTTGCTAATTTTTAAAAAATCGTGATAAATTCATTTTTCCACCGATCTCTTTAGATTAAAAATAAAACAAGAAGCCAAACCACGGATCTACGCAATGGTCATGGTTTTTAATAGTCCCGGCGCAAACTAAAAATGTAATATCGATCGCAACGAAACAAGTAACAAAAACCGAGCGACAGCAGCTCGAAAATCGGTTAAAACTCCGCTAATTACAAAAAATCGTAATAAATAATTTTTATGTCCGATTATTTCGATTAAAACATAAAACAGGAAGCTAAACCACGGATCTACGCAATGGTCATGGTTTCTAATAGACCCAGCGCAAACTAAAAATGTCATATCGATCGCAACGACATAAGTAAAAAAAAATTTTTTTAAATGCCGGCAGCGACTCGAAAATCGGTTAAAACTTCACTAATTTTTAAAAAATCGTAATAAATCATTTTTATGTCCGATTTCTCCGATTAAAGCATAAAACAGAAGCTAAACCACGGATCTACGCAATGGTCATGGTTTCTAATAGACCCGACACACACACAAAATGTAATATCGATCGCAACGAAACAAGTTTAAAAAAGCGTCTTTGAGGCGCTCCAGGAGGCAGCCAGTGAAAGGCGCGCTGAGGCGCTCTAAGGGGGAAACGGTTAATGACCCTAATACTAGCAATGTGTGGCAACAGTTTCTAGCGGAAATCCGTAGCCATCTGCCTAAATATGTAAACAGTGAAATGGGAAAAAAGGCCCCTTACCTTATACATCGTTTCGTGGTGGATAAATTCCATAAATTATTTTTAACATAAATCTCACAGCATTCCGGTCATTTTTTCTCCTGTTTCAAAGTGTGCCAAAATTTCTTGTCCAGTGTTGCCAACTCATTCCCTCAATAAAAGCACCAAGAACGTCTTTTATAAGCTATTAAAAAAAAACACGAAATAATGATAAAATGCACTAAAACTCATCAGAAAATTTTAGGAATGCGCTAAACTAGTGCGGCCGCGCTATTCTAAACATTTAGGCTCCAGATGATATGAATAAACACCAGATCAGGCGGCCTGAAAATCACCGTTTTGGCAAACCTGCATTGCAGCAAAAAAGAAATTTTTGCAATAATCCCCCTCACACCAATCTTGTTCTCTTAGCATACATGAGGGGCTAGCCTCCCTCAACCACCCATTTTTTCTTTTTTTCTCTCTTGTTTTAGAGAGCCTTTTCAAGTCTCCCTAAAATATCTAATATTTTCCTATTTTTTTAATTCCTAACACCCCCCCCCCCCTTTCTATAAATTTCTTTTTAAGTGACCATTACGACCAGAGACCGCCATTCATGTCAATCACGCGCCACCTTGGAGAACCTTCTGATCACGTGACCATGGGAAAGGTTGGAAAACACCTCGATAGCAGAACAAAGGTCACAGTGGTGTGGTGGACAAAACAGCAGATGCGCTGAAAATTGTGTTTGTGGCTATTTTGAAAACGCTAACTTTTTCGTTGTTAGAGATATTTAAATAATATTTGTAGATATAAATAAAGAATTGAGTACTGTATATATTGGTGTAGTTTTTGTTTGTGTATGTGTGATACCAGACATATGAGGAAGTGGTAAAGATGTTTTTCCACAAAAAAAACCCCAAATTATAACAAAATAAATAAATTACTTACCTTATTTTTAAATTTTTATAAGTGGAAACCCTGTAAAAAATGCCCAATTCTACAGTATTTATGTGGTTTCATTGTCAAATCATCATAATATCACTGGTGAAAATGAATGAACCTTATAGATTTGCTGCAAAATGTTCTCTGAAGCTTTAGACATAGTCATATTTGAGATCGCTTCAAAAATAGTTTTAATTTCGGCATCTACATCACGGAAGTAGCATGATGTACGTTTATTCTACTGTGAAAATAACTAATTTCCAAAAATTCAAAATTCGAATCGCAATCCAATATGATTTTACTGAAAATACGATAAAACAAAAGTCTATAAAATCAGATTCATTTTCATTGAGCTGCCCTGTTTTGAGGATGTGGACAGATTGCAAAAATTTCAATATTTCACTGCCGACATTTGGTGCAAAATGGACATCGCAGACATGGAAGTGTGCCAGCTTCAACTATGCATGTCCTCGATTATGTGCATTAACCGATCAGGTTGTGCCACGTACTATAAGCACCCCGTAACAATACTCGGATTACTCCGACTTAAGCGATCATTATGTCTGCCACAATGACAATACATTTTTCAATACATTCATTTGATTCATAGCTGAGTCTACATCTTAACCTAGCAAACACACATCTAGTTCTCCTATTAAACTCTTAATGCTAGATTTTGAATACATTAAATCCATACAAAAACATACCCTACAACCAACCTCACCCTCAAATTCACTAACCTAAATACAAATTCACAAAATAGAAACGAAAGTGCTGATGTTACGTACTTTTATTTTTCCGGTTGCAACATACGGCTGTGAAACATGGACTCTAAGTAAAACAGCGGCAAAGAAGATCAACACCTTCGAGCTGAAATGCTACAGAAAGATACTTAGAATATCATGGAAGGATAAAATCAGAAACTCAGATATTATACACACATTGAATATTCCAGAGTGTTGGTTACTAAACACAATAACAAAAAGAAAACTACGCCTGTTTGGTCATATAAAGAGACATAACTGTTTAGAAAGACAAATAATGGAGGGAAGAGTACCTGGGAAGAGGAGAAGGGGCAGACCAAGAAGACGATGGACTGACGACATTAAAGATAATATGAATACATCGCTAGAAAATGCAAGCCACATCGCCCAAGACAGAGAGAGGTTCGGAGAGTTCATTGGGAAGACAACGTTCTGGAAGGAATACGTCACATGACACAAATACAAGAATGACCATTTATGATTTCACACCAAACATGCACACCTACTTAAAAACTAATGAAATCAAAGCACCATATCACACCAAGACTAATGTCTGTATACTATAGAAAACCCAGTTTAAATTATATTCTGTGACCTAACATTATAAGGCTTTCCCAAAATGTCACATTTTGGAAACACTGGTCATCAGTTTAGGAAGTTAGTCCCTTTTGGGCCAAATGTGGCACATAGGACAGTAGTCATGCCATGTCTTTCCATGTTGGGTGCCTTGTTGCAAGTTTATATCGATCACAACGAAACAAGTTAAAATAAACGCGCAGCGCCGACTGTAAGGAGCAAGCAATAACGGTGACGATCGGCGGCTCTAATTGGGGTCTGGTTAATCTAGCCTAAGTATATGGCTGATATAGTTCCAATGCCTTCTTATAAAACGTTGCAGAAATGTGTGATTTGTTTCTTCCATCAGTTAATTTCTTGTAAAATCTGTCCATTTTAAGCATTCTTCGCATCTGTATGTCAATACAGATAGTATGCACACATTAAACTGTATGAAAGACCTATATATAAAATAGTCCTAATGCTAATGAATACTGTATCTTGTCATGTGCAATGTTGGTTTTTTGTGTGACCGTGGAGTATCCATGCACTATAATACTATCTCAACTGTTTCAGATCCTCCACATGATGATGTACCCAAGCCCACCACTACAGGTGGCGGAGGAAAAGGTAAACTAAATTATTTCTCCTTTTAGGGAAATATTTATTAGGAGTTGAATTTCCATTTTTCACATCATTGAGAATTGAGACACATTGGGGGAATAATGTTTAGGCCCATACTTATTATTGACTAATGCATATCTAGGGATGATGTGGTCAACAGCACACCCACCACCAAACATTAGATCTAGGCCGAATGATAATATTGAGTAGAATCAAGTTGAACAATGTTTTTATTGAGTCATCTCTGTTTACATCGACTGTAATCTGATATCCAAGCACATTTGAATACAAATTCATCACCACTGTACTGTTTGTTTACACTGCTGACAACTGATTACTGACAGTTTGGTAGCTAAAAATAAATGCTTAGAGAGGCCATCAGTACTCTCAAATGATAAAGTATTTGTATTTGACAATGTATACTAGTTGATTATGATGGTGCAGACCAGTGTGCACAGTGCAGAAAACTAAAGCTGAAAAAAAAACCCAGCAGTTACTTTGTGGGATGTATAAATGCACCCCCACCTGTGCCCTAGAGAATGTTTTAGGACATATACCAAAAATTAGGACAAATAAGGCAGCAGATTATGATCTGATAGAAATATATAGATATATGATCTAAGTATGAACTGCCTAACTTAGGAAATCCAATACTTAGGAATATTTCGTAAAGTTTCACAATATTTTGTGTTTGGTTCTGAAATATGATATGGAACACAAAATATGGCATAAAACACTAGGCAGTTCAACAATTTACTTCAAATAAACAAATTATGACCAGTAAAGGGACATTCAAGACCCTGTTTTAGTAAGATTGGATAGCAATATTTCATGGCAAGTAAAATTTAAGGGTGAGTAGAACCAAATGTGTGTAAAAAAAATTGGTGTTGTTCATCTAACATCCCTGTTTGTGGTGTAATTTTTGTACGTTATTACAATTCTTATATTGTGTATGGATTCCACATTCAATTATTTTTCATTTGATACCTTATATGTCCTTCCATAGCTAATACGTTGTCTTCTGGAAGCTTGCGTCTAAATCATGTTGAGGTCCAAAAATTTAGCCTAAAATGAATTACGTCCACACCCATGAATAATTGCATCCTGAAACGGTTAATATTATGTTATCTATATACATTTTTATGAACTTCCTGTTGTAGCCTGTAGAATGTGTGACCTAAAGACATATTCCACATATACAATTTTTGAACTGATGGGGGATTCTTGAATCTACAGGAAAGAAGAAGAAGAAAGAAGGGAAAAAGACTTTGACTTTGGATCAGTTTCTTGCTCAGACAGACGATGGTTATTCAGAGCCAAAGAGTCAGAACTGGGCTGTCCTCTCGGAGAACCCAGATGGTATGTAGTGCAAAATTAGCATTGTATGTTCTTGAAATGATTATACTCTGTGAATCCAGTTGTTAGATTAGAATTGAAATCTATGCTGTCATCATATTTATATGTTGTTAATAATACACTTTATGAGATTGAAAGAACCAACAAAATATTGTCAATATAACACATCATCATGTGCCATTCCGGCTGGCGTAGGCGGTCATGGCTCTCCACAGCTCTCTGTCCACAGTATTATGTATCCAGATTGTTGTTGTTTCCCTACTGTGCCACATCAAACTGTCTAATATTTTCTCACGTTGTCGCCCTGTCTCTGTTGCCTTCAATTTTGCCTGTTGTGACTGTTCTCCAAACCTGTCTGTCTCATGAAGTGGCCAAAAAGAAAATTGTCTTTTTTCTTATATTATTTATTAAGGTCAATATAACTGGATGCCATATCTTATGTTGTTTATTTAAGGAGATTGTAATGGAGTTATTTTTTTGTTTGCCATATTTTTGCTTTTAGTTTAATAAAATTGTAAAATCTGTAAACCTGTTTCCATGAAAATGTAATTTGTTAAATGAGTACTCTGCTGGCAGTGTTCTATTGTTTACACAAAAAAACCCAATGTAGGTTAGGGATCTATGTGTAACAACACTCATACAATTCTTATACATATCTAGACCTATTGTATTTATGGTGTTCCATAACCAAAAATAATATCACCTATTAAAACAAACAAAAACACGTTAAATAAATAAACGTAGCATTTACCTTGTCAGATCAATTTTTCTCTGTCTAGTGTAGACAGTTCACGAAGTCTATATTCGGCCTATACTTTGTTGTCATTTCATTCATAACGAAAGTAACATGTCACTACTACCACTCATATCTACTTTGAAAACAAGCGTAATTCCCAATTCCTCATCATCAGAATCCATAATGATTTTACCGCAGACAATGACTTCAATTACAGCTGGATTCGTGATGCTCTCTCCAGTTAGGAGAGATGACTAGATTAAAAATTACCTGTCGGACATTCTCCTTTCTTTTAAACCAAATCTAGGAAGAGGATGTTGAATGTTATTGCTAGCTACGGAGTCACTGATTCAGGTTTAGGGAGTCACTGATTCAGGTTTAGGGAGTCACTGATTCAGGTCACGTGAGCATAACATTTTGGGGATAAATCAGTGCATAGTAAGTAAAAAGTAAAGTTAACCGTTAGCAAGCTAAGGGTGGTATGGATCCCCTCCAGTACTAGCTTAGTTTTGATGAAAGGTGTCCTGGGCCACCTATAAACAGGGCGTGTTTATATGACGTAGCACAGCCGTATTTGATAATGCACATAAACTGGGACATGCGCAGATGAAGCCTATTCCTTTCCACTTTAGATAGAGGTAATTTTAGTGACACTGAGTCTTTAGGCATCATGGATATCGACATTTTGAAAGATGGAAAAGTTGAAAATTCGCATGTCCCTTCGGCATTAGCCACGATCGGCGTAGCGACTTCGATGAAATTGTTGGACATATAGGCCTAGCGGATAACGTTAGTGTGTTAGCCGTGTTTTGAGAGGTAAGTTGATTTTTATAATAGAATATAGTATTGATCACGCTGCTTTCATGATTTAGATGGTGAATATCGACTGTTGGAGCGATAAAAAATGACTAGGTCTATCTTTCAGATAATTTATGGCAAATCTATGAGGTTTATTCATTCTTACCAGTGACATTATGATGATTTGACAATGAAACTAATAAATACTATTTGAATTAAGTTTATTTTTATAGGGTTCCCACTTCAGAAAATATAAAAACCATAGATAAGTAATTTTTAAATAATTTTTTTTTGTTTTATCTGTTATAATTTCTTTATTTTTTTTTTTGAAAAATCATCTTTACTACATTCTAATACGTCTGGTATCACACACACACATAAAAAATTAAACCAATATATGCAGTATTCAATTCTTTATTTACATGTACAAATATTAATTAATTATCTCTAACAACAAAAAAGTTATTGAATTTTTAAAACAGCCACAATCAATAGCACAAATTCTCAAAAAAGAATTCAGTGGCAGGGGGAAGTTTTTTGATTTGTAAACACAGCTTGCCAAAGGTTAACCCATTACATTTTTTTTAATGCAGAAGGGTTTTAAATGTTAACGATCTCACATTTCAGTGGCTCTGCCATGTAAGGGTGGTAGGTTGTTCCATCCCATGGAGGGCCAGAGTGACCTAAAGGCTAAACAGAAGTCGGATGTATCAGAAAGATGCAAATATCATAGCTAAGCAGTAAACGATGGCACAATGCATTCTATTCACCAGACTGCAGATCTGTAGGAGTTTGAGAGAACGAGTGCAAAAGAATAGAAAACACCTAAAGTGGGAACATGATCAATTCAGATCAAGTAAAAAATGATGCTCTCCAGACAGGACCAGATCATCATTTTCTGACTAATAAATAAACAGGACATAACAGACTGAATCACCACCTATATGACAAATACAATATCAGCACAACAGATGTATGCACTATGATAGCCGAACACTTATTTGAGATTCGGCCATTTCCTGTCTCCTTTCATGAAAAACTAAGTCACTGCTTGGAGCATGGTGTTGACTGCTCCTTTGTCAGAGTCATTAATGTTGAAGTATGAAAGGGAACAAGGAAGAAGAAACATCTGATATAATGGATTTCTTCAATTTATATGTGTTTGTGATCCTTCTTCTGCGTTCGTTCTCGAACTCCTGCAAATTAGCAGAATGTAGTCCAGAGAATGGAATGCGTTGTGTCATGGTTTACAGCATTGCTGCGATATCTGCGTCTTTCGGCCTGACACATCCGACTTCAGCATGGCTTTGGGTCACTGACCCTATATGGGATGGGACAGCCAACTCCATCCATAACCTCCTTAGTCGCCTTTTACGACATGTGTGGAAGGTAAACAGTGTTGCTATTCTTTGCTTCCCTTTCGGGCCCTGGCAACACACGGGCGGTTTGTGATCCTTGATAAAGGCCTTTCGGTCGAAATGTCGATTTGTGTGTGTGTGCCAATGTGTGTTTCGTACAATTAGCAATACTTTATTACCTTGTTTCAAGCTTTACCTATTCAGCTTGAACCAACTTGGTCAACAACACAGCAGGGTTTTAGAGCTTGCCTATCTGAGCTGTTTTAGATTTCCAGTTATCTTATGATGTGGTAGATTGAACAATTCTGTAATCTTATCTTAGTTCTTTACTGAAAGTTATGAACAAATACTTATTGAACATAATGCCTTTTGCTAGACATACTCCATTACGTGTATGCTACATCTACCATTTTTAAAAATCCAAATACCATTGTTGTACATTTAGGCAGACTTCTTAGTTCATGTTTTGATGGTTCCCACTTTTACTGTTTCCTCCAGTATGTTCGCTACGTTTTTTCTCCTCCATTATAGTTTTCAAATGAATGTCATAAAGGTGTCAAAACATTTTATTTTCTTTTTGTATACAGTTCTTAATATTTATCAATTCATTCTGCTGTGATAAAATTAGAATTGTTTCCATGACTTCAAAACTTGTGACAGTATTATGACTTTAAAGTACATAACAAATCGCAAGTGCATTTTCACATGTACATATACACATTGTACAGTTGCGTCTACACAATATAAACATATATTGGAAAGAACACATTTGTTTTTGATGAGTAATAGTTGATCCACTACTACTTGGCGTGCATGTCACAAGAGGTGACTAAGGAGGTTGAGTGTGGAGTTGACCGACTATTCAAATGATTTCAGCTGTTATGACGCCTCCTGAAGACCCATACTTGTACTAGTTAATTAATTAGTTAGTCGTTGGATCATCATCACTGCAAACTGGACACATCCATAGTTGCTCCGATCTCTCCTTGAGTGTATCCGCCATTACATTTCTGCTGGCAATACTGGTCCTATGCTGGTTGACCATCATTCTTCTGCGCCCTCCAAAATGTTCACTTCTAGCAACACCGCATTTCAATCCCTGATCTTTAATCCTGGCCATTGAAAAGGAATCATCATCCACATTAGTCTCACTCTCGCGTGTTATATCTCTTAAGGAGTGCCACAAACGCGCATGATGCCAGTTGATCCGCTCTTTGATTGCCTCGAATGCCCACATGTCCCGGCACGAAAATAAATATAACCACTTTCAGCCTCGCCATTCTCAAGGCCTCAATCCACTGTTCGCGAACGAGGCGCACTTGTACATTCTTAATCATACTTATAAAGTCACTCAAGAAGCAGACCTGCGTTACCTTCTGTGTGAGTAGACACTCAAATGCCTTGGTCACCGCCATAGTCTCCATGGTCATACTACTTGTAGTGACCGCAAAGGCACCACTCTCCTCCTTGATAGTTTTACCTGCGCATTGAGTTGTGAAGGCCCAAGCACTGCGAACATGCCTAATCATAGATCCATCAGTGTATATAATCACATCTCCCTCTTTGGTATTCTCACTGATTAAAGCCTGCACTTCTTTCTCCACAGCTGTGAGACACCATTCTCTGCATACTTGTGCTGCTGGAAGGAAATCAAACCTTTTAGCAGCATAATGCTTTTAGATTGCAGGAAAGTCTCGGCAAAGTCCCCATTGAAATAGAAATCTGTTAATCGCATCATACAGCCACATTGAGTACTGCAGTCACCTGGGGCTTGTGAGAGCTGCTACATTTTTCTATATTTGTGTTTTGTGTATTAGTTCAATGTAAAATAATTCAGCTGCCATGTGCCGTATAGTGAGGACGAAAAATTAATGCGCAACTGCTACACAAGATGTTGTAAGGAAGATATGGATATTGATGAGAAAAAGAAACTGTACTGCCGAAATCAGATGTGCTGAGCCAGAAGGTGCAAATAACGTAGCTCTGCTGTAAACTGGCAGTACAACATACTTTTCCATGGAAAGAAATCACATGAATTTTCATGTTGGTTATCAGAGAGTGAACGCAAGCAGACCCCATACATCAACTGTATAGGCAACAAGAGATCATCATCTTTTGACTTAGAGCTGTTACTGCAGACTACAGGGTCACTTGTACCAGATCAGGGTGGCCCACACAAATGAATGTCCATATGGAACAGGAATATGGACTCCTGTATACATACTCCAAGATTGTCCAGATCACAAAGACACGACAACACTGAACTGAGGCAAAAACATTGTGGCAGCTGCTCTGACACGGAGCCTTGTCCTGGTGACTGACCTGAAGAATATAACAAGTCCAGAATCCTGAATGTAGAAGTATTTGGAAAAATGTAATACTGAGAGGGCTTATCTTCCAAATTGGATTTTATGTGTCTGGATACACTGAAACATTCCGGTTCATAGTGCTGTGATCTGATGACTAGCATAATGTAGAAGAAGAAATGTCAACATGATTTCTTTGTATATATTCATATTGGGGAGTGAGGAAATGATATTAAGCAGACATGGAGGCACATGTGGAAAGTTTGGTGTGGGGGGCTTGTTTAGCTTATCATGTCGACCAGAATGACATAAAAAAAACTCCTACCAAAGTGAGAAATGCAGATATCACAGTCAAGCTGTAAACCATGGCAATATATTAAGTTCTCTAGACTAATGTTACAAACTTACAAAATCTCCATCTTTTGTGATCATGCTTGTTTATGTAAGATTGTATTAGTCATCTCTTTAAATCTAGCTATATCTTATTCAGTGTCATGTTATTTCTGTTATTGTTCTTGTATTTTTGTTGGTAATCATACAGGAAAGTCATGGTTCTTCTTCTTCTTTCCTTCCTTTTTTACGGGTGTCGAGGGAGATACAATGTTCTTGTTGTATGTAAGTGATGGTGCAACTTGGCGATAATTCACAATTTATAAATTTATGTATATCTTTAGATGACTATGACTCGCCAGTAAAATTTGACAGATCAAAATTGCCAACTGCACCTAAGGCAGCTCTGGGCCCCAAAGTGGACCTCTCACAGATCCCAAAAGATGGACCGTACTCAGCGTATGTAGGCAACATCCCATATGATGCCAAGGAGAGTGATCTGCAACAGTTTTTCTCAAAGTTGGATGTAAGTTGGGGCCCTATGTGTTTTTTTTTTTATCTTGATATATTAATCTGAAATTCCCACAGCATCTCTTGCAGATGGACAATGATGCCAAGCTCCAGAGTATGAAGGTGTACAAGTATTAGAATCTTTATGTATTAGAATACATAGAGACATCGCCCGTGTGTTGCCGGGACCTGAAAGGGGAACAAAGAATATCAACACTTTACCGTCCATACATGTCGTAATAGGCGACTAAGGAGGTTATGGGTTATGTTGGCTGTCCCATCCCATATAGGGTCAGTGACTCAAAGCCATGCTGAAGTCGGATGTGTCAGGCCGAAAGGCGTAGATATCACAGCAATGTTGTAAACCACGACACAACGCATTCCGTTCTCCTGACTACATCCTGCTAATCTGCAGGAGTTTGAGAACGAACGCAGAAGATCATCAAGTGCCATCTCCATAACGAAGGTTGGCTGCCTCTGTATGAGATTAACATCTAAACAAATTACAAAGTTAAAAATGAGAATTATAAAATGCTACATCTATTCTATATTAATGTATGAAAACAAACAAAGAGGCTCTAAAAACACTTAATATGTAGAAAGAATTACTAAGAAATAAAGATCAGACAAATAAAATATTTTGGACACATTAATAGACATGTCACCTTATTGAAGACCTTACTTGAGGGTAAAGTCAAAGGGAAGCGAGCAAGAGGTAGGCATGTTATACAATGTGGGAGAGTAACATCACAAGATGGGACAGATTACAGTCTAGCAGAGTGCAACCACCAAAAGAAGAGACAGGATGTTGGAGGTCTGTTACAGCCAGCCTCTGTTACGGAGACAGCACTTGATGATAATGATGTATGAGATATTGTCAAGTTATAAACGAGACAAAGCTGCACGCACATTAATGGTGAACGAAAGAACCAGGGAGCACGCTGGGTGATGTACTATGCTCATCATCAGGTGCATGCTGGCTGGTGTAGGCAGTCATGGCTCTCCACAGCTCTCTGTCCACAATATTATGTATCAAGGTCGTTGTTGTTTCACCGTCGTGCCAGGTTGTCAAACTGTCTAATATTTTCTCACTTTGTCGCCAGCTGTCTTTGTTGCCTTAAATTTTACCTGTTGTAACTGTTCTCCAAACCTGCGTGTCTCATGAAGTGGCCAAAAAAAGGAATGCCTTTTTCTTATATTATTGATTAAGGTCCGTTTTGCATTTGTCTTCCTCCACCTCTACATTAGTTTTTCTGGCAGTCCATGGTATTCTCAGCATTCTTCTTAAGAACCACGTCTCTATTGCCTCTAATTTCACACTTTCCAGTTTGTTTATTGTCCAACACTCGTACTGTGCTACCTCAGTTTAAATATGCATTCAAGATAACAAAATTCTTGTGTTTCAGACTCGCATGTTTGTCTTCTGAACATGAGAAAAGCCCAGAAGAAACCCTCCCCCCCATTACAAATTTTGCACACAAGAAAAAGATTGAATATCCCATAAGATCCACAATACTCTTAAACTTTATAAGTGAGAGTGCAGTAAAACATTGAAACTGTTTTCCCGCCGAAGACGGATGTGTCTGGCCAATGGCGCAAATAAAATGGCGACACAACTCATTCCCATTCTCTGGACTACATCCTTCTGGAAATCTAATAGGACCACGGTCCTGATACAAGAGATATCTAGTGGGAGTTTGAGAATGAACGCTGAAGAAGAAACTGTTTTGAATACCATTATTTGCATTAGTTTTGATACCCATACCCTAGCATGATTGTCTTTGTATTCATTGTAAGGCTAGTCAACCTTGTGTTTTACTTAAGTACTATTGTTAAACGTTATACTGTAAAACTATATTCACATACAGTACAATAGCATAAGATATATTATTTATGTGACCACTGATATATATTTGCTTTGATTCTATATATCTTTAGGTGGAAATGGTCAGAATTATTTGTGATGGTGGCAGACCCAAGGGTTATGCTTATGTCGACTTCAAGAACAGGGAGTCGCTACTTGAGGCTCTTACATACCATGATAAGGTTGGGACACAGTTTGTCATCAATTTGGTAGCAAAACTTGCGTACATGTTTTTGAGATTTGTATTAAAACTTTCGTGTTTTTAAGTTTGTATTTAAACTTGTGTTGTTTCTAATATTTGTATTTAAACTTTTATTGTTTGTAAGATTTTTGTATCTATATTTTTGTTGCTGTTAGTGGAGTTGGTATGAATGTGTGGAAGATTTTGTGTGATATCAGATCTTTTATTAGTGTTATGCTTTTTAATTTTTAAAAATGGTTATCTGTAGTAAATACATCATTTGATCCACCACATTTGAATGATGGTATTTTTGGGTCGTTCTGACTTTGTGAGGGTTGTGATCTCTGAACTGCCAAATGAGTCATGAAATAATCCTTTGCTGTTGAGGGCCTGAAATGGAAACAAAGAGAAGTGACTTAAGTGGAGCTGCTGTCTCATCACTTGTTGAGTCAAAGTGACCCAGAAGTAATTCTGAAGTTGTATATGTCAATCCAAAAAGCGCAGATAAGATGTTAATAATGACAACACATTCCGTTTTCTTTGCTAATCTGCCTGGTTTGAGAACGAACACAGAAGAATCATGAACCAAATGGCTGAGAAACAACTGCACTAACCAATGACTGTGCAGCTGTGGCTTCTCATAGCTGACTGTACATGCAAACAATATTTGTTGACACAGCAAACTAAAATGTTCTTCATGTCTACAGATTCACCATAACTGAAAAAAATATATAAAGACACTACTTGTATTATTTCTTTCAGGAATACATGGGTCGCTCCATCCGTGTAGACTTGGCGACTGAAAAAAATCAGGATACCCGTGGAGGTCGACCAAATGAGCCGGACAGAACAGAAGGCAACTGGAGAAGACTTAATCCTGCATCAGATGGTGAGTTGTGTAACATGTTCTTCTGTTAGTTGTATGTGCTAATGCTATACACATTATGTGATACTTGGTAATGACTATCAGACTAGTACTCATGTCATCTTGACATGACATTTACTTGGAGGTGTCCTAGCAGGTAGACATGGGATATCTTTATATATATTTATGTTCCTTCAGTGCCAAATACGGTGCATAAGTTTCTCATACCATGTATTGATGGTTGTTCTGCGAAGAGTCTCTCTTGGTATTCCTCTTTTTCTTTTCTCATCTGGTACCAGTTTTAATGCTTGTAGTGACAGTGTTTTTTCATTAATTCTAAATACATTTCCAATATATGTTCGTTTTCTTCATATTGCTGTACAAACATGTTGTATGGTGTCTTTCTATATGCAGGTTTAAAATATGTTCTGGTTCTCAAGGAATTACAACTTTGCAAATTTGTCTGATCAAGTACGGGCATCTGGCAGTGAAATTTGTGCACTTTTAGATAGAACAAAAGCGGTGGTGCTAGAGATGATCTCTGAACTGTCACATGAGTCGTGAAATAATCCTGTGCTGCTGAGGGCCTGAAATGGAAGCAAAGGGAAACGAATAAGTTATTTAGTTATTATACATTAAGAGGATCAATGGAAGAATTGTTCAAACAAAAAATTTCATGACAGTGGTGAAACGTCGCAAACGTGTGCAGTTTGGCCATGTGATAAAGCACGATTCCCTTTCCTAACGAACCTACAGTAAAAAGCTGAGGGTAGAAGAAGAATAGGGGGTTATAACATTAAAGACTGGACAGGACTGTACAAGAACGTTAAAGACTGAACAAGGAGGCATGATAGAATGTGTGTGTGTTTCCAAAATGACACTTACGGGTTATGGGTTTGATGATGTTTAGAACAACTACTTTAAGAGGCACCTTGTATGTTAAGTTAATATTGTGACTATATGATTCTGTTCCTATCTGAACTGCTGCACAGGACCTTCATGATGTGCATTGTTGTGGGATAGGTAGTCAACATTAGGCAATGGCGCAGTCAACATGCCTGGTTCTCAATCAGTGTGATAATTAAATGTCTTGTCTATCCATCATGCCATTCATTCATCTATCATTTACCATTAATGCGTTTATCCATCATCTGCAATCGATCCATCCGGGATCTGCCATTCATATAATTCTCATAGCCTACGATGTCCTACCTAGTATATTCTTGGCTAGTATTTTTTCTAGGACTTATGTATCCCAGTTTAGGTAGCTCACCATATAACTTTCCTTACAGTCTATTGTTATTTATCTCCAATATTTACCTAATGATTTTTATATAAACTGTGTAGAGGTACTCACTGTCAGGACTAGCTGCTATTTCTTATTGTAATAATTTGGATTATTTTGTATTTGTATTCCTATCTGAACAGCTGCACAACACCTGTATGATGTGTGTTGTTTATGATAGGTACATCAATGAGATATATCACACGTACTAGAGTACCTGGCAGTTAATGTGTCTGGTTCTCAATCAGTGTGATAACATTAATATCTGCCATATATCTAATCCCATCCATCTGCCATATTCCTAATACCATTAATTCATTCATCTGCCATATATCTAATTTCATTCATACATCAGCTGACATCCATTTATCAAATGCTATTAGGGCGTTCATTCTCATCTGCAATTGATCCCATCCGGGATCTGCCATTCATCTTATTCTCGTAGCTGTTTGCCTAATCTGTCCAACCTAGTATAATCTTGTCTAGTATTTTTTCTAGGACTATTGTCTCCAAGTTTAGGTAGCTCGCCAGATGACTTTCCTTATTCTTATTGCTATTTATCTCCCATATTTTTCAAATGAATAACTTTAAGATGTCTGGGCTAGCCGCTATTTCATATTGTAATAATTTTGTATTTGATTGTATTCCTATCTGAACAGCTGCACAACACCTGTATGATGTGTGTTGTTTATGATAGGTACATCAATGAGACATCATACGTACTAGAGTACCTGGCAGTTAATGTGTCTGGTTCTCAATCAGTGTGATAACATCTGTCCATTCATCCATCTGTCATATATCTAATACCGTTCATTCAT
Source organism: Meghimatium bilineatum (assembly GCA_034231615.1). Taxonomy (NCBI): domain Eukaryota; kingdom Metazoa; phylum Mollusca; class Gastropoda; order Stylommatophora; family Philomycidae; genus Meghimatium; species Meghimatium bilineatum. The sequence continues at coordinate 12,301,077 of CM067314.1, forward strand.
CCATCTGCCATTTATCTATCATCCATTCATTCTTCCATCTGCTATTTATTTAATATCCATCTGCTAATTATGTAATGACATTCATTCAATCAGTAAACATTTATTTATCATTGGATAATAAGTAAAAGTGTTCATTTATCACCTAGTTTCCTTGGACTTTCCTTTCACTGTTTTTAGTGTTTGTGAAAAAGACTATATGGTTAGTTAGTAGTCGGATCATCATCACTGCAAACTGGACACGCTCATAGTTGCTCCGATCTCTCCTAGAGTGTGTCCACCATTACACTTCTGCTGACAGTACTGGTCCTATGCTGGTTGACCATCATTCTATCCTGGGCGATACCCTCCTAACAATGTTGGTAAACACTTATTTCTTTCAACATAACACGATACCTTTCAGGCTACAATGTTTTCCAAAAGCTTGCCTATCGTAATTCTGCATTGTTATTATTCTGTAGCCTTGTATCCTGGTGTGGTTCTTCCCCGGTTTGGGTAGTATATTTAGTTAGCTATTTAGTTCCACTACTCACTACCCAAACCTTAAGGTTGAAACGTTGAAAATGTCTTGTGTGCTATATGTATTTTTTGTACCAATTCCCTATAGTATGCTGTCTGTACGTTCACGTACATCTCATCAAACGATTGTGTTCTATACAAGTTCCTTATTGCAGGAGTTTGGATTGTTTTGCATGTGATTGTATTCCTATCTGAACAGCTGCACAACACCTGTATGATGTGTATTGTTTATGATAGGTACATCAATGAGACATATCACACGTACTAGAGTACCTGGCTGTTAATGTGTCTGGTTCTCAATCAGTGTGATAACATTAATATCTGCCATATATCTAATGCCATTCATTCATTCATCTGCCATATATCTAATTTCATTCATCCATCTCAATTCATGCATCAGCTGACATTCATCCATCTATCAAATGCCATTAGGGCGTTCATTCTCATCTGCAATTGATCCCATCCGTGATCTCTCATTCTGCCATTCATCTTATTCTCGTAGCTGTTTGCCTAATCTGTCCAACCTAGTATAATCTTGTCTAGTATTTTTTCTAGGACTATTGTCTCCAAGTTTAGGTAGCTCGCCAGATGACTTTCCTTATTGTTATTTATCTCCCATATTTTTCAAATGAATAACTTTAAGATGTCTGGACTAGCCTCTATGTCATATTGTAATAATTTTACATGTGATTGTATTCCTATCTGAACAGCTGCACAACACCTGTATGATGTGTGTTGTTTATGATAGGTACATCAATGAGACACGTATCACACGTACTAGAGTACCTGGCTGTTAATGTGTCTGGTTCTCAATCAGTGTGATAACATCTGTCCATTCATCCATCTGCCATTTATCTACCATCCATTCATTCTTCCATCTGCTATTTATCTAGTAAAAGTGTTCATTTATCACCTACTGTGCCCTTGGCTTTTACTGTTTTTATTGTTTGTGAAAAAGACCATAAGGTTAGTTAGTAGTCGGATCATCATCACTGCAAACTGGACACGCTCATAGTTGCTCCGATCTCTCCTAGAGTGTGTCCACCATTACACTTCTGCTGACAGTACCGGTCCTATGCTGGTTGACCATCATTCTATCCTGGGAGATACCCTCCTAACAATGTTGGTAAAAACGTATTTCTCTCAATATAACACGATACCTTTCAGGCTACAATGTTTTCCAAAAGCTTGCCTATCGTAATTCTGCATTGTTATTATTCTGTAGCCTTGTATCCTGGTGTGGTCCTTCCCCGGTTTGGGTAGTATATTTAGTTAGCTATTTAGTTCCACTACTCACTACCCAAACCTTAAGGTTGAAACGTTGAAAATGTCTTGTGTGCTATATGTATTTTTTGTACCAATTTCCTATAGTATGCTGTCTGTACGTTCACGTACATCTCTTCAAACGCTTGTGTTCTTATCAAGTTCCTTATTGCAGGAGTTTGGATTGTTTTGCATGTGATTGTATTCCTATCTGAACAGCTGCACAACACCTGTATGATGTGTATTGTTTATGATAGGTACATCAATGAGATATATCACACGTACTAGAGTACCTGGCAGTTAATGTGTCTGGTTCTCAATCAGTGTGATAACATTAATATCTGCCATATATCTAATCCCATCCATCTGCCATATATCTAATGCCATTCATTCATTCAGCTGCCATATATCTAATTTCATTCATCCATCTCGATTCATTCATTCATACATCAGCTGACATCCATCTATCAAATGCCATTAGGGCGTTCATTCTCATCTGCAATTGATCCCATCCGTGATCTCTCATTCTGCCATTCATCTTATTCTCGTAGCTGTTTGCCTAATCTGTCCAACCTAGTATAATCTTGTCTAGTATTTTTTCTAGGACTATTGTCTCCAAGTTTAGGTAGCTCGCCAGATGACTTTCCTTATTCTTATTGCTATTTATCTCCCATATTTTTCAAATGAATAACTTTAAGATGTCTGGGCTAGCCGCTATTTCATATTGTAATAATTTTACATGTGATTGTATTCCTATCTGAACAGCTGCACAACACCTGTATGATGTGTGTTGTTTATGATAGGTACATGAATGAGACGTATCACACGTACTAGAGTACCTGGCTGTTAATGTGCCTGGTTCTCAATCAGTGTGATAACATTAATATTCACCTAAACATGTATGTATTTAGTGTAGTTTTAGTTTTTTGGAATCTAAGTTGATGCACTCTGGGTAAACCCATAATTGTTCTTCTTCTCCCAGCTCAAGACAAAGAGTATGCATGCTGCCAGTTCCTGTAGCTTGCTGGTTACACACACACCTTAGACATCTATCGACCTAGTCTGCTAGTGCCAGGGATAATTCCTGAAGTCACATTATAATTTTTCCTTCCAGTCTAGTGTCCACATTTACAAGGATTCCTGTAGAGATCTTAATATACTAGATATCTAGTTCTCAATTTCTAACAGCTTGGATATGGATACTATGACTGACCAAGGCCTTGAATTGGATGGGGGACACAGAGTGATACTCATGTCTACATCCTCAGCAATTTGATGGGCATGATAAAAAAAATAAGTGGCCCATGTTCAAATGTCTGAGGCAGTGGAGAGGTCAAAGTTTGAATACGCCATATGGTCATAGACTTTCTTGCAGATTTGCATATTACTCTCAATGTTTTTCATGCATATATTTTTCATAAAGAGTTGTTGGTTTGTGACCTTTCTTTCTGCCTTCTGATGTGTGGTGCTTATGTCAGGGTTTTTTCCTGGTCAAATATTAACGCCAGGTTAAACATGATTATGTCCTTTTGGGAGAATTTTCCAGAGAGCACAATTGTCAGGTTTGTTGAACAATGTTGAAGAGAAGTGACTTTGTTGCTTTGTATGCCACATATTCGATTCGCACTTTGACTCATGAAAAAAAAGTAAAGTTTCCATTTTTTACACCTGGGGCATATTTGGGAATTGTGTGTTACGTCCATATTTATTTTTATAGACCAATGGATTATATTGTCAGCATCACATCTACTACCTGTATTTAATCTCCCAGAGTACCCATTTCATTTGGTTGCCTTGACCTAAGGGCCATTGGCTATTAAAAATTATTTCGTGTTGAACTGGGATGTGAACCTTAAATCATTTGACTAGATAGCCAGTGTACTAACAACTGTGTTAATGCAGTCCTGACTTTGTCTTGTATATTCTTACATTTGTAACTATATATTCAAATTGTATCCATGTTGTTATCTCATTGGTTTACATGACATGATCTCGCTGATACAAGAAGGCAATATGGCTCACTAACAACTGTCTCACACACACACACCATCCACATTTAGTTGTTTGGCCGGATTGCTTACAAGTGGGCTAAGATGTGGATACAGGGATAAACATTGCAAATTAAGAGAAATTGGATAAGAAGACTGTTCATGTGGTAGTGGCCAAGTAGATAGAAAACTCAGTAAGGAAGTTTTTAGATTGGTTTTCTCCATGTTTTTTTTTTATCTAGATGAAGAGCATTGGTTTGTGCTGAAAAAAAACAAAACATTTTTGCTTTGTAAAAAACAAAGCAAAGTTCTAATTTATATATTTTGTATTCATTATGCAGTGTAGCGCACTGGCTTCGCATATGAGTAGTCCTGGGTTCATTTCCCAGTTGAGGCGAAAATGTTTTTCAGATCGCAACGGCTCCAGGGTCGACCCAGCCTCAAATGGGTACCGGATTAAACCGGGAAGTAAAGACTGCGAGGGAGAGGAGATGACTACCGCCCTCATTTGCAGAGCCTCTGAAATGTGAGATCGCTAACATCTCACACCCCTACTGCATAAGCAGAGAAAACAGATAAGATATTGTTCACTATAGAACGAGGGTAGAGTAAACTTTGTTTATTTAATGTAATATTACTTTCAGCAGGTGGCAGTAGTTTTCGGGATTCTGACAGAGGAGGCCGATTTGGAGACAAAGATCGTGGATTTGGTTATAGTGGTGGCAGTGGATATGACAGAGACAAGGGAAGTAGTGGCTTCTCTGAGAGGAGCGATCGTGGATTTGGTGATCGTGACAGAGACAGGGGGAACTTTGGAGACAGAGACCGTGGATTCAGTGATAGAGGCTTTGGTGGAGACAGGGATCGTGGATTTGGGGGTGATAGAGAGAGAGGTAATTTCCTTGTTTTATTTATTCACGCTCACTTAATCTAGCTCATGGCTGTCACTAGAGGGTCATGGGCATATTCTCTTCCTCGTGCTTATATTTCCTGTTCAAATCTTACCATGCTGATAATTGACATCTAAACATTATGGCTTGTCTTTACGACCCTGTCTGCGTATTCATTTACGCAGATGGGTATACGTCACTACGAGCCTGAAGACGTACCCATCCGCCTGTTGCTATGGCCTGATTCATTAGTATGGAATTACACGAAGTTAGGTTCACATGAAGTAGCTTTCGCGCCACGCACAACACAGAATTTCCGCTCAGCTCAGTGATTTACCGCATACATTGTAAGAAGTGGAGTATATAATCTGGATGGTAGCAGACCCAAATATCTGTAGGTCTAATGCTGAACCACATGGATCAACATGGTAAGGGACATGCATATGTGGTGTCCTAGTGTTCACTATCATTTTTTCACAAATACAATATATAGGTCTAGATAATTTATCAAATCTTTTTCATTGGCTGAAAAGTCACAGGCATTATTAACACTTTCATTCCCAGTTGTTCAGAAAAAGCTACTGGCTTAATTCCCTGGGCACGGGGAATAACTGATGAAATTTGAAGTGATTGTGCAAGAAAATTAATATAAAATACAATTTGCAATGAATTATTATGATTAGCAGATAAATGGAAGGGGTACTAATCTGTGAATATATTTTTGTGAATGTCATGTAAGATAGGTTTACTTATCATGCAACATGCGATAGAAACAAAAAATGTGCACCAATTTTTTATGTCGGCGTGTGTCAATTTGAATGCTGATAAGTATTCAAATGAAAGCTGCTTAGCAGTCTCCCTTGCACAGCATGACAACAGCAGCCTGTACCTTTTAACTACTCCAAACATATAGGTTTAGTTGACGTAAAGAAAACACCGATGAAACAGGCTTCCAAAATGAATCTAGTTTTCTGAAAATTTTGATACCGGCATACTTTGTATTGCGTTTATACCCACAGAATAACTAATGTAGGAATAGTGAAAACTAGGCCTAGTCTCAAAAGCAAAGTAATCTCGATCAGTGTTATTTGCTGGATCTAATGTCTCATGAAATTGATCAGTAGTGACATGGATCAGTGGTGTTGACTATTCTCAATCATTGCTGGGTCTATGGTGTATATTGTATGTACTGAACTATACCTCATCGTCTGATCCATTCGTGTTCACTAGAATTCCATTAAAAAATTTCATATCAACATAATGTAAATCATAAGTAGTATCATTTTTACCAAGTTTGAGACGAAAATTGAAGCTCATAATAAACTTTGCACAGTTCGGAAACACCAGCTGTTAGAAATGATTGGAAAACTACACTGGACACAGCCATTATCGGTAATCACATCGACGCTAAATTTAGTTTGTCCACTCCATATGGAACCGGTAACAGACATCAACTGAAATAATCATGTGTGAATCCGTCGAGAACGGCGGCTACGGTAATATATATAGGTGACAATTTCAGCCGCTAAGTGATTGGATGGGTTAATATCTTGTGTCCTGTAGCAGCATCAATAGGAGATTGGCATCAGCTTATTATGCTATTGCAGATAGCAAAATGTCTAGAAAAATGTTTGCGGTATGGCTTTCCATTCTGCAATGAGTGCTCGCTTGAGATCATTCACATTGTGGATGTAATGCTTTCAGGCTCTTGTATTCAGTTCATCCAAAGGGTGTTCCAAGTGAGTTGATGTAAAGAGAGTTTGCAGGCCAATCCAGTACAAGTAAAGGTTTCTAGTATAAGAAATTCCTGGTTACATTAGCGCCGTGCCAAAAGATTTCCATATCTTGGTGATTGTGGAAGAAAGGCACAATAATAGGATGCAGTATTTGATTAACGTAGATATCAGCTGTTACATCAAAATACAAATTTACATGCCCTGATAATCGTAAGTGTGCTGCTCTGTTTAGATAATCCTAGATGGACTGATCTGTTTAGATAATCTTGGGTGCACTGATCTGTTTAGATAATCTTGGGCGCACTGATCTGTTTAGATAATCTTGGGCGCACTGATCTATAAAATAGTACGTAATGGGGAAATTGTAATAAAGTAAATCAGTTATGCCTGTTGAACCATATGCTTGCATTAATGACAAATTTTTGTTCGGGCTACACTCTATTGTAACATGTATCTAGCAGCAATAATGAGAGGAGTGTTAGAGGAATTCCATTGAACATCAGTTGGATGTTCCCAAATTTCTAATCTCAGCTTCGCTAATGACATCGAGGTGATAACAGATAAAACTACAAGAGTTAACTAGACTAGAAATATCGAACAAAAGACTTGGCAGGGAGATTAATACAGATAAGATAAATTTCCCTGAGTAGGAGTACTAATTTAGTTCCAACCAATCTAAAGCTGAACAATCAAAGGCTTCAGGAGGTTTCTTATCTCGAATCCAGATTTGTAGTTATGATGAATCAACAGCAAAGACTGACAATGGCCATGGATGCCATGTCAAGATTAACTACCATTTGGAAAAACAGGACCACCACCCATGTGAATATTAGCTTATATAAATCTTTGGTATTATCAACATTTCTGCGGACTTGGTGAGAGAATAATCCCATCATTAGAAAACAAGTGCCATAGACGTGTCAAGGTTTGGACCAGGTTTGAAATTTCTAAACTCATCCAGATGGTAGATTATAGAGATACATGATCTTTCTGCACTGAATGTCTCAATGTGACATCCTTACTACCCTGATATTATGGCTTTTATTATTATGTAGTGGGTTGTTGACATCTTGTTGAAGACCTTACTTGAGGGTAAGGAATGAATGCATTTTGCAAGAGTAATATCACAAGATGAACAGGTTACAGTCTAGCAGAGTGCACCACTAAAATAAGAGACAGGGCATGTTGGTCTGTTGCAGCCTACCTTCGTTGCAGAGACAGCACTTGATGGTGATGAGTGGGTTGTAATTTTTTTGGTCATGTGACGTATTCCTTCCAGAACATTGTCTTCCCAATGAACTCTCTGAACCTTTCTCTGTCTTGGGCGATGTGGCTTGCATTTTCTAGCGATGTATTCATATTATCTTTAATGTCGTCAGTCCATCGTCTTCTTGTTCTGCCCCTTCTCCTCTTCCTAGGTACTCTTCCCTCCATTATTTGTCTTTCTAAACATTTATGTCTCTTTATATGACCAAACAGGAGTAGTTTCCTTTTTGTTATTGTGTTTAGTAACCAACACTCTGGAATATTCAGTGTGTTTATAATATCTGAGTTTCTGATTTTATCCTTCCATGATATTCTAAGCATCTTTCTGTAGCATTTCAGCTCGAAGGCGTTGATCTTCTTTGCCGCTGTTTTACTTAGAGTCCATGTTTCACAGCCGTATGGGTTACATATGGGTTGTAATATGTAGGACAATTATTGTCTGTTAGCTTTTACTTCATGTCCATTTAAAAAAATGTATAGTGAGCTATTGTTGGTCAGCTCTTCCTGTGGGTTGTGAGGGAGCCCGGAAAGGGAGAAAAGAATAGCAGCACTTTTACTTGACCATGCAATTGGGGTGGATTTAGCTGTCCCATCTTGTATATGGATCAAAGCCATAATCATTACTGAGGTCAGATGTGTCAGGACGAAAGGTGCAAATATTGCAGCTAAACTGTAAACCAAGATATACACATTACATTATCTGGACTACGTCCTTTTAATCTACAGGAGTTTTGAGAATTAATACAGAAGTATGGCCAGTTCTTCTGCGTTCATTCTCAAAATCCCGCTGGATCTTTCTTGAAACAGGACTGTGGATGGCTCTACTAAATTTCCACCAGGAAGCTGAGAATGGTAATGCACTGTGTCACCGTTTTATTTACGCTAATGGCCTGGCACATCCATCTTCAGCTGGGTCAGTTTATTCTAAAATATTTAGAGTGTAATATTAATAATGGTACATCTAAAGTTTACCAACTCTTCTTTTGTGTTAGGTTTTGGTGGTGACAGGGAGAGAGGTGGAACTGATCGAGACCGTTATGGAGGGGAGAGAGCAGGAGCCTATGAAAGAGGAGGAGAGTGGGATCGAGGCTATGAAGGGAATAGAGATAGAGGCTCAGGTGGTGAAAGATCAAGCAGGGGTTATGGCTTTAACAGAGACAGTCGTGACAGAGATGATGGAGGTAAGTTATGTTAATGTGATCTTGGCTTTGTGTATTATTGTGTGCTTCAAATTTGTAAACTTTGTCCTGTGTAATTAGGGCCTGAAAAAGGAGTACAAAAAAATAGCAAGTCATCAGCGTTTTATGTAGAAGGTGGTGTGGGGGTTGAGTTGTTAGGTCGAAAGACGTGGATATCACATCCAAATACACACACACACACCCTACCCCCAAGGAAACTAAGATTGGTCGGGCCATCCCAGACATCGAGCAGGATCAGAGTCCTGCCCAAGCAAACACTGGCGCTAAAGTCAGAGATGCCAGACTAATAGGCGCACCTTCCAATGATGATATCACACAACATGACTAGATAGCATGTCTTACACAACAAAATTACTTGCTGTGTAGAGATATTAAACTGCGAACAAGAAGACGTGCAGGCTGTAAACTACAACACAATGCATTCCATTCTTCAGACTGCTTTCTGCTAATGTGCAGGAGTTTGAGAACAATCATTAAAGATGAATACACTTACAGTTTCTAAATCAAAGGTTTTTTAAAGACACTAATTAAAATGGTGTACCTCTGATAAATGTGGATGTCAAGGAAAACATGGTACACATCAATCATATATTATTTTATAATACATTTTATCTAGACTACATGAATGAACTCCGAACTACCTGAGATTAATGTAAAGAAAATTAAATTAGAAACCCACACACGGAGGGTTTGACCAGTTATCTATCACCCAACATAAAACTGTTAGTGGATTATATGCTGATATAAGTGAACCTCAAGTAGAGAAATCTTGTTGAAGCCCTGCACCGTAAAATCTATACAATTGTACTCCCTCTGAGTTGCCTCAAAGCACTGGACACCAGTGTGAGCTGGAGTCCTGATGTAAATGATATCACAGCTCTGGTACCCAAGCACAGAAACGCTACGAGAGCTCTGCCTATCATAATTCCTGAGGATTGAAATAAACAAAATAAAATAATTTTTTGCTAATTACTTTGTCTTGAAATTCATGCAGGTCGCTTTGGGTCAAGTCGTGGCGGTGGCAGCGGTAGTGGTTATGATGACCGGTTTAGTGGAAGTGGTGGAAGGAGGGATGAAGGCAGGCGAGATGATTTTAACAGAGGACGTAGGGAAGATAATTTTGAAAGAAGGTTAGTCTTAATGTTTCAATGTATTTTTGAAATTTACATGTCTGGAGCTATCATATGCAACTAGTGTTCAATGGACAATTGCCAGATAAGTGGAACTATTTTGGCCAAATTTTGTGTACAGAATGACCAAACTCTTAAAATGTGTACTCTAAATTACACTGTATGGTAAGTAAATACTGAAGAAAAATAATATTTTCTTCTTCTTCTTCTTTCGTTCACTTGAAACATGTCTATATCTGTAATTCTGTCTCCTTAATAAAACTCACTGTCTTTTGTAGTTCATACAGTGTCCCATAGAGTTTTGATTCCAGTGTTGTTTCCTCTGGCCAATATGTCTGCCTCAGCGTTTCATGCTCAGAACACTCTTGAAGTATATGTTTGGCACTCTGTGCTGCTTGTCCACATGTACACATGGCCGTGTTGCCAATCTTGAACTTTGTATACATGTGACTGCGGAGTCGGTTGTGTCCTGTTCTGAGACGTAGAATTACAACTTGTTCTGATCTGTTCATAATGTGATAGTCATCTTGTGTTGGTGTTTGTGGCTTTCTTATTGACTTGATCATCTGTTTCTTCTGATGGTAGGTGAAAAATAATATAAAAAGGGTTAACCTTTAGCAAGCCAGATTAAAAAAATACGAAACGTCTCCCTGCCACCGGATTCTTTTTTGAAAATTTTCATTATTGATGGTGACTGTTTTGAAAATGTGATAATTTTTTGGTTGTTAGAGATATTTAAATAATATTTGCACATATAAATAAAGAATTGAATTATGCATATATTGGTGTAATTTATGTACGTGTGTGTGTGATACCAGACGTATGAGAAAGTGGTAAAGACGTTTTTCACATAAAACATATATTTTATAACAAATAAAGAGGCTAAAAATAAGGAAAAAAAATAACTTACCTTACATATCGAATTCCTTGGCAACACTGTCAACTAAATCACGTAAATCTGTTGTATTTATGTTCTTTCACTGCGAAATTATCAAAATATAGCCGGGGGAACTGTATAAAACATGTAGATTTGCAGTAAAATCGTTCTTTGAGCTTAGGCCTAGAGTTATTTTTTCTGCCACTTCAAAATATTCGATATCAAACGTACAAGTCCCCATACCAGCACGGCATTCTGTATATTCACTGCTGTGAAACTAAAGAACCTAATAATCCATGATTCAAGCCACGATTCAATGTTATTTTATTCGAAATACGATGAAATAAAGGTCTGTAAAACCGATCCATCATCATGGCATCGTACCGGTGTACAGATGTGGTCAGATTAATTGCTCTTAAACTTTTACGAATAGCCAGCCATTCTCAAAAACGATCATGTCGGAAGTGGGGGATGTACCGGCTTCGATTGCGCATGTCCCCAGCTATGTGCACGACTGTGGTACGTGTAAATCTCACGATAATCTCGCTGGGCAGGACGGCCCGCCATCAGCGCGCGCGGCCATTTTGTTTTTCGGCGGCTGGATATCATATCGGCTCGGTGAAGGTTAAATAACAGCTATGTTTAACAATACACAGGATCAATCTTTCAACCAAAAGGTCTTTACAAAGAAATGGACAAATTAATACAGAATAGAACCACAAAATCAGACATCTCAAAATTGTCACATTTGACCGAAATGGTTCCTGTGGCAACTGTGCAATTGACATGAATACAACAGACACGTTTTATTGTTAGATATTTGAGACTAAGTCATTTGCTATGAATTATCACTGGATTTATGTAGATTTTATTTATCAAAGTAATATTTTCAACATTTAATGAAAATGACAGTTCTGAAGGATGTCAATACTTAAATTATTATGCATTTTAATAAATTCATAATACTTTATACTTTATTAAAAGAACCAAGAACCTTTATTAAGACATGACACCTTATTGACATGACACCTTATTGAAGACCTTACTTGAGGGCAAAGTCAAAGGGAGGCGAGCAAGAGGTAGGCAGAGATTCAAGTGGGACAGTAACATCACACGATGGACAGGTTACAGTCTAGCAGAATGCACCACCAAGACAAGAGACGGGATGTTGGAGATCTGTTGCAGCCAACCTTCGTTGCGGAGACGGCACTTAATGATGATGAAAAGAACCAGCATTATAACAGGGGACTTTCTCCCATAAGCGCTGTTGTTCAATTAACTATTCTAGAGCATTCAAAATCTTCATATTTCTTTCCAGAGAGAGCATACTTATATCTAACTACTTACTGAAACCTATTGCTTGCTGATTCCATCATCTATGTACTCTTGCTGTATCAAAGATGGTGGGGCGTATCTTGCAGTATACTAAACCAGTTATGGACTGAACATTGGCTAGCAGAGACATGCATCCACAGAAAACTATATGGGAATCTTGGGTTTTCAAATAAAGCAACATTTATCAATAGAACCGGCCTTGCTGTGTGGGCAGGGACGGTCTTAGGCCATTGCAACCTATGCGGCCGCAGTGGGCCCCGCACTTCATAGACCCATAAATTCACATTAGAATTTATTTTATTATCCTCTTCCCTACCCAGACTGGGCCCCGCGCAATCCATTTCGCATTGGGCCCCGCAATTGTTAGGGCAGGCCCTGTGTGTGGGTATAGTTGAACAATTGCGAAAGAGAGAATTTATTTTCGATATGTTTTAATTCAGATATTTTGTTTTTCACATTTCTCACAGCCATATCATACCATAAAGATTGTGCATGTTCTGTGAAGTTTTTGTACTCAAATGTTATTTGTTAATATATTATTACTATAATTATATTGTTTGATTTTTCTAATAGGCCACCAAGTAGAGATGGTAGCCAAGGTAAGAATGTGTGAGGTTTTTGTAATTGTGGGAGAAAATGTTTATTTTTATTGTAGTGTGGAGAGTGGATTGTTGTTTTACAATCACATATTTTTATATTGACACATATTTAAGAACAAAAATGTAAACATAGACAAGATTGGCAAGCATCTGTAATTGTTAGTCTGCCCATCTGGAAAAATAAAGGTGCTAAATGTGAACGCACCATATATATATATATATATATATATATATATATATATATATATATATATATATATATATATATATATAGAGAGAGAGAGAGGAGTCCCCTACTGAGCCACATAGCAAAATATATACAAAGATAATTGAAAAAAGAATCAGGTTTAGAATTGAACCATTTCTTAGTAGTAAACAATTTGAATTTAGAAAACACTTGGAATGTACAGACCAAGCCCAAAAATCCTTTGTAAAATATGACAAACTACTAAACATTCATTCATTCATTGGTACCATGCCTTTGGCATAGGTGATAAAGCCTCTCCACATGAGAGTGGAGTGGAGAGTTTGTTACACATTCAAATATAGTTTCTGATGATTCTGCATCATGCCAGACTTTCAAGCCATCCAACATTTTCTCATGTTGTTTTCGTCTCTCTTACCCTCGATCTTTCCAGTTGTTACGATGTTCTCCAACCCACCTCTTCTCATGACACTACCCAGAAACTGTGATTGCCATCTTCTAATACAGTTAATGTTGTCTATTTGAGTTGACCAGTTGTAGAATTATAGCATTACTCTTTTTTTTAGCCGTCCATGATATTTTCAACATTCTTCTATAAAACCATATCTCTGTGTACTCAGACATGTGTCTTCATTTATCAGGAGTTGATCGACCAAGTGGACAAAAAGAACAAACTATGGTTTATGATGGAAGGATACAAAATTGATGTAACAAAACATACCAGATCCTAGGACAGATGACACATATTTTCAAGAACAAAAATGTAAACATGGATGCTAATGTTGCATTATACAAGACTATTATTATTCCATGACTTTGCTACCAGTGCCAAACCTGGACAATGACAGCACAAGACAAAAGAAAAAATAGTGACAGCAGAAATGACATGTCTATGAAGAATACTCAGATGTCATAAGAGATACAAATAGAAAGGATAACATCAGACAGATAACCAAAACAATACAAGATCAAGTGGTTTTGCACACACTTCCAGACTACCAACAGACAGCATGCCACAGATGGCCAATACATATAGACATCACTGCTATAAAGCCAGAGGCAGACCATGTCAAAGAAATCAGATGCCACAGAACAAGCTTACAAACAGCACAGAAGGCCACCTCCAGAGAACTCTTCTACCCCTGATGCCGCAAGGCAAACAAGGACCACAGCAGATAGATAGATAAGTATCATCATAAATAACATCGATTGTGAAAGTGGCCGTAGGAAATGAAACAGTGGATCTGAACTACATAGGGATTGATTTCTTTCGTAGACATTTGTTCCCTGACATTGTCCTTTCATCGGGCATGGCTTTGTGTCTGTAAGCAATCTTGAATTGATACCTCGACTAATAATCAGGGTACTTCATCCTCCTTTGTCGATACTCTACTGAAAGACTCTATATATTCTAATTTACTTATATATATATATATATATATATAGTCCATTTCCAAGCACATTCTTTGTCGTTCTTTTAAATTCATGTGAAGTTCACCCATTTACTCACACATTCGAGATGTCTGTTGTTAAATCTAATATGACTGTTCTTCACAATAATCTGAACATGACTAGTCTGAGAATTCTAAATCTAAAGTAAGAGCGACCCTGCTCTCCATCCCCTGGACATTAAACCCCAGCATTCCCTAACAACACTGTTAAAATAACAAGATGGAATCTGGACACAGAGCCAAGATGTAGGAAAAGTTGGATAGAAAATATCAAGACCATCCTGAATAAACATGACGACATCTCAACCAGAGCAATGCACCTGACTCTGGAACACAGGTTACATCTTCACAAACCCCTACGCTCAACGGCAAGTTTGGAAGCTGCGACAACACAACCTGGGGATAGACAATAGAACACCTCATATTAGGACAGTAGTTTGCAAAATCAAAACTCCCAACTCCTCTTGGGCATCAATAATCAAAGTTAAACAGCTTTTCATCTTTTATGGTGTTGAAGTCATTCTCCAATGGATTCATTGAATATTCTGGCAATGAAGCAGTTAACAAATTATCCAAGAGAGTAGCTCTTCCCGGGGTGTAAAGGGTTTCACATTGCTCCCAGGGTTATCAGATAACCAAAATCATAAATCAGTTTTATCTGTTTGTCTTGTATTTTCTTGAAAAAGATCTAAAGGTTGAAACGTTAAAGTGTCTTATATACTGTTATTTTTATACCCATACTCCGCCGGAAGACGGATGTGTCGGGCCATTGGCGCAAATAAAATGGCGACACAACGCATTTCCATTTTCTGGACTACATCCTGCTGGAAATCTAGCAGGACCATGATCCAGCTAGATCCAGTTGGAGTTTGAGAATGAACGCAGAAGAAGAAGATACCCATACCATGTAGTCTGTGTGTTATTGTAAAACTGACAGATCTTGTGTTATACATATGTGCTATTATCTTTCCTCTTATAACTTTTGATATAAACTTTACTTAGAACCCTGCGTACATGTTTATTTTGTTTCTGATACATTCTTTTGTTATGTGATCTCTTAACAGAAACCAAAGAATCAAAGCGTCCCGTTCTGAACCTCAAGCCCCGCACAAAACCTGTAGAAAATAAAGAAAACCAACCAGCAGCCAGGTCTTCGATATTTGGTGCAGCTAAGCCAGTGGACACATATGCTCGTGAGAAAGAAATTGAAGAGAAGTTGAAAAAGAAAGACGAAGGAGATCTCACGTATGTACACATCAAATCTGTATGAGTTTCAGTGATACATGTTATGTGCATACGTTCACAGACTACGCGTATGTAGTATGGACAAGATGTGAGGAAGTGGCTTTTATGTAGGAATGGTTCAATCTAAAAAAAATTATTATTTGCCAACATTTTCTTGATTAATAAAAAATAATTGAAGCATGGTATATGACATTGCTACTCAATCATTGTTGAATTTTTATGGTCCATTATCCAGTTGCATTGCCAGTACAATATTGATGGTCAAATTTCGGACTACAAGCAAGTCAGACCTAGATGTTTTGTGAGACGGGCATTCTATTACCATTTTTGCTATTTGATCAATCCTTTTTTGTCAGTGTTTATACTTTTTGTGTAATTTGCTTTTGTGAATAGCTACTTGTTTCTTTACTTTGTGGTAGACTTGACCAGGGATTGATGCCTTGGACCGAGCATGACATTGTGGAGATGGATTTTTGTGGAATCTTAGTGCCGGTCACTCCCTCATTCCATGTTTCCTGATTGCCATCTCCTATTTTCCTTTTCATGTTGGAACCTCTTGCATTTGGAAGTGGTAGTTCTAGTTGCATGTTCTTCTGCGTTCAGCATCTGTGGTCATGTTATATTGTCAGACCTGTTACCAGGGCAAAGTCCACTGTTCTCCTGGTCAGAACAGCTGGCCCATAGCTTTTGCCTCAAATCTGTATCCTCTGGCAACGTCTAATGTCTCTGCTCTTTATATGTTGTGCAATCCTGAAGTCTTGGTTCAGGAGCCTGGGTTCCGGATCCATATGTACATTCGTCTATCAACATGTGGTGACCAAACCATTTCGTTATTCTATTTCTTTCATATCATGTCTCCATATTATTTCTGGATATCTTTGTTTATGATGCAATCTCTTTCATTGACTTTCTCTGTAGACATTAAATTCAGACATGACACGCTTCTCATGTTCATAGTTAATATGTCCGAAAATTATTTATCATTAACCACCTAAATCAGATGTGTCGGGTCTTTGGCATAAATAAAATAGTGGCACAACATATCTCAGTTCTTTGGACTACATCCTCCTGGAAATCTAGTTGGATCATTGTCCTGCTGCAGGCGAAATCTACTAGATCCATTCTCCCGCTTTAAAGGAGTCTGAGAACGAACGTTAAAAAAACATTAATAACATGCAAATGTCTTTCTGTATTTGAAACTTGTCAATTGCCCTAATGAAGTCTCCATGAAAAACTTTGCTCTTGTAGGTTCCAGTGGGGTTTTCTCAACCAAATACTCAGAGATGCATTTCCCACTGGTCGCAATCACCCAAGAGGCAGGTGCAGATCCTTCATTTTGTGGCTGAGTATTTTCTGGTGCTGTGTCACATCCTGCATCACATTTCTCCCCAGCAACAAATGTGTAGATCCCTCATGAGTTTTCTCGATTCTACTTGCAATATCTCAAGAGTAGGCCATGTCCTGACTATTGGTGCAATGTCAGTTTGCAAGACACCCTCACTGCAGCTGGAACATTGTGTCACTGCAGCTGGAACATTGTGCAGGGTCTGGACCTATTAAAGGTGGAAACGTTTCCCTATCATGTCAGTTTGCAAGACACCCTCACTGCAGCTGGAACATTGTGCAGGGTCTGGACCTATTAAAGGTGGAAACGTTTCCCTATCACCATTTCAAGATAACAAAAATGACTTTGTGAGAACGGGTAGTACCATGTGTAGCTGCTGTTATGCTTTGCATGAGAGAGCTTATGCTAGAAGGTTACCATCAGACAGAACAGTAGCTTCTGTGGAAATCTAGTGCATGTGGATGTGAGAGGCTATGAATGCATGTCATAATTATTGTCCTGTAAGTGGGACTTCCAGCCCAGACCCTGTTGGTCACCAAGCTAGAAGCTAACCACTATTGCGCATGCTCAACATTTTGTCTTGTTCCACTATTTACATAGTCCACAGTCACATACTTGTTAGTTGCTGACATCTACACAATCAAGAATTGTTAGTTGTTGACATTCACACAGTCACATACTTGTTGACATCTACACAGTCACATACTTGTTAGTTGTTGACATCTACACAATCAAGAATTGTTAGTTGTTGACATCTACACAGTCACATACTTGTTAGTTGTTGACATCTACACAATCAAGAATTGTTAGTTGTTGACATCTACACAGTCACATACTTGTTAGTTGTTGACATCTACACAATCAAGAATTGTTAGTTGTTGACATCTACACAATCAAGAATTGTTAGTTGTTGACATCTACACAATCAAGAATTATTAGTTGTTGACATCTACACAATCAAGAATTGTTAGTTGTTGACATCTACAGTCACATACTTGTTAGTTGTTGACATCTACACAATCAAGAATTGTTAGTTGTTGACATCTACACAATCAAGAATTGTTAGTTGTTGACATCTACACAATCAAGAATTGTTAGTTGTTGACATCTACACAATCAAGAATTGTTAGTTGTTGACATCTACACAATCAAGAATTGTTAGTTGACATCTATACAATCAGCAACTCCACATACTGCAATGCTTGATTTAGTTACTGTTGATTATCAGAAAGTTTTACAAAGACCCATACATTTATTATTTTTTTTAGATACTAGAATCAGTGTCATTGTTGAGTTTAGTGTGTAGTTGTGTGTGACCTGTAAACTTATTGTCTTCTTCCAATGTTGAATGTTCAGCACAGACCAACAATTTGCTTTCAGTCATCCGACTTCCAGAAGGCGAGATTCCGAAAATTCTGATCCGGGCAGGAAAAGTGGCGAGAGATACGGAGGGGACAACAGAAGGGAGAGTGGTGAAGGATCAGGTTAGTTGTGATAATGTTTTATGTATGATTGCAGCAATGATAATTTATTATAAAGCCAATCTCAGTTCTCACTTACTGCTTTACATTCATATAACTTTATATGTTCATATTAATTGATTCGTAAGTTGTGTTGTTTTATTTTTGTTTGTGTATGTATGTATATATATATATATATATATATATATATATATATATATATATATATATATATATATATATATATATATATATATATATATAGAAAGGTGGAAATTGATTAATTGCCTAATGTATTTGGTAGTTCTAGATGTTACACACATTGGGTATTGCTACCCTAACAGAAAAAAAAGGTTTAAAATCTATGATGGTAGCCAAACAAAATGCCGACGTTATAACGGTTAAGAAGGTATATTTCTCCAATGGCAACATACGATTGTGAGATGTGGGCAACGACACCCACAATGGAGAAGAAAATATCAGCATTTGAAATGAAATCCCGCCGAAGACGGATGTGTCGGGCCATTGGCGCAAATCAAACGGCGAGACAACGCATTTCCATTCTCTGGACTACATCCTTCTGGAAATCTAATAGGACCATGGTCCTGATACAAGAGAGATCCAGTAGGAGTTTGAGAATGAACGCAGAAGAAGAAGAAATGAAATGCTATAGAAAGGTCCTCAGAATATTATGGACATTAAGACGACCCAATACGGATTCCTGTAAAAATGTCAACATTGAAAAACCGGATCCTCAAACTATTTAAAAAAAAGAAATCTAACATATTTTCGACATGTACAATGACAATGATTTCAAAAGATTAATCATGTTGGAAAAGTCATAGGAAAGAGAACAAGAGGCAAACCAAGACTACAACAGGCACAGCATATTTATGATATCTGAACATGGCCGTAAGAGGCTGGATAGCTTTCACAGAACTAGGAACCTTACAGACAGGCAGTGAGAAAAACATTCTGCAAATAGCATGCCATATAAATAATCGTTGGGCTAATTCTAAGACGCTAACTTGTTGGTCATCTCTAGATAACGGGGACACACCGGGTAGTCTGCGCATGTGCAAGTATGATGTTAACGGCACTAGTTTTTAATTCTGTCTGCTCCTTAGTTATCACTTTGTCTTGTAACCTGACAGGTTCGCATGGAAATTCAGATCATAGAAAACACAGCCTAGGTTGTATTGCCAGTTGTGTTGTGAAGCCTGGTAATATTCTTTCTTGCTAGAATTGGTTGTGCTTTCCTTTACGACCTGTTTATTTTTCTGATTCTTAGACTGATTTAACATTAGACCAGAACACACAAAAAAACCCAGCAAAATCAAAGAGGAACTAACGCTAAACATACAAATACTGCAACAAGTAGATCATTACCTGTATTTTGGACATACAATCATTAGCTGAAGACGGATGTGTCGGGCCATTGCCGCAAATAAACAACACATTTCCATTCTCAGGACTACATCCTGCTGGAAATCTAGTATGACCATGGCCCTGCTACAAAGGAGATCCAGCAGGAGTTTGAGAATGAACGCTGAAGAAGAAGAAGGACAAACAATCACAAGTTATGGTAGATGTAAAACAGGTTAAATATGAGAATAGGAATGGTTAAAATATTTTCAGTGACATGAGGAAACTACTAACATCCAAACAAATGCACAAACTAAAAATTGAATGATAAATACATCTACTTCACATTAATGTATGGCTGAGAAAAATGGACAATGAACATCATGATTTTTACAGTTTCTGCCACGATCTTATGGTTGCTGTCATTTTGCAGAGATCTTATACTTCTTAGTTTTCCAGGGAAACAATTTATTTGAATGCTTTATCCCGCCGAAGATGGATGTGTCGGGCCATTGGCGCAAATAAAACGACGACACAACGCATTTCCATTCTCTGGACTACATCATTCTGGAAATCTATTAGGACCATGGTCCTGATACAAGATATCCAGTGGGAGTTTCAGAATGAATGCTGAAGAAGAAGAATGCTTTATTATAAGCATCCAGACAGATTTTTCCCTGGGAGACTAAGAAAAGGAGGATCTCCGTTAAGTGGTGGTGGTTTTTCATCGTATCCTTAAGAATGCCTCCGCAATTAAGGGGTTAACATCTTTCATCTAAGATGTCTCTGCAAGATAACCCTAACCCATCAGATGGTATGACAAAATCACCAACATGGAAGTTTTGCGTAGCACATCATCTGCCATGGAAACACTCTAAATAGATTGTGTTGGCTCGGTCACGTCAGGAGAATTCAAAACTGTTGCATACCAAGTACTATTCGAGTAACTGGCCATCGAGCCCGCTGAGGTAGACCAATGCTGATGTATAAAGAAAGGATTCCACATAGTCTCGAGAAACTACGAAAACATGGATGAACCGATGTCTGGAGGCAGAACCTGCATTTGGGAGCAGCATTGTTCAGAAATAACATGTTTAAAGATATGGAAGAAAAAAGAGAGTCGCAAACAAAAATCTTCCATAGCTTTGATATGATCGCTTAAAAAGTCACATTCCTTAGAAAATATTCAACTGATTGCTTCTTATTGCTAAACGACCGTCTGCAAGACGCAACAGCCCATACTGCTAATGATCTGACTTTCCACATTGCAGTATTAACACTACATACTGGCCTACTTGTGTGTCGCCACGACTTTTTGCATGAGAGAATAATGTGGTAGTTTCCCAATTGCTTTCCATGTTGATATCCATTTATATCTGCTGCCTTTAACAATACTTTATGTCAGGACAAATTAGTGCTGTGCCCTGCTTATTTGCAAAGCTACCACTTATACTGGTGGCTGTCGGTCACTTCTTTGTTTGCGCCTAGCGAACAGTGATGTCTAAACTCTGACTCCTCCAGGAATATTGATATATACATAAGAATCTTTATATGTTCCTTAAATCGTCTATATGTGTTTTTAAATATAAATCATCATTCCAATAAATATTGAGGTTTATTTGTGTGTTGCACTTCGAACATATGGACACAAAAATCCTGCCATGTCTCGAGAAGATGTGGAGAAAAAAAAATCTTGCCTTCGTTAATGTCAAGGGATGGCTAATGTCGTGTCCCCCCCCCCCACTGTTTTATGACATGATGGGGATGTTTTGGTTTATTTATATTGATTGCTTCAATGTGGCACATCTATAACCCTAATGGGTTATGGGTTATTATTATAGTATATTCTCCATATCCATTGTATTATTGTGATAAATTTATCTTTCCCTTATCTGTAATTCCTCTTATCAATAACCTTATTATTTCTGAAAATTTGTTACTGATGAATATTATTTATGTTTTGGTAGGAAACATTGGTTATCTAACCTTTAGGGCTCTGGATTAAAATAACACAATTTTTTTCCCTGCGCCTGGATTCTGTTCTGGAAAATTTGCATTATTTATGATGAGTTGTAAATGCGATAACTTTTTTGTTTGTAAAGGTAACAAAATAATTTTTGCGCATCTGAATAAAGGAGCGTATAATGAATATAATCGTGTTTTGTTGTATGTGTAATATGACAGATGTGAAGTTGAAAATTAGGGAAAAATCTCAAAACGCCATTTAAAAAATCGCAAATATAATTTCTTGACGGCCCTAATACTTGAACATACCTAATATGGCAACATTGATAAAATCTCCTAAATACCTATTCCTGTTGTATATATGTTTCATATCCAAACTAATGTAATATGGACTGAACAAACTAATGGCGGCTGATCCAGAGGTCAATGGGCTCATGCCCTTTGACCTAATGGCATTATATTGCTGGGAAGTAAACAAACTAATAAAACTTGGAAGAAATTGCATACAATGGCTGTTCGTTCAAGACCAGACCAAGCCGGACAAATGTTTTTATTTTAAATGCAGACACGTGGCACCCCAGATATATGTTTTTATGTTTTACAATGAATAAACAAACATTCTTATATTATAACAACTAAAACAAAAATAACAATTAAAACATGTAGATATTACTTTCCGTGACGATCACTTACCACGCCACGCTGTACTGCATTTGATAGTAAAATATGGTGTTGAAAATGGACAAAGTAGTTCCAGAAATTTGTTGATAAAAATCACTCAGCTTTTCCCTGCTCGCAATCATAATGTGTAAATGAATTTGACCTTTAGGCTGTGTCGTATTTCTAGCTTCGTGTGGTGGGAATTCTACGTCATATGAGCTTAACTTCGTGTGATTCCATACTGATGAATTGGGGCATAGCAATGGGTGTGAATGGGGACACCTATCAATTCTAATGTAATGACATCGGTGGCTATATATGCCTATAGAGCCTGTAAGGCTAAATGTATATCTACCAACTGTACCACCTGCTGTTCTTGATGTATGCCTACTTCGTCTGCAGGGGGTTCACCCATTGCTTTTATTGTTTGTTTTCCCTTTAAGTACACTTTTAACCGTTTGCTGCTTCAAATAATGCATTTGTTAGGTAAAGGTAGGTTCCATGGCATAAACCTGCTGTCGGGGAGGAAGATATCCTTTTCATGTATTAAGTCGTAACAATTATTAGGTGGGGTGGCCAGTTGTCCTTCTTGCCGTGTTTATCTTTCCCAACTCATGCATCAGGTACCCATTTATAGCTGGGTCGACTGGAGGAATGATCCTGTGAGACAAAAAAATTATCTCCTGGACTTTATTTTCCAGATGTGGTTTTGAACCTGGCATGCTGCAAGTTAGCAAGCTCACTATCAACAAGGCTAGAACCTGACACTGAAACCTTGAGAAAGCAAAGATCACTATCAACAAGGCTAGAACATGGCATGCTGTAACCTGGTGATAGTAAGCAAACCCACTATCAACTAGGCTACCATGCTCCTCTTTGTTATGCATCTGTTACTAAGACCCTAAAAGTTAGCAAAGAAAGGTGCAGACATTTGCAGCCAATTAAATTCGATCTACGCAATCTATTCTTTAGATGGCATCCTATTAACACTTTGCTGTCTAGCAATCCAGAGCGTACTTATCATCTCCCATTACCAAGGATGTTCGCACATTTTTTTGACATAGCCATCTTTAAAAATCTGTATTAAATCGAACTCGCCTTCAAACTATCAGTACTTCATAAGAAATGTTTGCGTTTTCTAAATGAAGTTGAAGTCCCAGGGTTATTTCAAGAGCAAAATCCTACTTTTTATAATGCTTGGTCTAGATTTAGATTACTTCCTATATATCACAAAAGCCCAGCTTCGAAAAATCAAATTTCTTCACAATCAATACTTATGATGAATAACATCTATAGACTGTCAAGTGTGCCACCATTTTGAAATAATGTACCATCCTGGGCAAGCTATTTTTAGTAACACTATCGCTACGGTTGCAGTATTTCTGAAGTATCAGCAGTTTTGACATCCATCACAGTTGGTCAACATGGTTATGCAACTGAAATTCAATGACCGTTGAATTGATTTGTAAAGTTTTAAAGACCGGAACTTGTTTCCAGTTTTGTGAGAATTATTTTTACTTGAATCATTTCCTTTTTAAAGTGAAATTTCTTTGTGATTACACAATACACATGCATGTATAATACATGTAACACTAAAGATAAATAAATATAACTATTATATTTGGATAAGAGAATTAGTATAATAATAATAATAAGACCATTGAAATTTACTGACATAGTCGGATAACTATCATACTCTCACCTTTTTGAAGTCAACAGGTATCCTCTTTGATGATACCAGTAGCTTGTTAATTTAACACGTTCTTCATTTTGCCCAGAATATATATTATATATTTCCTATTTCATAGCATGGTTGGGGGTCCAAAGACCACTGGATCAGTAACTAACCCATCAAGTAGACTGAGGTAGTTTTAAAACTGTCACTTTGTCAAATTTTCAGCACCAGTTTCTCGAAGGGATAGCGAGCATTCGCGTACATCGGATGATGGTGGCGTTAGCGAGGATGGAGCACGTTCAAATGCATCTTCAAGTAAATTGGCAGATCCTTCTCCCAAAATGGTTCCAGCCCCTCCCCCCAAAGAAAATGCATGGGCAAAAAAGAAAGACAGCCGCCCATTGTCCTCATCTTCTTCAGACACTTCTAATGTTTCCAATAATGCAACAGTCTCTTCTCCAAGTCAGCATACATCATTGGATAAGAAAGATGGTTCACTATCAAAGGTATGCTATAGTTATGTTGTTTTCTTGTGTTCTCTGTGAAAAAGCCTTAAATGATATGTAGGGATCTTCATGGTTGCGAGCAATGTTCCCTATAATTTATTTGTAGTGCAAGCACACCTAAAGATGTTTGAGCAGTGAATATTTCCATGTGAAAAGGGCAATAAGATATTGTAGTAAGGGTAAGGTTTTTAATAGCTTTTTAAAAAAAGTACCAAATCTTTTCCCGCAACTTGCCATATACATTTTACATAGTGATACGCTGGCCACGAAGGAACCTGCTGTCCTTATGTTATATATAAGGATGGAGGCAGAGGACCCGTATGACATGGGCACTGGTCAGTTTATCGATAATCAACAAACTAATACTGTATACTGTATTTTATCTTGGTCATGTATTTTTTACAGTCTGGTGCTGGAGGCAAAGGGCGTGGAAGCCAGTTAACGTCTGATGTTCCACCTGGAAAAAAGCCACCAGTTGATAAAGCTAACAGCAGTCAAAATGGCCCTCGTAAGTTTTCTGTTAATTTATGTTTGCTACAGTTATTGTGGGTGTCCATATACCATTTAACTTATTTTTAGCCATTTTACAGTCTTCTTCTGCGTTTGTTCTCAAACTCCTGCAGATTAGCAGGATGTAGTCCAGAGAACGAATGCGTTGTGTTATGGTTTACAGCATTGCTGCGATATCTGCACCTTTTGGCGTGACACATCCGACTTCAGTATGGCTTTGGGTCTCTGACCCTATATGGGATGGGATGGCCAACTCCATCCCATAACCTCCTTTTACGACATGTGTGGAAGGTAAACAGTGTTGCTATTCTTTGCTCCCCTTTCAGACCCCGGTAACACACATGCGATTTTACGGTTATTGTGGATGTCCATATATCATTTAACTATTATTTTTAGCCATTTAAAAAATAATTCTAGAGTCATTTTAGTAAAACAAAAAAACGATACAGTAATGTATCATACATCTATTTGTTCAGAATACAATGCTCTGTGTATCCTTATCACAAATGTGATCTGTCAATGAAGTATAGTTTAAGATTAAATTTATAATTTTAAATACAATTATTTTACCGAAATTATATAAATGGCACAGTGATAAAGAACACAAAAATTCATATGCAATGATAATCATAAAATAGGTAGTTTTTATTGAACCTAATGCATTTATGTAAATGATAGAAGAAAATTACAGCAATAACGCAAGAAATATGAATACAGCACGCATAAAGAATTATATGTTTGTTGGGATATTTGAAGATAAATGTAAACAAAATATGGAAATTTTAGTTCCTTATCACTTCATTTTTAAAACTGTTTGGCCTCCATAATAATATTTCAAGATCAATTAAAACACTGGTATGTTTCTATTATTTTTAGTTATGTTATTGTGTATTTTATTTTATTTCAACACTGATGAATGAAATAAATAAGGAGTTCAGTATACATAATGGTTATAAGTTGTTAGGCTTGATATTCTGATAAGCAGTTTCTCTTATTGTTGAAACATAAATACGTACCACAGACTTTACATCTAATTACCCTTTTAATTTTGTATAACAAAGTTTACAATTTCTTTGTGTGCTTGTAAATCCTGGCTCCATTGCATGGCGTTAGAAAGTAGCCGACTTTCCTGCCACAGACATTTTTCTGTCTCAGACATCCACAGAAAGTTTTATGGGAGCCTTAAACAGAGCTTTAAAATACAGCTACATTTATTAAGAAAACTGGACTTGCTGTGTAGTCGTTTTAAACTATGAATGAGAAGAAGAATAGGCTAGAGATAACCAGCTCTGTCAAGGACAATGGTATACAGGATTCTATCAAGAAGTACTATGTTATTGATAATGCATCTATATCTGAATCTACATGGAATAATTATTTGTGCATTTTCAGACTACAGGAACCATCTGCATGCATACCAATTTGACACTTGTTGAGAGAAACTGAGCATCTATTGTTTGCCCAAATTGATGTTTTATAAATCCAGAAATGAAAAAGCAGACCAACTGGCTAAGGAAGGTGCTGCTGAAGACCAACCAGATATACCAATCACCTACCATCAGAAAAAACATGATCATGTCAATAAGAAAGCCACAAACACCAACACAAGATGACTATCACATTATAAACAAATCAGAACAAGTTATAATTCTACATCTCAGAACAGGACACAACCGACTCCGCAGTCACATGTATACAAAGTTCAAGATTGGCAACACAGCCATGTGTACATGTGGACAGGCAGCACAGAGTACCAAACATATACTTCAAGAGTGTTCTGAGCATGAAAAGCTGAGGCAGACATATTGGCCAGAGGAAACAACATTGGAATCAAAACTCTATGGGACACTGTATGAACTACAAAAGACAGTGAGTTTTATTAAGTAGACAGAATTACAGATATAGACATGTTTCAAGTGAACGAAAGAAGAAGAATTAAATAAATCCAGACATGTCTTCCTAATGTAAATTATTTTAGCATTATTTATTTATTGCTTTGTTTACATCCCTAATGTTAGTTTTGTTTGTTGTTTTAACAGCAAGGAAATCTGATCCTGCCAAAACTCGGTATGTATTGTATGTAATTATATGTGTGTGTTAACGGCGTGCTCAGATTTTGTTGAATGATTGTTCATAGACAAACATACATGTTCATAGACATTTGAGCCGATACGTGGAGAATTGTCCCGTTTAGTTTTATTGTATGTTTTTTTAAAATATATTTTTATTAATAGGCTAGGTAAGTGTTTTAGTAACCTGTTTACCTCATAGACATACATTAGGTTTTACTATTTTGTTAGGACACAGATAATATCTTTAAACAATATAGAAGGAAAACCATTATTCAAGATCAATGGGAAAATAATTAACAACCTGAGATATGCAGATGACACTTCTTTTAGCAGAAAGTGAACATAGATAAAAGAAAAAAATACCACACATACTAATAGATGAAGTTGATAAATCAAGTAAGCAATATGGACTGGATATAAACATCCAAAAAACAAAACCATGATAATCAGCAACGTCACAGAGAGACTCATACATAAACATACGTGGAGAGAAACTACAACATGTAGAATATTATCAATATCTTGGACAAGTGACGGCAGATGTGAAACAGAAGTTAAAAGGAGAATAGGAATGGCTAAAAGTACTTTCAATGACATGAGGAAAATATTAGCATGTAAACAAATTACAGTTAAAAATGAGACTTATAAAATGCTACATCTATTCTATATCAATGTATGGCTCAGAAACATGGACACTAAACAAACAACTCGAAGACAGAATTGATGCCTTTGAGATGTGGATATGTAGAAGAATAGGGAGAATTTTGTGGCAAGATAAAAAAAAACAATTTGTAGAATATTCTAAATCAGGGTGTAGCCAACAAGTCTTTGTCTGTAATGCTTTTTTTTTTAACCATGCCAAGTCTTTCTAAAATTGTGATTTCCACCTATGTAACATACACATATTTTTTTAATGACCAAAAACTCAACCATAATAATAATAACAATAAATAATAAAGTTAATAGTGCGTTTTTAAATGACTATCTAGTCCAATGCGCGCACAAAATGTTCTTTTACAGAATTGACAACAATAGAGTATGAGATGTATGTGAGTATGAGATGTTTTTTTCTTTTCTACGAGCTTGCTTCTGTCTTGCAGTATCTTGCCTGGAATCTTCCGCCGCTAGTGCAGTAAAGATAAAGTAAATAATAGGGTTGAGAAATGACTATCGCTGAAGTTGGTTTATAGTGTGGAAGAGTTGCGCTAATTGTCAACCACACTCTCCTGAATTTTATCTGGGTCCAATGGCAAGACAAAGTTGAGACAACTGGGAGAAAATTAGGTACAGTGGATGGCCAGAGCGTACTATGTGTCTAACCGTGCCCTATGCTGTCAACACAGCTTTGCTGTTAGCGCCTATTTACCCGTAAATACACAGCACATACACAGTCTATTACATACACAGTCTATTACATACACAGCACATACACAGTCTATTACATACACAGCACTTGATGATTGTTTTAGAATACAGCAGAATATTTTCAGCTATTTACTGTTGTATTTTCCAGATTAGCCAAAGATAAACCTGTTCCGAAACACTTTGAGGAGATGCCTAAATATGAAGACACAAAAGCAAAGGTAATATATGTTATAAATAGGCAAAGAACATTATTTGTACCTCTGAATGATTGTGGAGGTTTTGAGTTTCATATTTATTATTGTATGCAGTACTTGATGATAACTAAAGTGTGTGGTATCATTTTGTTTGGTCTTCATTCAACCGTTACAGCGCTACAGGCCGAAAATTCCACCAAGGCAAGGTATTATGAGCAGCGGGATTTGCCGATATATCACTGCACCATTGTCGTCTTGGGCACTCTGTCGCCGTAACTCCTTCAGCTATTAATATTTCCTTGCTATGTCTCTTTATATGACCACAAAAACACAACTTTCTTAAGGAGCCAACCCTCTGGCGTTTATTGATATTAACGACCGTAACACTTCTTGATTTAATTTTTAGCTGTCCTGGATGTTGTTACAGTATTAATTTATATATTTATGAATAGATCTATTTATGTATAGATCTATTTATGTATAGATCTATTTATGTATAGATCTATTTATGTATAGATCTATTTATGTATAGATCTATTTATGTATAGATCTATGTATGTATAGATCTATGTATGTATAGATCTATGTATGTAGTATGGGTGGATAAATACTTGTTGCATGTTTATTTATGTAGGATATGTTTTGTCTGTTTGTGCGTGTGTGTGTGTGTGTCAAATATTTGTTAACTGTTAACCCCTTAGTTGTGGAGGTATTTGTAAGGATACGATGTGAAGCCACTGCCATTTTGCGGTGATCCTCCTCTTCTTAGCTTCCCAGGAAGAAAAAAAATAAGCCTGGATGCATATAATAAAGTTTCCATATAATAAAGTTTTCCTGGGAAACTAAGAAGAGGAGGACCTCAATAAAATGGCGGCATCCCTCATCGTATCCGTAAGGATACCGCCGCAACTAAAGGGTTAATTGGGTTGTTTTTGGCGAGCTACATGGTGTAGTTTCTATGCCAATTGTCATCTGGTCTTAGGTTCACTTCTTGACTATAATGTCCTCTTTTACAAGATAATTTGTGTGGAAATCCTTGGAAATATATACTGCGAACGGTACTCTCAACAAGTTTCCTTGTTGCAGTAGCAGTGGCTGCAATGTTCACATTAAATACTATGTGGAAGACCAGAATAAGTACAGCAGTGAAAATAAACCTATATAAATCTCTAATAATGCCTATTCTTTTATACTGATGTAAATGTTGGACAATTACAGCAGAAATGGAGAAGAGAATACAGGATTTTGAAAACAAATGCTACAGATGAATATTACGTATTCATTATAGAGAACATAAAAACCAACATAAATGAGAGAAACAAAATAAATACTCTTGCACGGACAAGAAAATTTCATGGCAGCTAGCATCATAAACTAGCGAGGTCTGGCCAAGTGATGAGGCAAGATTCTCTTTCCAAAAATATCTTGCAGGAAAGATTTGAGGGTGAAAGAAGAAGAGGAGGACAGAGGAAAGTATGAATTGATATTAAAGACTGGACAGGATTAAGACTCCACACTCAAATAAAGAACTGATAACAGAGACATGGCGAAATTTTAGTGTTGAACTCCTATGATCCTGAAGGATTATGGGTTTGATGATGATTGTGCTACAGATATTTCTGTCTTGGTTGTTTGTATTCAATTTTAAGCCGGACTGCAACTTTCAGTGATGAGAAATGATTTGGCATAGTTCATCTGAGATGTTATGACAGACCAAACATGAATCTGATGAAAGTTGTGGTTTGGGCATTCAGTGATTATAATAAATACAAATCAGAACAAATTTTTGTTTCGACCAAAAGGTCTTTAAAACCAAAATAGGGACCAATACAGAATAGAACATTAATGTAACCAAAGAACACAATTAATACCTTCTGAATGAAGTAGATTTGTTTTGTTTTTTGTTCTACCTTGCTCATATCAAGTTTTGTCATGGTCAAGTAGACATTTCTTCACTGTTTCAATGACATTTCCATTACTTCAAATCGTAATCCCATGGGGGGTACATGGTAGAGTAAAAGGATGAAAAACATAGGGAGCCAGATCAGGACAGTTAGGTGGATTGGGAAAATTTCCTTAATGCCTCATGTGTTGCCAGATTGTGTGAGGGTGCTCATTGTCATGAAGAATCAACTCTGCAGGATTCTTTATGAGGTTGAACTCTGTAGAACAATCCAATGTGCTTTGTCAGTATTTTGGTACAGGTTTATGAATTTGTCGTCTCTCCTCTTGGCATCATATCCACAAGAATCACATTTGCATTGTCCCAAAACGAAAGACATTTCCTGCTGAAGTTGTCTGAAATTTCTTTCTTTGGGGAGATTTTGGATGATACCACTACCAAAGGCTGATTTTTTTGTCTCAGACTCCGAGCTCAGCGACTAATACTGATTCCGTCAACTGCGTAACTGCCATACACAACAGTAAACAGTGTGAATATTCACAAGTTTCTTTGCAACGAGGAATCCTAGTATAATTCATTGTTTGTAACACAAGTTAAGAGGGTACCATTATAATAGTGCAGTACTACTGTACTAACTGTTCGGATACGGTGAAATTCTATACACACAAAAAAAATCAAATTTGTAATGTGTTCATGTATATATATCTTATTAACAGAGAATTATTAAAAGCTGTATCTGTTCTATATTGATGGTTGGTTGGTTGCTGATCCAGCAGTCCATGGGCTCATGCCCTTTGACCCAATGCCATTGTGTGATATATGCATGTGTTTGTGAGTTGTTGTTTTGTTCCATATAATGTGTTCCATTTATCTGGCCCTGGAGGGAGAAGCATTTTTCTGATGTCATCCAGCGCTGGACATTCAAAAAGGTGGTGGTCAAGTTTCATATGGATGAGTGCACAGCCTTCACCCTGGAGTGTGTTGTGGTTGTATTCTGTTCAGGTGATTGTTAAGCTGTACATGTTGTGTGCGCAGTCGGAATATGACACTCTGGTCTTTTCTTTCCAGGAGGTTGATAGTCTTTAGGACTTGGGCTGGTCATATATTTATAGATTTCCCTCCCATGGCCCATCTGTTCATCCAATTTTCTTTGTTCACAGATTTCAGAATCATTTTAACTGTGTGCATTGTTGTTTCTTTATAAGGCTGTTCTTGTGCTCCCCTCTTTGCTAGTCTGTCTGCCTTATCATTACCAGGTGTGTTTGAGTGACCAGGAATCCACTGCATAACAATGTCGACATCATAAGATGTGAGCAGCTTCTATATTGATGTATGGCTCAGAATCATGGAAACATATAAACTAGAGTACAGAATTGATGTCTTTGAGATATGGATATATGTAAGAATCGGGAGAATTTCATAGAAAATGAAGAAAATGAACGGAAATGAACACTTTGTATGAAGACAGAACTATTCAAGGAAATGAAGATCGAACAAAGTATTTTGGACATAAGCATAAAGACATGACAGCTTGTTGAAGACCTTACTTGAGGGCAGAGTCGAAATTAGAAATTATTTAGCATAATTAATCTGAAAACTTGTGACAGACCAAACATAAATCTGATTAAAGTTGTGGAAAGTACATTTTAGAATCTAAGTTGTATTAGGTATAGAGTAAATTTCTGTTTTTACATGTATATTTCGTTAGTCTGGATCAAGTTATTACAATGGGATTTGACTGTTTATTATTATAAACTGGACATCAACTTTCAGTGATGAGAAATTATTTGGCATAGTTCATCTGAAAACTTGTGACAGACCAAACATAAATCTGACAAAAGTTGTGGAGTTCATTTTAGAATCTAAGTTGTGTTAGATATATAGTGAATTTATGTTACAAATTTTGACAGTCTGAACCACGTTGTTACAATGGGATTTTACTGTATTAAGTTGGATTGCAACTTTCTGTGATGAGAAATTATTTGGCATAGTTCATCTGAAAACTTGTGACAGACCAAACATAAATCTGACGAAAGTTGTGGGAAGTACATTTTAGAATCTAAGTTGTATTAGGAATGTAGTGATTTTCTGTTATTAAATATATATTTCACCAGTTTGGACCAAATTGTTAATAATGGGATTCTATTTTTATAATCTGGACTGCAACTTTCAGTGATGAGAAATTATTTGGCATAGTTCATCTGAAAAATTGTGACAGACCAAAGATAAATCTGACGAAAGTTGTGGATAGTTCGTTTTAGAATCTTGGTTGCATTAGATATATTGTGAATTTGTGTTACAAATTTTGATGGTCTAGACCAAGTTGTTACAATGGAATTTTGCTGTATTAACCTTTAGCAAGCCAGATTAAAAAATACGAAACGTCTCCCTGCCACCAGATTCTTTTTTGAAAATGTGCGTTATTGATGGTGACTGTTTTGAAAATGTGATAATTTTTTGGTAGTTAGAGATATTTAAATGAACGTGTGTGTGTGTGATACCAGAAGTATGAGAAAGTGGTAAAGACGTTTTTCACAAAAAACATATTTTATAACAAATAAAGAGGAAAAAATATTGTAAAAAATAATAACTTACCTAAGTTATCGAATTCCTTGGCAACACTGTAAACTAAATCATGCAAATCTGTTGTATTTATGTTCTTTCACTGCGAAATTATCAAAATATAGCCGGGGGAACTGTATAAAACATAGATTTGCAGTAAAATCGTTCTTTGAGCTTAGGTCTAGAGGAATTTTTGGTGCCAGTTTAACATATTCGATATCAAACGTGTACAAGTCTCCAAAAAAAAGCGGCATCCTGTATATTCACGGCTGTGAAACTAAATAACTCAATAATTCATGATTCAAGCCACGATTCAATGTTAATTTATTAAAAATACGATGATAGAAAGGTCCATAAAACCGGTCCACCATCATGGCATCGTTCCGGTGTGCAGATGTGGTCGGATTAATTGCTATAAAATTTGTATCTTCTGGCTAGCCATTGTTACAACGATCATATCGGACGTAGGAATGAACTGGCTTCAATAGCGCATGTTCCCGAGCCAATCAGGCTGTGAGGCGTCTATTATAACGATATCTCATTGGATGAAGTATGTCGCCAACGGCGCTAGTCAGAATTTTGTTTTTTGCTGACCAGTGTTAATATAGGCGAGGTGAAGGTTAAAAATTGGGTTGCAACTTTCAGTGATGAAAAATTATTTGGCATAGTTCATCTGAAAAATTGTGACAGATCAAACATAAATCTGACGAAAGTTGTGGGAAGTATATTTTAGAATCTAGGTTGTATTAGATATATTTATGTGTATATTTTGTCGGTCTGAACCCATTTGGCATAGTTCATCTGAAAAATTGTGACAGACCAAACATAAATCTGACGAACGTTGTGGAGAGTTCGTTTTAGAATCTAAGTTGTATTAGATAGATATATAGTGAATTTCTGTTACAAATTTCGACAGTCTGAACCAAGTTGTTACAATGGGATTTTACTGTATTAAGTTTGATTGCAACTTTCAGTGATGAGAAATTATTTGGCATAGTTCATCTGAAAACTTGTGACAGACCAAACATAAATCTGAAGAAAGTTGTGGAGCGATTGTCTTAGAATCTAGGTTGTATTAGGAATGTAGTGATTTTCTGTTATTAAATATATATGTCTCGTTTGGACCAAATTGTTAATAATGGGATTTGGCTGTATTTATTTTTATAATCTGGACTGCAACTTTCAGTGATGAAAAATTATTTGGCATAGTTCATCTGAAAACTTGTGACAGACCAAACATAAATCTGACGAGAGTTGTGGAGAGTTCGTTTTAAAATCTAGGTTGTATTAGATATATTATGAATTTCTGTTATTGCTTATGTTATATATTTCATTTTACTGGACCAAGTTATTACAAAGGGACTTGGCTGTGTTTATTATTATAAGCTGGATTGCAACTTTCAGTGATGAAAAATTATTTGGCATAGTTCATCTGAAAAATTGTGACAGACCAAACATAAATCTGACGAAAGTTGTAGGAAGTACATTTTAGAATCTAGGTTGTATTAAATATATTGTGAATTTCTGTTATGTGTATATTTCATCGGTCTGAACCAAGTTGTTACAATGGGATTTTGCTGTATTAAAAGTTGGATTGCAACTTTCAGTGATGAGAAATTATTTGGCATAGTTCATCTGAAAACTTGTGACAGACCAAACATAATCTGATGAAAGTTGTGGAGAGTTCGTTTTAGAATCTAGGTTGCATTAGATATATTTATGTGTATATTTTGTCGGTCTGAACCCATTTGGCATAGTTCATCTGAAAACTTGTGACAGACCAAACATAAATCCGATGAAAGTTGTGGAGAGATTGTCTTAGAATCTAGGTTGTATTTGGAATGTTGTGATTTTTTGTTATTAAATATATATTTCGTTAGTCTGGACCAAGTTATTACAATGGGATTTGACTGTGTTTATTATTATAAGCTGGACATCAACTTTCAGTGATGAGAAATTATTTGGCATAGTTCATCTGAAAACTTGTGACAGACCAAACATAAATCTGACGAAAGTTGTGGAGAGTTCGTTTTAGAATCTAGGTTGCATTAGATATATTTATGTGTATATTTTGTCGGTCTGAACCCATTTGGCATAGTTCATCTGAAAAATTGTGATAGACCAAACATAAATCTGACGAAAGTTGTGGAGAGTTTGTCTTAGAATCTAGGTTGTATTAGATATATAGTGAATTTCTGTTACAAATTTCAACGGTCTGAACCAAGTTGTTACAATGAGATTTTACTGTATTAAAAGTTTGATTGCAACTTTCAGTGATGAGAAATTATTTGGCATAGTTCATCTGAAAACTTGTGACAGACCAAACATAAATCTGATGAGAGTTGTGGAGAGTTCGTTTTAAAATCTAGGTTGTATTAGATATATTGTGAATTTCTCTTATTGCTTATGTTATATATTTCGTTTTACTGGACCAAGTTATTACAATGGGATTTGGCTGTGTTTATTATTATAAGCTGGATTGCAACTTTCAGTGATGAAAAATCATTTGGCATAGTTCATCTGAAAACTTGTGACAGACCAAAGATAAATCTGACGAAAGTTGTGGAGAGTTCGTTTTAGAATCTAGGTTGCATTAGATATATTTATGTGTATATTTTGTCGGTCTGAACCCATTTGGCATAGTTCATCTGAAAACTTGTGACAGACCAAACATAAATCTGATGAAAGTTGTGGAGAGTTCGTTTTAAAACCTAGGTTGTATTAGATATATTGTGAATTTCTGTTATGTGTATATTTCATCGGTCTGAACCAAGTTGTTACAATGGGATTTTGCTGTATTAAAAGTTGGATTGCAACTTTCAGTGATGAGAAATTATTTGGCATAGTTCATCTGAAAACTTGTGACAGACCAAACATAAATCTGATGAAAGTTGTGGGAAGTACATATTAGAATATAGGCTGCATTTACAGATATGACAATTTTTCAAATTGTTGATATAAATATTGTTGTCGATATCCAAATGTTACTGAGTTGGCAGCAAATTACTCCTGGCAGTTCATTAACATTCTTAAATATGGTCAGAGTGTTTTGTGTTCTGTAAGCTTCACAGGATTCGCAGAACCTGTCACGAGTTACTTCCAAAAAATGTTGTTTTGTCTTTGACCCCACGAATCATGAGATGAGTAGAATTTCAGGTAGCAACGAGAATTCATGATGAGGTGGACACATTCGATAGATGCCGAATCAGGGAATATTAATAAAAATAACTCAAAAAAATGTGTTACTTTTTTTCAGCATACATATATGTCAAATTTCTGTAAGCACATACATATTTCATTGGTCTGAACCAAGTTGTTATTATGGGATGTGATTGTACAGGAATAATAGTGAGACAACACAGAAGATTGTTGGGTTCCATTAGTTGTACTGAATGTAGTGACATGGAATACAGGATCATTGACATCTTAATGTTTACTATCTTTGATTGCCTGAATGTAAGCATGAACTAGCTGCAGCTGTATTTGATTGCCTGAATGTAAGTATGAACTAGCTGCAGCTGTATTTGATTTCCTGAATGTAAGCATGAACTAGCTGCAGCTGTATTTGATTGCCTGAATGTAAGCATGAACTAGCTGCAGCTGTATTTGATTGCCTGAATGTAAGCATGAACTAGCTGCAGCTGTATTTGATTGCCTGAATGTAAGCATGAACTAGCTGCAGCTGTATTTGATTCCCTGAATGTAAGCATGAACTAGCTGCAGCTGTATTTGATTGCCTGAATGTAAGCATGAACTAGCTGCAGTTTTTTTAATGAGGTTGAATGTAAGTACGAACACTATAGCTGCAGTTTTCTATGATTGGTTGAATTTAGGCTTGAACTGTCTGCGATAGACTCCTAATGTGGTCTAGAGCGTACCGCTGTTGGTTCAGAGTCACTGATGACTAAAATCATTCTACATATTTTTTGTTTATTTGACTCATGATTTTCTCACTAAGAACTGTTATGTACTACTTATTTTACTATTTCACATTTGTTTCATTTCTACAGGACTTCTCGGATAGAAATAAGTTTGCCTTTCTCGTGGATGATGATAACGAGGGAGAAGTGGAGGGAGCCGACGCAGATGATGAAGGATTTCACGCTACTTCATGATTAATCTGAATGTGTAGGGTGCGCTTGTGAGATGGATGAATGTAAATAAGCCAGAAGATTGACAGATTGTGTAACTCAAGATACATTATATCATAGGCACATGTAATCCAACATGGCGAACACTTATCTTATGAGTACATTTCTCTGGTCATTGGAACAGAGCCGTCCCTTCAGTGGAGGACAGTCAAGCAATGGCCAAATGTTTACAAATCTTGGGACACATTTTTAAATATATATTTTCAGGCTACCATGTTTCTTAAATTCTGCGGATAGAATTAGCAACACAATAAATCTAGTGTAAAGTTCTATGTGTACCTAGAAGTATTATTCTAGGTTATACTTTATTTATCACTTTTTTTCTTCTTGAAATAAATTATTTCTTGTGATGTAGATTTGTAGGATATGTACAAGATATTCAGAAATTTTTGGTAAACTTTCCAGTGTTTGAAAGATTAGAAAGATTAAGACGTAACTCTTTATTTAGATACGTTGGTAAAACCACCACTTAGACACACAACACTTTCTGTGTTTGTAAGCAGATAAAACCACCATTTATATTGGTTTATGTTATTACTTTCTGAAATAAGGTTAACATGTTTCTATCTATATACAAACATTTGTATCAACATTGGAATACCACCAAATAGTTGCAGAGACTTATGGGATTGAATGTCTGCAAATAAAATGCTGGAACATGCCCTTTTCCCCTTCTGCATTAATTCTCATTTCTGCAGATAAAGCAGCATGTAGTCTAGAGAACAATTCATTGTTTACAACTTTGCTGTGATATCTGCTTCTTTTGGCCAGAGACATCTGGCTTCAGCACAGCTTCTGGGTCACTTAGACCCTATATCGGATGGGACAGTCAGCCTCACCCCTGTAATCTTAGGTTGCCTTTTACGGCATGCTTGGCAGATAAACAGTGTTGCTATTCTTTGCTTCCGTATTGGGCCCGGCAACACACGGACCACATACCTTCACAAATGTACCCTTCATTGAGTAACATTCTCAAATCGTTGCATACTTATGGGACCTGGAGCCTTCTAGGTGTGAAACTTTTCAAAACACTCACAGGAAAGTAGTCTCATTGTTTATTATTCCTGAGGACCAACTGGAGAATGTAGGAAACGGGTTGAAGTTTTGCTTATCATTGTATACAGATATAACACACAAATTGACATTTCGACTAAAAGACCTTTATCAAGAACACATTCATAACATAATAGAGTAATAATTCACATGATAGAGCTAAATGGTTACATCTTGATGCTGCGGAGCAAGACAAACATACATTGCCTATCCATTCTTGAAGATTCTATTAAACTCGCTGATATAGACATTATGGCACAGAAGTTATATATTTTTTTAATGGCTCAAAAGGCATAGAGGATTGACATTGTATTTGAGTTTCTCAATATCAACACTGTCCCTCTCAACAAAACATGCCAAGAGTATCAATCATAGAACAACCCCATTGCTTAAAATGTTGGTGAGCGACACAACAAATTTTTTTTGGATGGGAGAAAGTGTATTTTCTCGGGAGTTGATGAAGATCAAATAATCAACATTTGACTGGGACTTTGAGTGTCCATATATGGATGGCTGTTGAAATGGCGAGTGGAGCATTTATGGAAATGCCTAGTGTGCCATGATGATGGCGGTACAGCTCAATATAGAATCCTTGACCTCTTGAGCACAAGACACACGAGTTAACAACTATGTGGTGGAGACACAGACACACACACCACCACCCTATGCCCTGTACTTTACAAAAGATATAATTGTGACACGACGGAAAAAAACGGGGTTGAAAAGTGATCTTCACTACGGACACAACAGAGATACACACCAAATATACACCATATTATTTAACACAGTAAATATATGAACTTCTGGTGTTCATGACACAGCGCTATGATTTATATAATCACGGCAGATAATATACTTTTTGTCAGAAAATAATGCATCACATAATTTTTTCTTTGCTAAAAATTAATATAGATACATGAAATTTTGCACACTTCAAATTTAGAATGTTCTGATTATGTGTGCAAGGTTCCACAGAATTCACAAACAATTGGTATAGCCGCACTGAACCATTATAGAGGCATCGCTTAATAACAGGAAATTGTGATATAATTCTATGTTGTGGATAAACTTGTGTGAATATTCAACAACGTTTGCATAATGTGTGTGGGAGTTTTGCAGTTGCTAGGAGCACTTTTAGTTGCTAAGCTCAGAGAATTTAAGCTCTAGCAAGTAGAGATATGAAGCTGCATTGCTCCGGATGTCTTGTCGCAGCAACCGGGCTAGACACACTGAAGTATACTGATGACATTGAGACAATGAGTTCTTATTCTCTCACCCACCGTATGTTTTTTGGTTGATCACCTGATGATTTTTTTGGTCCACTTAAAGATGTTTCCTGTGAGACAAGGTTTGAAGAGGATAAGAATGTGATTCATGCAGTGTAGAAATGGCTATATACTAGGACAAAACCTGGCACAGACAAGCATAGCTGTCAATTTATTTACGTATTTAAATTTAACACACACACACACACACCCCCCTCAATACGCGAAAAACACCAGCATTAGTAGTAATTACTGAAGATGTAACACTTAATGACCCTTTAAAAAAACACCCAAAAGAAGTGTTTTGTTGGGGCCCGAAATCTGTATAAATACGGAAAATCTATGCTAGTTTACACTTACGGACAAGCCACACATACACTTGTTTCACACTGGGCGTATAACCGTACAAAGTAGATATGGGATTGTGTTGAATGATAGCAATGTTTGCAGGACATTCCCCTATACATTGCGTTTCAATTTCTTGCATTTAAGAAAAAAAGTTTGCAAGATAAATAAGTGGTTCATTACTTTCAGATCTTCTCTAGTATATAACGCTATGTATACATTTATGGGTACTATTTTCTCTCATTACCACATATATCCCTTACGTTTTGATTGCAAGCGCACATATTCTAAATAATAGAGTTGAAGTGTTCAGGGATATGTTTACAGGAATATTTAATGTATCTCTAACCCTGAGGAAGCCCTGTTTGTTTACGTTAGGTGTATACATTTTATGCTGCTGTAATTAGAGCATATGGTACCCAATTATGATATTGTAACATCTGAAGTTATGAATATAATGATAGAATGTAAAGTTACAAATACAATCATGACAGATTTGAATTTATGTATCCAATCATGACAGAACATAGTTATGTATACAGTCATGGGAGATAACATGAAGTTATGTCTTCATGAAGTTATACAATCATGATATATAACACATAAAGTTATGTATAAAATCATGACAGATAACATGAAGTTATAAATATGACTCAATACCTGCTAATGAGAGAATATCACTCGTGGGCCCGCTTCGTAACACAATATCAGTTTATAACTAATAAACAACTTCTGTTCTTGAGCTCTTGCAGATAAGCAGGATGCAGTCAGGAGAACGCAATTTGTTGTCATGGTTTACAGCTTAGCTGTGATATCTGCGACTTTTGGCATGTCACATCTTGACTTCAGCATGATGTTTATGATACTTTATGTGATGAGTAGTGAAATCCCATTAAAAAAATTCCTTAGTGCGCTATTATGCATGGTAGACGGTAGTGTCACTATTCTTTGCTCCCCATTAGGGTAATGTCAACACACGGTTGTAACAGACGCATGGAGTAGAAAATGCAGTGTGACTAGTAGCTTTTCAGAAACATTAAATGAGTATGTCAAGTTTTACGTGGGCCATTTCTTTGTTTTAAATGTTAAATTAAACATTGAAACTGTATACAGAAAGAGATATTTCAAATGTGATTTTGAATGTTGTACAACAGAGACATTTAGAGAAAGAGAAATTTTGTTGCATTTAATTTGTGCGACAGTTTCAGAATTTGATGTGAAATGAATTTATTAAACTAAAGAACAGAATTGATGATTGTGTTTGTCAGCAACTGTTTCTTGATGTTATCTGAAGTTTGGAACAGTCTGAAATTTAATTGTATATTTAGTATGAAGAGTTGAAAATTATCTGTCAATTATTGATACACAATAGTTTAGTTTTGTTGCATAGTGTGAGTCTGAATACGATGACCCATATAGAAGGTTTAATTTATTTAACCGTTTCGCCCTTAGAGCGCAGCGGAGTCGCTTCTATGTGCTGACACCTGGAGCGCCGCGGAGTCGCTTTTTTTGGGCATAATGCCACAAGCTGGGTAATTTCTAATAGAGCGGACTGCAGCATCATTCTGTGGCAGCAGTGTCCCATAGACACAAGAGTTCGATGATGATTGCAGAAATTATCTTGCATGCACAGTTGAGGCTTCTGGCCTACACAGTAAAGAATGAAAACACAGCTGACTAGAAATAATTACAAGAGCTATCCTGTTGGCTGATTCACTTTTACATTACTTGCTGTGCGTATATTTTGTCATCGGCCAATGAAAGGAAAAGATCAGTCAACAGGAATGACCAAATATCTACTCTCTTGTCGACTGCGATTCAAACGTCTAACCTACAAAATGGTTGGAAAATGGTTTAAAAAATGCCAATTGGAATACATAATTCTACTTGTTTGTATTGAAATGAACAAAGTTTATGCACTCCAGCAAGATAGAAATAAGTACTCCGGTTTCTGATCATGGCTGGGTTGTGACATAGAAGGAAGACAAAAATAACTATTGTCTTACAGTTTCACAATACACTGGAATTTCTGAATGAAAAAATTGGTAAACTAACAAAATATGTATGTAATAAACACAATATTTTTATATACAGTTATAAATATACAGTAAAAATAAAGTAATTTTTAACATATTGATTGTGAAGTTACAAATGTATGATTTATAAAAGGGTTGCAGTTTTTGTCTATTGGTTGTCAATCAACAAAACATAGCCCTGAACTTGGGGTAGTTTCTGGAATGTGATGATCATGTGATGTGCCGGGTACAGTAGGCTGTCATTGATCTCCGCAACACTTTATCCGTTGTACTGTTCCACTGCTGATTGCTATATGTCAGACTATCCAGTATTTTCTCCCTTTGATGCGTCTATTTCCCTCAGTTTTGCTTGTTGTAACATTGTATTCTATTCCTTCTCATGATGTAGTGATTAAGCATGTATTTTTTTTCTGATGTTAAGTAACTTTCCTTTGGTGTCAATCTCCTTTAGTACCCCTTCATTAGTTCTAGCTGCCCATTGGATTATCAGCATTACTTCACAGAAACACATCTCTGTTGTCTCTAGTTTCCCACGTTTATTATTTTTTCCACCACTATGTGCTTCCATGTGACAAGTGGAACTATGTAAGAATGTAAACTGTGGAAATAAAAACCATACTTTCATAAAGCAAACAAGAATATGTTTCTAAAAGAATTAGACATTGGGGTGAGTTCTCCCACAGAAAAGTTTGTATTTGTTTCATTCTTTTATGAATTATGTGCAATGAGTTATTCTATACTTTTAGAAAATCAGATAGTAGCAGATAGGATTTGAACCACGTTTTTTCAGCTGACACTTATTTGCCTTAGAATTTGAATCCATACATTTTCCAAATTTGACCAATCTGTATATTTGACATATATGAAAAAAATGTCAAGACTTCCAATATATACATTCTCAAGTTACTATGAATATGGACAGTCAATGAACACACACTGCACAGGTATATAAATTCCTTGAGGATCACAAACATTTAACACCAGTATACTAGTGACATCAGGCCTCAGCACTACAAGTACCATTAGGTTTACTTATATGCTGCTTTCTTATTTTTTTTCTACAAATCCTCAATGCTTTCTAATTATTTTATGTTTATTATGTACAACTTGGGGGTTGCAGGTTCTCCAGAGCATTATCAATTTACAGACCAGCAATCTAGAGCGATCTCCCAGTACCAACAGTGATCAGTGTTTGTAGATCTTTGAGATGTTGACAGCACCATCTTTAAAAAACTTGTATAAAATCGAACTCATAGAACTTTTGGAATTTTCCTAGTGTCATCATGAATGGTTTTTTTTTCTGAATGAATTTGAAAGCCCCAAGGTTATTTCAATAGCGAAATCATACTTAATATAGCCTGTGTGTGTATTTACATTACTTACTATGTATAGAAAAAACTCAGCCTTCCAAAATTTCAGATTTTTCAAGAGTAATATTGATAACCCACATCGATAGACTTATGGGGGCGCTGACAATTTTTTTTTTTTTGAGGAAAATTTTGGGCTGCATGCCCAGGGCAAGGGAAATAATCCCGCAAAAATAAAAGATGATTGTGCAAGAAAATTAATAAATACAATTTGCAATCAATTTTTATGATTCAACGTCCAAAAAAACAGAAAAATGGAAACGGCATTGCTCTGTGAGCACATCTTTGTGAATGTCACGTAAG
Organism: Meghimatium bilineatum; assembly: GCA_034231615.1. Lineage (NCBI taxonomy): Eukaryota > Metazoa > Mollusca > Gastropoda > Stylommatophora > Philomycidae > Meghimatium > Meghimatium bilineatum. The sequence continues at coordinate 12,344,879 of CM067314.1, forward strand.
ACATGTCATATGCGAAAGGAAGAAAATGAACACCCGTTTTATGTCGGCGACATTTACTTGTGTGAAAATATTTGCTGATAAATGTTCATATGAAAAGCAGTTCACCAGTAGACATCATTCTGTAACTTTCAACTTTCAATTCTGTAACTTAACTTATTTCTTCTTCTTTCCTTCCTCTTTTGCCCTATACGGGTGTCGAGGGAGATACAATGTTCTTGTTCTCGCTTTTCTGGCAGCTTCAGATAATGTTATTTGGTGTTCGTGCAATATCTCTTTGATGTTGTCGATCCAGTGTACTGTAGGGTTGCCCTTAGCTCTTCTTTCTGCTTCTCCTCTCTTCGTATATGCTTTATAAACTAATGAATCACACGGCATTCTTTCAAGATGACCACACCATTGTATCTGTTGGTTTTGTATGTATTGAAGAATTGATATGACACCCACTCTTTCTCTTATGACATCGTTTCTAATTCTGTCTCTTCTGGTCACTCCTGTGGCTTTTCTCAGACATCTCATCTCTGTTGTAACCAGTTGTCTCTTATGTTTTGTTGTTAATGACCATGTTTGACATTGGTAGCACAGGGTTGGAATGAAGATACTATGGATAAGATGGTTCTCTTCCCCCCCCCCCCCCCCCCCGTTTTCCTCTTGTTTTTTTCTTGTTTTTTTAAGCATTGCCACTATAACGGATAAAAAGGGGTTAGCAAAAAAATGGTGACTTAACTTAATATAAACACATAAGCCTAGTTTACATATAGATAGCATTATATATCAGGTGAAACAGGTTTCAAAAAAAGGATCTTGTTTTTCATGATCAGCATTAAGAGAAACATGCTGTACCAACTAGTCATACGAGCTTGTGCAGTCATATCTGATAAGACCTGACATAGATCTCCATAGCATGGCGATTAAGCTTTTCTTCTTGTTCTAAGAATGGGTTCGAATCCAGCTTGTGGCATCATGTTGAGATCCCGGAAGATTATCGCTTGAAGTTACATGCTATGAGTGGTACTCTTGGCAGGTGGCTCGCAGCTTCGTTGAGAAAGACGAAGTAAATATGAGGAATCCGAATAGGCTAGAAAATTGAACTAAGACTTGTAAAAGTTTCTATAACATCAGTGAGGCTTATTGGCAATATGATACTAATTCTGTGCATTTTTTTGACCATCAGCATGCTACAAGTGATATAATCAGTATCATTCCTGAGAAAGAAAAACCGCATACGGTAATAACAATCTGAAAGAGCTGCATCATGGGTATTGTCAACTTTGATGTGTATGGAAAATTAAAGAGTTAATGAGCTTGATGAAAAGGAAGGAGAGTGTCTACAGGAAGAAGAGAGTGTCTACAGGAAGAAGAGAATGTCTACAGGAAGAAGAGAGTGTCTACAGGAAGAAGAGAGTGTCTACAGGAAGAAGAGAGTGTCTACAGGAAGAAGAGAATGTCTACAGGAAGAAGAGAGTGTCTACAGGAAGAAGAGAATGTCTACAGGAAGAAGAGAAATCACACACATAAACTGAAATCCTTGTATAGCACATCCTTTTATAATAAATGTCCCTTTTTAACACTTGAAAATCCTGATTTATATTTACTCTTTATTGTTTATACCACATGCAGAAAATTTGTAATTACATACATATTTTGTCAGTCCTGACCACGTTATAATTGGATTTGATTGGAAAAGAAGAGAGGTATACAAACCATAATAAGTGAAAATAATTGTATAAAAGATGCCTGCTAGTTGGTTACAATAGACTGAATAAATGCATTCACAATATGACAGTCTCACCAGTATTACACTTGTGAAACAGACTTCTGAGCAGTCCTGTACAACCCTCTCCTGTATGATTTTAAAGACATTGACCTGAAACCAAAGACAGCTGTAGAGTTCATCTTCAGGAGTTTGACAGTGTAAACATCTAGAGAACTTGTCTGACAGTGTAAGCATCTAGAGGACTTGTCTGACAATGTAAACATCTAGAGGACTTGTCTGACAGCGTAAACATCTAGAGGACTTGTCTGACAGTGTAAACATCTAGAGGACTTGTCTGACAGTGTAAACATCTAGAGGACTTGTCTGACAGCGTAAACATCTAGAGGACTTGTCTGACAGTGTAAACATCTAGAGGACTTGTCTGACAATGTAAACATCTAGAGGACTTGTCTGACAGCGTAAACATCTAGAGGACTTGTCTGACAGTGTAAACATCTAGAGGACTTGTCTGACAGTGTAAACATCTAGAGAACTTGTCTGACAGCGTAAACATCTAGAGGACTTGTCTGACAGTGTAAACATCTAGAGGACTTGTCTGACAGTGTAAACATCTAGAGGACTTGTCTGACAGTGTAAACATCTAGAGGACTTGTCTGACGGTGTAGGATAGTGAACCCCTTAGTTGCGGAGATATTTTTAAGAATACGATGAAAAGCCACGGCCATTTTTCAGAGATCGTCCTCTTCTTAGTTTCCCAGGGAAAAAATCTGTCTAGAAGCTTATAATAAAGCATACATAAGAATTCTTTCCCTGGCAAACTAAGTAAAAAAAAAGATCTCTGCAAAATGGCGACAACCCCCTCATCATATCCTTGAGATCTCTGCAGCTAAGGGGATAGCAAAAAAATAAAGTACAATGTTCGTTACCTATTCAGTGATTTCATCTGATAGCCATTTTATTAATTCATGTCAAAGAAGCAAGTCTTAGTGCAGAAGATCACTCATTTTGTCCCCGGACACATGAGTGTAGAGGGAGTTGATCGAGCCAATAAGTTACCTGTAGCTAGCGTTACCACTATAACGGATAATAGGCCTATGAACCGAGCAGACATACTGAGTGTTATTTGTGAATTCGCACAATCGGAGGATTTTGAGGTATATGAGCACGGGTCAGTATAGAGGATATGAGAATTGGGAGTGAAGATAGGTGTGGCCTGGAGGGAACACCTAAGAAAAAATTCAAAAAGAGCCGGGCATCAGCTGTTACACTATGAGAGATGTACTTAACAGGAGATCTGAGCACTTATGAACATGTGAAAGTGATAATCAACGTACTGAAATCTTAATTTTAAAAAAAAGGTTCATTTAAGGGAATGACCGCATATTAACGGAACAAATCCATATATTATTTAATGAAATGAACTTTTGCTAAAGACACATAAACCACCACATCTAATCCTGGGGTGGGGGGGGATCAATTCATTGACAGCAGAAATTGTGACTTTTTAGTCTGAGTCACAGAAGCTGTATGAAATTACACATAATCTTGGAATGTGGCCAGTAATTCCTGTAATGAACCCAAAAAAAGTATGTGAAGTGATGGGCTAGATAGCGGGCACAGTAATAATTGAGCCACTACTGCTCCATCAATGTAAGGTAATATTGCATGAAACTTAACAACAATAGTACTTACATAAAACACAGGTCTTTAGAAAGTTCCACTTAGACATGATGGACTATCATGGTGTTACTACTCCATCAATAGGTTAATAGTGACATTGTATCTTCAAAATTTATTGTTTGGATTTCCAGGAAAATCCTGAGCAATGAAGCTTGTGTTTATTATATACATTTTGGGAGAGAGATTTCCTGAGTTCTTTCATACAGTTCTTTCAAGAGTAATGACTCCAAACTTCGAATTTTGCAATGCTGTAAGAAGTCTCAGATGGGGTCTGTATAAATTTGTATGTCCCTACTCAGATGGGATCTTAGAAGTCCCTACTCAGATGGAATCTTAGAAGTCCCTACTCAGATGGGATCTTAGAAGTCCCTACTCAGATGGGATCTTAGAAGTCCCTACTCAGATGGGATCTTAGAAGTCCCTTCTCAGATGGGATCTTAGAAGTCCCTACTCAGATGGGATCTTAGAAGTCCCTACTCAGATGGGATCTTAGAAGTCCCTACTCAGATGGGATGTGAGAATTCCCGACTCATATGATTTCCACTTCCACCAATTTCTTTAAGAAAGGCAAAAATCTTATGAAAATAGTTATTACACATAAAAATGGGCGGATAACATTTAGAAAGCATACAGGAGCATAGATATGACTATGCAAGGGGGGAAAGGAATAGGGTTATACTGTGAGGACGGTTTCCACTTTGCTGGGGGGATGATTGGGGAACTGCGAAATAGGCTAGTAGGGATGTTGATACTTTTTTAATACTAATTTCTGAGTAAGAAATGTCTGCAGGACAGGACAGAGATCATGTGAGTAATGAAGAGATTACAAGAACTGTTGGAACGAATGTCTGATCAAATATATTGATGAACAGACTGAAATCTTTTGGGAACTAAATGATAATGAACCCATACTGACCAGCAGCTAAAGCATACATCATTAGATTGGAAAAAGCTAGACAAAGACAATGAGGAAGGTCCATTGAAAAAGTTATAGATATCCTGATGAATCAATATTAGGGCATATCAAGCAACCAAACGTTCCATAACCCGAATACCGACTGCCATTCAATCCTGCAATGCCTCACAGCAAAAGCAGAGAAAAGACGATAGAAAAGTGTCTGGGGAGGGGGAAGGCGTTTGGATCATAGACAACAGCATGTAAACATCCAACATGAAAGTCTGCATCCATCTAGCAGTGCCAATGTTAGCCTAATTTTGACCACACATTTTGACATCTCATATGACTGCATTACTTCAATATTACCATTACAATTCCTTAGTGAATTTTGGAATGATAATATTGACATATTAGCAATTATTTTCACATGAAAGCATGGAAAGGCTAATTCTTGATGGCAGAGCTCCAGAAGGAGAAGAAGAGGACAAAGAAGATGGTTAACCAACGATATCTTCTTCGTTGTACGCCTTGCGGTGGACCCTCTGAAAGCATTCAGCTGATCGTCCTGAGAAGGATGTATGAGGGTCATCTGCGTTGTGTCATGTTTTACAGAAATCTGCATTATCTACGCCTTTCGACCTGACACATCCGTCTTCAGCCAGCATTTTTTTGGGCCGGGTTGGCATTCCCGTATCTTCGATCCCTAGTACTTGGCCAGGCTACAACAGGGTTGCTGTACTCCTGTTTCCAGGCCCACTGGAAAGTGTGCTGAGGGTCTTGGCCAGCTGTGGTTCGCTGACCCTGATGCTCGACCAGCTATGGATCGCCGGCCTGTGCACTCTGGTATGCATGTCATCTCTGGGCCCAACCAACGATATGAAAGTGTATGAACACATCCCTAGCAAATGTATGCCTGCTCCTCTGGGACAGAGAAGCGCTCAGAATGTTCACGATGAAGACAATGTTCTGTAAAAAGTACTTTGTTCGATAGCGAATTTTGTACACGTGTAACATTTAGTGTGTAAGAAAATATATATGTGTGTCCATGGACATTATAGTCAGAATACATTCTCTATTCTTTGCTATCATTTGTGACTTAAAAGTAATACTGTATACAATTTTTGTTTCATTTAGGCTCTTATCAAGAACTCTTAAAAATTGAGTGATTATTGTGATTACTTGTGTTACGAGCTGTCTTATTTCGGTGAAACATGAAATAGGAAGTGATAATGTGCACAGTTTTTGTGAGTGATTGAAAAACATGATTTCTGTTTGATGTATTTGATGCATCAGATGATTTCTCATTGGATGAGTTTTGGAGCATAGTTTGTGGTTGAATATTGACATGGCTTAATGTTATTTGATACGAGATATGGGGATCTTATTTTCATGCATTGTTCTCATTGGTTGGTTTTAATGAATATTTCCATTGGTGGATTTTTAAGACAGTTTTAATTGGTAGAATTTCATGTCTTCATATTTCACACTGAATTGAAATTCATAATCATCATGTGCCTATCTTGCTGAAATGGGTGATCATAAAACTCTGAAAAATACAGGTAATGTTTTTGCAAGAGACTTATTTGACAATTTGCTTTTCAGTTCTCAATTGATGTAAAAAAACTGTTAACCACATTGTTTTCTTGCAAGAAAATGGTTTTGTCTGCATCACACTTTACTCTTGCCTGAACTGAATGCGCTACTGTTTCTCATTTACATATGGAATCGCTAAATTTTCTAATAAAATACATTAATATATCTGCTTGAATTTTTTTCCTTAATAAGTTTCTTGATATTTTTTAATTACCTGAAATGATTTTTTTTTGGGGCGAATAATATTTATTAAAATAGTTTGATGTTTTTTTGGTTTTAAATTTGTATGAGTTGACCTCGTTAATGTTTGTTAAAATATTGCTTTGCCTTGTCCATAAATGTTTTGAAATGTTTCTGATTAAGAGTTTGTTGTCCTGCAATACATTCTTATTTTTGGTGAATGAGTAATTTAAGAGGAATACGTTTTAGTTTTAATACAGCGGCTTTTAAACTTTGGTGCAATTTTTTATGGGTGTTCATGAGATATATAGACAAATCCTATTATAACAATTTTAGTGTTCATGAGATATATAGACAAATCCTATTATAACAACTTGAGTGTTCATGAGATATATAGACAAATCCTATTATAACAACTTGAGTGTTCATGAGATATATAGACAAATCCTATTATAACAACTTGAGTGTTCATGAGATATATAGACAAATCCTATTATAACAAGTTTAGTGTTCATGAGATATATAGACAAATCCTATTATAACAAGTTTAGTGTTCATGAGATATATAGACAAATCCTATTATAACAACTTGAGTGTTCATGAGATACATAGACAAATCCTATTATAACAACTTGGTCTGGACTGACAAAATATATTTATGTAATAACGGATATTTGCAATATACGTTATAAAGAATAAAAGATACCACCTCAGAGTGGAAGACATAGCCGATAGACATTACACTAAGCTGAAAACTGACGACTCCTGGGTATGAAAGAAAGCTCTGAGAAACTGCACGTAGGAATAAGAGCAAGTTGATTGCAATTACTAGGGATAGCAAAGAAATGACAAACAATAAAAGAAAAATATAATTGAAGATTTTGAAAAGTATTGTTAAATAAAGTTGTTATAAAAGGATTCGCTATAGAGGGATTCCACTAATAACTTGGATGGCGTAAAATAGAATTTTTGCTATTTCTAAGTTTTACTGAAAGTTAACAGTTTACTGTGTATTGTAGTTTGGTTTAGTCACACTCCGACAGATCTGAAGATTAATACTTAAAGTCATCAAATTATTGTTTCAATGTTTGTTTCTTATGTAATCATTTTTACATTATTTGGTCCGTATAAGATGGGCCCCAGCAACAACTGGATAAAAGTGTTTTTATCATCTCGGTCCATACTGTCACACTAAGATAAAAAGTAAAACACTTCCTGATATAACCACAATAGACTCCGGTGTCAGGTTAAAAAGGTGTATCTAGGCTCATAGAGGCTTTAATTCCATAATAAACCTTTACCTGACACACAGGGGTTTACTACCGGGCCTGCCACACAGGGGTTTACTATTTCTTCTATCTTCCTGCTAGTGATGAGATAACCTATTTTTGGTTGTTTGGTTTTTATGCCCTTACTGCTAAAAACAATTTCACTCTGAAATCACCAAGCTCCAGTATGTGTCAAAATCCCACCCAAGCTCCAGTATGTGTCAAACATCCCATCCATGCTCCATTATGTGTCAAAATCCCACCCAAGCTCCAGTGTGTGTCAAACATCCCATCCATGCTCCATTATGTGTCAAAATCCCACCCAAGCTCCATTGTGTGTCAAACATCCCATCCATGCTCCATTATGTGTCAAAATCCCACCCAAGCTCCAGTATGTGTCAAAATCCCACCCAAGCTCCAGTGTGTGTCAAACATCCCATCCATGCTCCATTATGTGTCAAAATCCCACCCATGCTCCAGTGTGTGTCAAACATCCCATCCATGCTCCATTATGTGTCAAACATCCCATCCAAGCTCCAGTATGTGAAATGATGAAAACTAACATGGTTTGGACATGTATGTAGACATGATTCCTTGTCAAAAACAAAACTGAAGGGAGCTGTCGAATAGGGAAGAAGCAGAGGAGGGTAAATAAAGGCATGGACAGACAAGATATGTCCACACTCATCCGCATCGCTGAGGATAGAATTAACTGGAGGACTCTGTGTACTGAATCATCCAATGTGGTACCCCTACGACCCTGAAGGGTTATGGTTTTATTGATTGATTGATTGATGTGTCAAATATCCCATCCATGCTCCAGCATGTATCAAATGTATCCATGCTCCAGTATGTGTCAAACCAGTATATCTCTAAAGGGTACAGGATGAAGGTTGGCTGGTTGGTTGCTGATCAAATGAAATCTCTAAAGGGTACAGGATGAAGGTTGGCTGGTTGGTTGCTGATCAAATGAAATCTCTAAAGGGTACAGGATGAAGGTTGGCTGGTTGGTTGCTGATCAAATGAAATCTCTAAAGGGTACAGGGATAAAGGTTGGCTGGTTGGTTGCTGATCAAATGAAATCTCTAAAGGGTACAGGGATAAAGGTTGGCTGGTTGGTTGCTGATCAAATGAAATCTCTAAAGGGTACAGGGATAAAGGTTGGCTGGTTGGTTGCTGATCAAATGAAATCTCTAATGGGTACAGGGATAAAGGTTGGCTGGTTGGTTGCTGATCAAATGAAATCTCTAAAGGGTACACGATGAAGGTTGGCTGGTTGGTTGCTGATCAAATGAAATCTCTAAAGGGTACACGATGAAGGTTGGCTGGTTGGTTGCTGATCAAATGAAATCTCTAAAGGGTACAGGGATAAAGGTTGGCTGGTTGGTTGCTGATCAAATGAAATCTCTAAAGGGTACAGGGATAAAGGTTGGCTGGTTGGTTGCTGATCAAATGAAATCTCTAAAGGGTACAGGGATAAAGGTTGGCTGGTTGGTTGCTGATCAAATGAAATCTCTAAAGGGTACAGGGATAAAGGTTGGCTGGTTGGTTGCTGATCAAATAGTGCATGGACTCATATCCTTTGACCCACATAACAAGGTTAAAATCTTCTGATTAAAACTAGAAAAGCACACACATAACAATATATATTATTGCATTTGTTATATTATGACAGACAAATGTTATCAGAAATTGTATGGTTTGTTTGCATTTTAAAATTGTTTTCTTTAAAAAAAAATATATATATATTATTACAAAATTAGGTGTGGTCATTGTTGGTAAAAGGGAAAATATTTTCTATCAGTTTTTGATGTTTTCTCTTTAAGGATTTGTTTGTGCATTGAGTTGAATATTGGTAAGAAATTGTCAAACATAGAAAAATATATCCTCATCATTGGTATGTTCTTCCTCAGTGTCTTTTTCACCCATGTGGCAAGTGGGGTCTGGGCTTCTAACTCAGGGTGCAAAGAATCAGACTTGTGTTTTCTTCCCAGACATGTCATAGACTAAGGGTATATGCTAAGTCTGTCACCTCTGAAAAGAAATCCTCATTGTCACTGCATGTCTTGTCTTGATTTTGTACTTTTGTCTTCTGTCAAATGGTCCCAATGGGTTATGAAGATTTGAAGGCAAGCAGACATTGCACCTTTGTCCTTTTGTGCCAGATTTCTAAGTGGCGGATAATGCTAGATGTGCCGTCACTGCAGATGGGTCAACAGATCTGACAGAAGAATGATGAACTTGTTGGCCCAGAAGTATATGTTGTGCTCCTGCAAGATGTGCTAATTCTGGGATACTGCTGCATTGGAATGTCTCCTTTCAGGTACTAACATGCATCCATATGGCCCTTAACACAGCCATGCTTTTCAGACAACACACCCTATACCAGTTCCGATGTCACCTCGGTTGCTCAACTGAGGAGGACCTGCACTTTTGTCAGGAAGGCTATGGACTGTCAAGAGCTACTTGCTCACAGCTATAGAGATTACTTCACCATTATCTTGTTCGAGTCATACATTTCATCTGTGTTCTCAAACTTTGGATATCATCAGGAAACAGTTTTGTCATGGGTTACAGCTTGGCTGCGATATCTGTTCCCTTTATCCTGATACATCCGACTTCAGAATCACTTCTGTGCCATTTTGACCCTTTTGAACAGCCAACTTCACCCCCAAAATCTCCTTAGTCACCTCTTACTACAGACAAAACATGTAACAGTGTCACTTTTCTAAGCTCCCACTTTGGGCCCTGACAACACACTGGTGAATCATACACTGATATGGATTTCTTAAATGAATTGTTTTGTATTGTCACTATTCCTGAGCCAAGACTTCAGAGCTTTCCATCAGGGTTGTTTTTGATGATTACAGTTTCTCATAAATTGCTCAGTTGTCTAGTCAGTGGTTGACTAGAAACTGCCTGACTAGTGTTTGTCTATTGCATGTGCTCAGTAGCTATGGCCCCAATACCTCAACATTTCCAGACCATTAGCCTGGGTACCCTACTTCCTCCTGGTGGCTGAGGTGAACCACAGGAGTAATTTTATTTCAAACCATGAATAACGAGTATACTAAAAATCTGGGTCTGCTAGTCAGAGGGCAAATGACTACATTACGCGCATTTTGTGTGTGATGCTATTTAGTGATAGTTCTACAACATATGTCTTTTGTTCGTCGCAAACCATAAACCTTAATCAAATGCTGTGACGAAGGCGATTATGTTTCTCCACAACTCTCTGTCTCTTATGTTGTTAATAAATTTAGTTGGTGACATTTTTGTGATGCAGTGACACCCCATATAGAAATTTCTCTTTCTTACTGTCTTTTCTCCCTTTGATCTTTCTGTTGATTACTAAATGTTCAAGTTTTCTTTTCTCATTAAATGCCCTAAAAATTTTGACTATCTGCTTCTAATTTTTACTATAATTTGTCTTTTACTCTAGCATCTCTGAGGACTTCTAGTTTTCTTGGCTGTCCATGGAATTCCCTAGAATATTATCTATTAATCTATCTATAAACATGTCATGGTCGTAGGATTACCACATTGGATGCTTCAGCACATAGTTCTCCAGTGATCTTCAATGGTGCGGATGAGTGAGGAAAGATCTTGTCTGGTCCCGTCCTTGATGGTGTCTGTCCATGTTGTTGTTTGTCCTCCTCTGCTTCTTGTACTGTTGACAGCTCCCTGCAGTATTGTTTTTGACAAGGAATCCCGTCGATACATGTCCAAACCATGCAAGATTTTTTCGTTTCACTATTGAAAGCAGTGGTTCTTGTGGACCTGTATATCTCTATTTTATTTCTTATGTAGACATTTGTCTATTGGAAATTTGTAGGATTTGTCTTTTGTTTATATTCGGAATTTGTTTATATTTCCAAATTATAGCTCCATGATGGTATACTAATAATAATAATAATAATAATAATTAATAATAACACTTTAACCTGTTAGGCTCTTAGTGTGCCACACTGGAAACATTATAAAAACTCCTACCAAACATCCTATCTACTGTCATACAGATGAGCGTGAAAAGATATTGCACTGACCATTCTTTGATGTTATCACGTCAGGATGTTCTTTCCACCTCTTCTTCTTCAACCCTCAACTATTCCCTGCAGGATAATCTTTGAAAGCACATTCTGTCTTGTTACATATCCAAGCCATTCAAGCTTGCACTCATTTTATCACTGTCAATCTTTCATGTCGAACGTTCATGTCAAACTGCAAGCTCAGTGATTTTGTCTCAAACACATACATTTGTTTTTGGACACTAGGGGTGGAGTTTATCCGCCGAAGCCGTACAGGGTGCATACCTGGCGCTTGAGGGCGTAGATGACGAATTTGTAACATGCCTGTAGCACCTGTATTCAAACTTCTGTAACATTTTTTCTGTCTGTAGTGAGTGTCCAGCTTTCACATCCATACAAAAGAATAGACAGTATTGGAGATTTGTATAACGTGATCTTGACTAAGTTACTGATTTTACTTTTTCATACTGCACTTGATCTTGACTAAGTTACTGATTTTACTTTTTCATACTACACTTGATCTTGACTAAATTACTGATTTTACTTTTCCATACTACACTTGATCTTGACTAAGTTACTGATTTTACTTTTCCATACTACACTTGATCTTGACTAAGTTACTGATTTTACTTTTCCATACTACACTTGATCTTGACTAAGTTACTGATTTTACTTTTCCATACTACACTTGATCTTGACTAAGTTACTGATTTTACTTTTCCATACTACACTTGATCTTGACTAAGTTACTGATTTTACTTTTCCATACTACATTCAACCACATACGGTGACAGATATAGCTATTGAGTCTTAACTTGATTTCAAAACTGGAATCACCATCTTTGCATAGCAGTGATCTGATGCATGTCAAGATAGAATCTTCTATAATATGTGACCATTGAGTTGGAATGTTAGTTGAGTCCTGAATAATTATTCTGTTCACCAGTATTTTTCTATTTTCTGCATTTATCTCCTTGTCATATTTTTCTATTTGTTACTTTTGTGGGTTTTTTTAAGTTAGGTCTCGGAAGTAGCCATGAGATCAATATCGTCAGGGCATTGCGAAGTGGTTCACGCCATTAGCGGATCTCCCCCAATAGATGTTGTTTGATAATCTTCTAATGTGTCACGCATGTGTCCCAGATAGATATTGAAAAATGTTGGAGACAATATGTAGCTTTTTCGCATGCCTACATTTGTTTTCAATTATTCACAGGTATTATCGTCTATTATTCACAGGTATCAATGTTTAGGAAAACAGCACTTGTGGCATCTTAATAAAGTGCTCCAATAACTTCAATAATATTTGTATCAAAATTGAATTTCTTCACGATGTGCCGAAGACTTTGGTGCCAATCATGATCCAAACACGCCTTTGAAAAGTTGATGGAAGTTCTAAGTCGACATTGTAAATGCTTTTCATTTAGTAATCTGACATTGAAAAATTTATCCAGTAGTATACATCTATTTTTCCTGAATCCAACCTTCTCGGCTGGAATGTTCTCAGTGTTTCCAGTCTGTTGAGAAGTTTCTTTAGAATGTTCTCAGTGTTTCCAGTCTGTTGAGAAGTTTCTTTAGAATGTTCTCAGTGTTTCCAGTCTGTTGAGAAGTTTCTTTAGAATGTTCTCAGTGTTTCCAGTCTGTTGAGAAGTTTCTTTAGAATGATTGTGCTTTCATGATAGTATATTGTCATGCGATATTATTTTTAGCGATACTATATACTATCATGATAGGATGATTGCATATATGGTCTGACAAATTGTCATGTTTACTATGTTTTTGGAATTAGTATCACTAACAACTTGAGTACGTTTTTGTGCATGCCATTTATTTTAAACCATATCTTCTGACATAACTATTAAGACAGTGGATCCTCCCCTCCGTATTTCAAAAGTGCTTCTGGAATATTGTTTATTCACTCCTGGTATTTTATTTGCTTTTAATGTTCAAATAGTGCCATCTCTGCCTCCCCCCTTTAAGTTCTTCAGTATTGCCTAACTCTCTATATCCATCTTGATCCCATGTCTTCAGGACTGAGGATTTGTGTTGTAACATGTCACATCTGTCATAAATTTATGCAATACAAATTGGCCAAAAACTTGATTTCACTTTGCCATCTCTTCAAAATCTGCTCATTATGTCTACTTGCATATTCCAGTTGTATATAAGAGTTGAAATTTTAATTTTTCATGCACTTATTTTTCCTTTTTTTTATCTATTGTTTTTTTTTTCCTCAGACTATATTAAGCATTTTGTTTTGTGATTATGATCCATTTTTGTGTGTTTTGATTGTACTTACAAGAATAATGACTAAATTCGGATAAGGAAGAAGAGAAACAGTGAATTGTAGTCTTTGATGACTGGCATGAAGTGTGTGTGCAGTATATTTTGTCACACTGTTTTGATTTTATCATTGATTGTAAAGATTATCACAATCTGTTTCTTCTTTTAAGTATTATCCAATTGATAAAGATCTTTTTGAAGCACTTATTTTATTGAGCTATTATTAATGAGCCAGATTTACAGATTCAGAATGAATTGATGTATGTGTAGAATAAGTAGTTTACTTTGCCGTAATTTTAACTTGTTTTCGCTATGTTAATTTCTCTTGAATTTATTTATCTCATTATTATTAAATTTGTTTTTCTCCTCACATCTGACACTAAGCAGATGGCAGAAATAAATTTTCATCAAAATGTTTATGTTTGCAGTGTAAATTCTGCAGCATAGTTTTGATTTGTAGGAATTCTGAACTGTTTAGTTTAGTTTTCTGAATTGATATTGATGCACTTTGAGCAAACCCATATGAGCTTTGGTCTTTCCCAGTACATGATGAAGAGTATACATGCAAATGGTTCCCATAGCTCGCTGGTTACACACATCCGCATAACCGCCCATCTCTGTTTTCGCTGGTATAGATTGATGGGTGAGTTATGTGTAATGCACACCACAAGTGACGAGTAAATTCTAAGCTGGTTGGATACTTAAACAAATGAAACAGTTGAACACTTGCACTGCCATAAATTTTAAATCCAAGCCATTATTTTTCGGGGAAAAATGAATGTTTTGAAAGATTAAATGAGTTCTTAAAATAAACATCAACCAATATTGTGAGATCTTTGAAACTTTTAGAAGTTCAGACAATTTTTATACCAACACTGTGCTACCAATGTCAAACATGGTCTTTAACAGCTTCGCAGCAAAGAAAAATTGTCACATGTGAAATGAAGTGTCTGAGGAAAGCTGCAATGGTTACCAAACTAGATAAAATAAGAAATGAAGAAATTAGGAAAAGAGTTGGTATAATATCATGTATCGAACATATTGAGAGACAGCAAGTAAAATGGTTCTGTCACCCTATGAGAATGAAGCCAAACCAAATACCAATAAGAGCATATAATACAAGAATATCCGGGCGTAAAGCCAAAGTTAGACCAAGAAAATGGTGGATAGAAAACATTAAGATAACCTTGAACAAACATGGACTAAATGCAACCTCGTCGACACATCTGGCCTTGAAACGACAGCTTAAGGAAACCACCACTACTCTTAACGGCAAGTGTGAATGCGATCAACAATCATTCACCCGGGGATAAACAATAGACAAAATAGATAAAAATATGATTTACAAAAATGTTTATCTCAAGCTTTTATTGAAAAAGTTTCAGTTTCCATTTATTTTATGAATGATTTTGTCTAGCAATGGCATTGCCACGCTCCTGTTTTCAAAGTGTGTCCTGGACCTGCAGAATCTATGACCATTATTACTTGAATCTTAGCCCAATTATGTATGTGATTTTTAAGCCTGTTTTATTGCTAAAAAGTCAGAATAAGTCACTCTGGATTGGGTATTATCTTCATCACCCATTTTGATGTGTTAATTGAAAAAATGTAATAAAATCATGAAATCTCCAATTATTGGTAATAAAATCATGAAATCTCCAATTATTGGTAATAAAATCATGAAATCTCCAATTATTGGTAATAAAATCATGAAATCTCCAATTACTGGTGTTGAATCGATCTGATAACTGGCTCCACTATAATAGAATGACATTTGTAATAAATGGAAATTCCTGCACTGAATAATACTGGTGTAGAGTCAGCAATGTTACACCACAAAAAATATCATATTCACTGATGACAAGTCTTAGGCTGTAGCGAAAGAAACAGTGTGCTTCAACAGCATTTGTCGGCCATGGTAGCGAAAATGTTATAGAAGATCTTTATTCAAGTTATGGTTTTAGAATTTAGAGAAAGAAGGAACCAGACTTATTTAAATGGTTTGCTTGCGTGTTGTTTGTATTTATCCCCAGCAGTTACACGCTACAAGCAATAGAGCTCTTGCATTTTTTTCTACAATGAGGGATGTCTCCCTAGAACTTTATTGCATACCTAGAAGACTCGGATTCTGTGGCGGTGAGGTACATAGTGCTTATAGTGCTTTTCATACTATAAGCAAAGCTTAATGTGACACTGGAGTATGCTGAAGGTTTATCAACCAACTTCACACCGTTTCTGTAAGCAACATAACCCCAACCGCTTTTAGTTTTGTTTCTTTTAACGGATCCATCTGTGTATATTATTATTTCTTGAGGATTCGAGTGTACTTCGGCGAATGTATACACTATAACCTGGGCCTTGACACCCGTCCATTTTCGACACAAATTTTCCAACTATCAGTAAATTCTGACTATCGGAAGAACTCTCCTACTCGGAGAAGTAAAGACATAATTGTATAGATGAAGTGCTGTGAGACTTCCACTGAAGGAACACATCACTGTTTATATATGTCTTTTACTAGGGGTTTGCTATTAAACGATAAATACTGTATTATGTAAAAGGTAACAACCTTTTACACTGGCAGCAACCTGCCATCGGGAATGAAGATAACTCTTTATGTACTACTCCGCAGCAACTATTGGATGGGTGACCAGTTCCCTTCCTTGTTGTCTTTACCTCTCTTAACTCATGCGTCAGGTATCAATTTACAGCAGGGTCGACTGGAGAAATCACAGGATTGATACCAGGCGAGAAATCACGACCTGGACAATTTGTTTGTTTGTTTGGACATGGTTATGAACCTGGCACCCTGAAACCCGGTGATAGCTCGGCTAGCTCACTATCAACTAGACTAGAACCTGGCACTCTGTAACTCAGTGATAGCTAGCAAGCTCACTATCAACTAGATGACCACGCTCCTTTTAATACTCAGGATATTCTATGAAATAGTAAAACAAATTTTAAAAAAATACAACAATAAACAAGTGAACAAAGACTTTTTCTACATTGCGATCCAACAGGGACTTTTTTCAAGAAACGAATACAAACTTATTTAATTATTTAAATGCACAGAGATGTCTTACCAACAATCTCTGTGCATTGGAAGAAACAAAGATGTAAAAGAAATGTGATCATGTAAGTTTGGCACTAGAATTCTACTGTCATTTTAGGATTGTAATGTCATGCTAGAAGAAAGATCTGGCGGGAGTTTAAGAACGAACGAAAACTAAAGATGTTTATTTGGTGACATTCTCATATGCCACAGTGACAACCCATTCAGACACTTCTCTCGTGCCACAGTGACTACACATTCAGCAACTTCTCTCTTTGTTTTCATTTGTCTTTTCTCCCGATGAACTTTCCAGTGGTTACTAAATGTTCAAGTTTCGCTCTTCTCATCACATGCTCTAAAGAAATCTTGACTTGTCTGCTTTTAATTTTTAGTGTAATTTGTCTTTTTACTCGCATCTCTGAGGACTCCTAGTTCTTGCATTTCATGGACTATATCCAACCGTTGTATGCACTTGATTACCTTAGTGCATATACAAATTAGAGTGCTGGGATGTCATATTGAACCAAGACTTCTTAATGGATGTTAAGCATGGACAGTAAACAAAAATAAAAAACTAAAGTGAACTGGTGTTGATTTTGGAGTAGAATAAAGCATATAGCAAGAACATAATTCAGAAAAATAAAAAAAATACTCTTCCGAAAGATATACAAAATAGCATTAGACACAGATAAAAGTGATTGTCACATTCTGTAATAGTTTTGTTTTAAAATCAGTCCAATTGTTGATCCCCAGAAATTAACGAGCAATGAAGCTGTTGTTTCCTATCTCCAGTAGGAGTTTTTTTAGAGCTGTATTTCACACCCAGAATGTTTCCTCTAAGACAAAAGTGCTTGTGAGCAAAAATCTATATCCGTGAGCGATACATTTCTAACACCACTTTTTCTGGGCATCATCATCATTAAGTGCCGACTCCGCAATGAAGGTTGGCTGCAACGGATCTCCAACATCCCCTGTCTCTTGTCTTGGTGGTGCATTCTACTAGACTGTAACCTGTCCATCGTGTGATGTTATTCTCCCACTTGTATCTCTGCCTACCTCTTGCTCGCCCCCTTTGACTTTGCCCTCAAGTAAGGTCTTCAATAAGGTGTCATGTTTCTGGGCATACTTCTACTTCAAAAAGTTAATCCTCTTCATCGTGTTCTATTTGTGTGTTTGTTTGTTTGTTATTAACCTCAGGTATTGCGAGCAACGTGCTCTTACTTTCTATGTGCAGTCTATCTGTGAGCTTTCATACACAGGAGACTTCAGTTTTCGGCTAAATGCAATGCCTAACATGTTCTATTTAGACCAATCCCATTTTTTATTACGGTAACTTTTACATAGGGCCTACATTTCTAAACATGTCCTGTGAGTCAAGTCCAAACTATGTGAACCAAGGGATAAAAATGTATGCGCTAACGCACAGTTGCACATCTTAGCGGGAACAGTGGTCCCAACTTTTAGCGGTATGCAATGCTTTGAGAAGAAGCATCCTACTCAGAAGGGTGTTATGTATAAGACATGTTCTACCATTTTTATATGCAGAAATCACAGCCAAAGACGGATGTGTTGGGCCATTGGCGCAAATAAAACGGCAACACAACGCATTTCCATTCTCTGGACTACATTCAACTGGATATCTCGTAGGATCATTGTCCTGTTACAAGAGAAATCCAGTGGGAGTTTAAGAATGAACGCTGAAGAAGAAGAAAGATATGCAGAAATCCAATCACATAAAAACCTGCAAACATTTGCCAGAGTAAATATTGGTCACTTTTAACACCACAGCCCATATAACACCACAGTCCATATAACAACATATCCCATATAACACCACAGTCCATATAACAACATATCCCATATAACAACATATCCCATATAACAACACAGTCCATATAACAACATATCCCATATAACAACATATCCCATATAACAACATATCCCATATAACAACATATCCCATATAACACCACAGCCATATAACAACACATCCCATATAACACCACAGCCATATAACACCACAGTCCATATAACAACATATCCCATATAACAACACAGCCATATAACACCACAGTCCATATAACAACATATCCCATATAACACCACAGTCCATATAACAACATATCCCATATAACAACACAGCCATATAACACCACAGTCCATATAACAACATATCCCATATAACACCACAGTCCATATAACAACATATCCCATATAACAACACAGCCATATAACACCACAGTCCATATAACAACACATCCCATATAACAACACAGCCATATAACACCACAGTCCATATAACAACACATCCCAAATAACAACACAGCCATATAACACCACAGTCCATATAACAACACATCCCATATAACAACACAGCCATATAACACCACAGTCCATATAACAACATATCCCATATAACAACACAGCCATATAACACCACAGTCCATATAACAACATATCCCATATAACACCACAGCCCATATAACAACACATCCCATATAACAACACAGCCATATAACACCACAGTCCATATAACAACACATCCCATATAACAACACAGCCATATAACACCACATCCCATATAACACCACAGCCATATAACACCACAGCCCATATAACAACATATCCCATATAACAGCACATCCATATAACACCACAGTCCATATAACAACACATCCCATATAACAACACAGCCATATAACAACACAGTCCATATAACAACACATCCCATATAACAACACAGTCCATATAACAACACAGCCATATAACAACACAGTCCATATAACAACACAGTTCATATAACAACACATCCATATAACACCACAGCCCATATAACAACGCAGCCCATATAACAATGCAGCCCATATAACAACACAGCCCATATAACAACACATCCCATGTAACTGCATGAGATTAACATAACAGCACATATAACTGCATGAGATTAACATGGTCACACCAATCTAATAACTCAAAATAAAAAACAAACGCATCTTTTGGACAAACTTTTATTTTTTTTCCAACCTTCGACTTTTAAAAATGCATTTCAATGTTTCTAAACTTTGGGAACCAAAAAACAACAAACGAGGACAGTGTCACTCATCCAATTTAAATAAATTCATTTACAATAAAAAAAATAATTAAACACACACAAGTATTTTATTTGTACACATTCTTTTTTTTTTACAAAGGTCAAGAGCATACCTTATAGGACAAGAGCATAGTAGGGCTTGGGGTATCTTTTACAACAGGAGCATGTTAAAGGATACAAGCACTTTAAAGTTAAGAGTACATGATACAAATAGATTTGAAGTAGAGGAGCACTCTAAAGAATACAAATAACTTTGAAGTACAGGAGTACTCTAAATGATATAAGTAAAGAAGCACTTTGAATGATACCAGTACAGGAGAACTATAAATGATGCAGATACAGGAGCACTGTATATGATACAAGTACTTTTAACGTATGGAGCACCATAAATGATACAAGTACAAGAGCACTAAAATGATACAAATACCTTTGAAGTAGTGGAACACTATTAATTATGCATGCACATAAGCACTCTAAATGATACAAGTACATATAACTATAAATGATATAGATACACTGCACTCTATATGATACAAGTATCTATGAAATTACAGGGACACTCCAAGTGATAAAATTACCATTTAAGCATAGGAGCACCATAAATGATACAAGTACATGAGACACTCCAAATGATAAAATTACCCTTTAGGTATAGGAGAACCATAATTGATGCAAGTACATCAGCACTTTGAATGATACAAATATCTTTGAAGTACATAAGCACTCTAAATGATACAAGTACCCTTGAAGTTCAAGAGCACTCTAAATTTTACAGTACATGATCACTCTAAATAATACAAATACAGAAGCTCTCTAAAATATACAAGAACAGTAACGCTCTAAAGGATACATGTACCTTTGAAGTAATGTAAAAGACACAAATACTTTTGAAGTAAAGGAGCACTCTAAATGATACAAGTACAGGAGCACTATAAATGATATAAATACCTTTGAAGTACAGGATCATCCCAAATGATACAAGTACAGGAGCATTTCAAATTATACAAGTACGTCTGAAGTACAGGAGCACTATAGATGACACAAGTACTCTAAATGATACAGATACAGGCACACTTTAATACATTTGAAGTACAGGAGCACTTTAAATAATACAACTACAGACACTTCAAACAATACAAGTACATTTGAAGTACAAGAACCCTCTAATTTATACAAGTACATTAAAATACGGAAGCACTCTAAGAGATACAAGAACAGTAGAACTCTAAATGATATAAGAACCTTTGAAGTTATGGAACACTGTAAAAGATACAAGTACTTTTGAAGCACAGGAGCACTCTAAATAATACAAGTACATTTGAAGTAAAGGAGCACCCTAATAGATACAAGTGCATTTGAAGTATATGTGCACTGCAAATGATATAAGTAAGGATCCCTCCGAATGATACAATTACCTTTGAAGTACAGGGGTACTCTAAATTATACAAGTATATGAACACTAAATGTTACATGCACACGAGCACTCAATTACAGAAGTAATTTTGAACTATAGGAGCACCAAATATACAAGTACATGATCACTAAAAGATACAAGTACTTTTGAAATACAAGAGCACACTAAATGATACAAGTACCTTTTAAGGAAATTATTGTATTAATGGATACAGATGCCTTTGATGTACAAAAGCACTTTAAAATACAAGCACTCTTGAAGATAAAAAGTAATTTATGGAAGAGGAAGACCAATAGTGAAGGTGGATTGAGGGAGTAATCAGCACTCTGAGACATCACAATATTAGTTAGTTAGTTAGTTAGTCGTCGGATCATCATCACTGCAAACTGGACACATCCATAGTTGCTCCGATCTCTCCTTGAGTGTATCCGCCATCACACTTCTGCTGACAGTACCGGTCCTATGCTGGTTGACCATCATTCTTCTGCGCCCTCCAAAATGTTCACCTCTAGCAACACCGCATCTCAATCCCTGATCTTTAATCCTAGCCATTGAAAAGGAATCATCATCCACATTCGTCTCACTCTCGCGTGTTATATCTCTTAAGGAGTTCAAAACGTCAGCGCGATCCATTACAATATTGCTGAATATCAAGTGGCCAACAGTGTCATAGCTAAAAAAATAATCTTTCAATCCTGCTAAAGCAAAAAAACAACAACAGCAAAAGCAAAGACAATAGATAGATATGCTCTTATGTAACCAAACTGAACTCAGTTTAAAGGGATGTTTCTTACCATAAGAATTAATCATAGCAATAAACTGCAGAAAGTGATAATGAAAAGAAAGTTGCAGTAAAACTGTCCACCTCATGGTAAATGAACAAATTATTTTGAAAAATTGCTAAAATTTAGTTTTACAAATAAGACAAAATACACAGATTTAACGTTTCAATCACAAGGTCCTTGTTCGGTCCAGGGTCAAACTAAAGACAAACACAAAATCTGGAAATAGAATAGAACAAAACTACATTTGTGGAAAGTATGTAGGCATTGTCTTTTTCTTAATCTTCATTTTTTGGCCACGTTATGAGACATGGAGGTTTGGATTGAAGGCAACAGAGACAGAGGGCAACAACATGAGAAAATATTAGTTTAGCAACCTGGCATGGCAGGGAAACAGCAACGATCCTGATACATAATACTTTAGATAGAGAGCTGTGGAGAGCAATGTTTGCCTATGCTAGCTGGCATGGTACCTGATGATGATGTAGGCATCTATGTTACAATAGGAAAATCAGATGGAAGTAGAGTAAAATGCAACATAAACTGTCCAACTCCTTTAAGTGGAGATGGAGCCTCCAACAGAGGCTGGAACCTAAAATTGGTCGGGCCATCCCCTGTATTGAGCAGGACCACAATCCTACCCAAGCAAGCACAGATGCTGAAGTCAGAGTACCAGGCCGAGAGACACACCAGCAACCATAGTATTATGCAACCCGTCTATTTAACACATCTACATGAAAACATTTTACTGCGAACGAGAAGAAGTACATAAACTGTAAACATAGATCACAGACTAGGATGTATTCGAAAAATACATATTTTAAAATTATAGAACAATGAAATGAATACAAAATTGATACAGAAGTAAGAGAAATATGATTGCAACCAAGACTCACAGGTAATCAAAAAAAAAGATAAGCATATGTCAGTCACAAAATGAGAAGAAACAACTAAGGAAAGGCCTTGGATAGGAAACAGCATGGAAAGGAAAAAGTTATAGATCAGAGAGAACCTGAATAGAACTCTGACAAGAGGAAGAGGATGAACATAGATATCCCTTGCTGATATTAACAAAATTACCTACCACAGGGATGAATGGGAAAGTACATTGTGCAATGTCTGGTGGCATAGAAAGGATTACAAGCAGTTTTGTTCTGAAAATGCTAGCTGGATCTCTCACGAAGCAGTGCATTTATCTTGCTGTATTCCAGCATAATGTACTCCAAATAATGCAGGTGTGTGGTGTTACTGTTTCATTTATACCAATGGACTTGCTGTGTAGACATGTCAAACTCCGAACGAGAAGAAGAAGATTTATACCAATGACATGACACAATTTTTCTGAAATGCAAGCAGTAATTATGGGAATTGAACAACCCGCTTCCACACGTACAAATGTTTGAATACTCATTTTTAGCGTTACTGCACACAAAATCTCACTACTGATTGTCAATCACTGGACATAGAATTAATCCAATTGCTCATGTACAACCACACAGATTTATCTTTATGAGTGGATTCAGATTGCAAACTATATTTGCACCATTAGTTGACAAAAAATTGTTGCACATATTGGTCCAGAACATCTGTTTTCAGCAAGACAAAAATAATCACGAAAACGTATAGGTCCTATAAGGGATAGATGTCAGATTTTTAAGTTAATTCTGCACACATAACATTTAATGAGATGTATAAATGAGGATTCAATAGACAATAGATACGATTATGTCAACAATGTGTAATTTTTTTGGTGAGTTTTTTCATTCAATCGTTTCATTCATACTTGGAAATAAAATAAATTGACAACTGGCAGTCCTGGCAAACAAAGAAATATTGCCAAGTTTCATAAATTGTTTTAATACTCAGATCAAAATTAAAATTATATTATAAAAATGAAATCACACGTCAAAAAATCACCATATTAGTATCAGCAATGAGAGGTTATGCTCACTGTAACATATAATGATATCATTTACAATTGTTATGAGGAAGATAACAGTGGGCTGTTTCCTCTTTTAGAACAAAGACATTAAAAAATGAACTAACACAAGTATTTGACTTTTACACAAAACGGTCGTCACATGTCAAGTTTTCTAGAAACTGAATTAAAAAATACCAGGTATTGGATCTAATTCAATTTTATTTTTATCTTGTTAGTGTTCATGTCTCTGTATAATTAAAAAATGCTATTTGATTTGCTGGCAATTCACAATTTAAAGGGACATGATTCACCACGAAGAAGATAATTTAAATTCCAGCCACCACCAAACCACTAGAAAATCCATTTATCGACATGTCCTTTATTTGGATCAGAAACATCTCACATTTTTGGTTAGAAACTTTCGGATTCATAAATCTACTGAAATTAATATTTTGAAACAAACAATTTACAACTATTAAATTTTTGTGTGAAGACATCATTATAGAATCGTAATAAAAATGATAGCACACGCAAACATCAACATGAAAATAATCTTTCTGTACCAATTAAAATGTACAAATGAAGATACTCCATAATGTATTTCAATAAGATATTCAAACAAATGAAATATCCATACAAGTTAATAATAATATTTATACAAAAAAATGTATGCTCCTTGGTGTTACCAATCGTAATAAGAAACTAATATTGGTCTTTCATTCTGTTGGATCACCATACTCACACATAATAGTCACAAACATAAGCTTCTGTAAAGTTAAGATGGTGTAAATAATTTCTATATCAGTATTGAATAACTTAAGTTACTGTATCCTTTGATAAGGACAAATCACAACCTTTTAAGAGAAAGACACCCACACTTTATGTGTACTTTGTGCTGCTAGCTCACAGTTTAGAAGTACAGAATAGTCAAGTCATAATAAATAGATATTAAAATATAATTTAACAGCAAAGATTATAATATAAAATTCACAATAGGCTAAATAAATTTGTAACAAATATCCAAAACAACTGCATTATAAGTCAATTATTAAAACAGCAGTGTCTCTACTACACTATGAAAAACATTTACAAGTTATTATCACTTTGTGTATTCATTAAAATATAATTATCCATAGAAAATGTTTAACTCATATATAAACTTAGGGTTCATTCAATACAGGGATCAGTGACCAAATCACATGACAAAAGTACAACTTTATAAATTCATATGTTATTGCCCTGAGCTTCAGTGACGGGGAGATTTAAAAAGTTGTGACTAAGGATATCAATCTAGTAATTTGCATCAAATGCACTGGTCATTCACCACCCACTCAGTGTGTTTCGCAGATATCGAGTGATCGGGGGGGCTCTCATCACCAAACGTGTAGAATGTTGGCTGTGTTGGTATATGTGTCTTTAATTTGTAATTAATTTGCATCTGTAATTTCATTCCATTTAATTATGTTAGTTTTTTGTTCCATAAAAACCTGGTCACTGATCCTTGTAAAGTACCAAACTTAATTTACATTAGACCAGTGGTTTTCAATTTATTTTGCCAGTAGTCCCCTGTTGGAACAATTATTCTTCCCACTGGCGCTTAAAATAAATGTGTGTTGCCATTCTTCAAGAAAAATATATTTCATAAAATATTGTTCACACAATCACCTTTCTTTTGACCCCTCCCCCCAGTGGGTCCTTTATCCCCCAATTTTTTTCTCTGTGGTGCCCCTGGAAATTACTCTGGCTCTCTGGGGAACATTTAACTCACATTGAGAACTATGCATTATTCTAAGTAGTTTGCCATTTGTAAATATTCATATATTTATATTCTGAATACACCTAAAAAAAATTTGCCAAATCTAAATACTGCATAAAACAAGATTCAACAATCCCATTCTTACTCAGTGTTCATTCTCAAACTCCCAGTCTTACTAAATTTCAAACAGGATGTAGTCCAGAGGATGGAGATACGTTATATTGCCATTTTAATTGTGCAGATGGTCAGATCTGCCCTGATTGACATAGGTGTCAATTAGTACAGATTTTCCTTATTGATACAGATTTCAGGCTCCCTCTCCCCAAAATCTTTTGGTGCTAAAAACAGACATTTTAAATCAAAATACGGAAATAAATTGTTAACAATACAGATTTATGAAAAAAATAAGTTGATGGCTATGCACTTATGTTTTCGGCAGTTTGTAAATGTTAAATATCAAGATTACTTGCCAATAAACGTGATAAAAGTTGTTAATTTTAAATATTGACAAAAGTTGATGCCCCATACAACATCCGTCCACACTAGATCTCTTCACTCCTTTATCTCTGACAAGCCACTGAAATCGCACGTCACACCAATTTGCAGTTAGCAGGTAATACCATATTAAAACATGCCAACAAATCTTGAGGAGTAACTACAGACAAGAATTATTACATCAATGAGACCTCCTCAAGGGTGGCATGATCACTTTTTAAACACTCAGAGAAGCCCAACACAATGGATCCACTAAACAACTTGGGAAAGTCTGATATTCCAACTAATAACAGGCCATGTTGCTGGCAACAAATATCTGAACAGAATAAATTAATTACATAAATGAAACAGCTTGTACTGCAACCATCAGGAGGAAATATTCAAATATTTTCTATTTCAATGTTCAGCTTCTGTATTCATCTTCAAACTCTTGCACTTTAGAAAGAAAAGCATTACATCATGGTTTACAGCTAAGCTGAGATATCTGCACCTTTTAACCTGAGACATCTGACTTCCACATAGCATCTCAGTTACCTCAACCATCTATGGGCTGCAACAGCTAATTTCACCCCAAAATCTTCTTATTCACATTTTACGAAAACCATAGCTGGTAACAGTGTTGCTATTCTTAGCTCCCTTTTTGGTCCCTGGCAATATATAACTCTAAGACTGATATTTTACATAACCTGCTTTGACAACTTCGAACAATACACTCAATACATCTACATCACAACTGAAGAGGACCTGCAGTTTTGTCAGAAAGGCTGCTGTCAGGAGCAACCTGCTCACAACTAAAGTGTCTATTTCATCATCATCTCCATATTTATTGATACTTATAA
Source organism: Meghimatium bilineatum (assembly GCA_034231615.1). Taxonomy (NCBI): domain Eukaryota; kingdom Metazoa; phylum Mollusca; class Gastropoda; order Stylommatophora; family Philomycidae; genus Meghimatium; species Meghimatium bilineatum. The sequence continues at coordinate 12,371,873 of CM067314.1, forward strand.
ATATGACAGGTCCATAAAACTCTGAGTTAAAAGGTTATTTCTGTCTACAAAATTTGGTTATTTAAAATTTAAAACAAAACTTGATAATTTCTAAAGCTAGTTGATATCTATTTAAGTTATTGATAATTAAAATTAACAAATATGAGCGTCAAGTTGTTGAGTAGCATATAGGTTGTAGTTGTCAATAATAAATAATAATAAGATCCATAACTCATGAGGGTCGTAGGGATCCCACACTGGAGATAGCACAAAAAAAGCTCTCCAAATATCTATATCCTAAGCCATTCAGAGGAGTGTAGAAAAATCATTTCCAGACCATTCCTTGCTGTTATCAATCTATGATTTTCTTTCACAGCATCTTCTCCTTCAACCTGTGACTATTCCTTGCAAAATTATTTTAGAAAGTGAGCTTTGTATTGTTAAATGTCCAAACTAAACAAGTTTACACTATTTAACCACTGCCAAAAGTGGATCTTGATAATCTTCAAGTTTTTTTATTTGCTGCTGAATGAATATATTTGTCTTGTGTTTAATATTTTAACTAATTCTTAACAAATCCATCACTTTTTTTTCTAAAACCTAAATCCTTCTTTCTATGTCTCCATTGAGTGGTCAACTATTACATCCATGTAGTTGTTAACAATTTAGGCTGGGACTTTTAGCAGCAGGGCCAACAAAGAAATTGCCAAATCTATACCACCTGCAGATTATGGACAACAGGCTGCTACATGATTAGCTGATTGGTATGGATTGAAGAGGAGAGGTAACCCGGGACTTTAAAATTCAATCGTGAAGTCAGACGTGTCAGGCCAATGTAGATAAACATGCCCCAACACATTCCATTCACCAGGCTACATCCTGTAAACCAGAGAATGTAGATGTTAGCAAAGATATGAAAATCTGAATGGCTCCTGAAAACTATCAAAACACAAGCTAACATATTTTGGACATATAAAGAAACGCAATGGTTTAGAAAGATTAATCATGGAGGGAAAAGTACCGGGTAGAGAACAAGAGTCAGACCAAGACTATGATGGACACATGACATCAAAGATCTTCTGAACATGACACTGGAAGAATCTGGGCAGCTTGCACAGAACTGAGAGGCTTACAGCATGGCAATGAATACAACATTCTGTAAGGACACGTCACATAGAGTCCAGAGAATAGAATATGCTGTGTCATGGTTTACAGACTGACTGCAATATTTGCAGCTTACAGCTTGACAAATCAAACTTCATCATGGTTTTTGTGTCACTGTGATTTAAGGAATGAGACAGGCATCATCACCATCAAAACCTAAACTGCTTCAAACAACATTGCTATTATAGGTCACAGCATTGCAATTATAGGTCACAACATTGCTATTATAGGTCACAGCATTGCTATTATAGGTCACAACATTGCTATTATAGGTCACAGCATTGCTATTATAGGTCACAGCATTGCTATTATAGGTCACAACATTGCTATTATAGGTCACAACATTGCTATTATAGGTCACAACATTGCTATTATAGGTCACAGCATTGCTATTATAGGTCACAGCATTGCTATTATAGGTCACAGCATTGCTATTATAGGTCACAGCATTGCTATTATAGGTCACAACATTGCTATTATAGGTCACAGCATTGCTATTATAGGTCACAGCATTGCTATTGTAAGTCACAACATTGCTATTCTTTGCTCCCCTTGCATGCCTACCCCCTCCCCTCCCAACAAAACAGCTGTGTTACACCATCAAAACCTAAACTGCTTCAAACAACATTGCTATTGTAGGTCACAACATTGCTATTGCTAAAATCGGATGTGTCAGTCCAAAAGGCACAGGTATCACAATTAAGCTGTAAACCATGACACAACATGGTCTCTGTTCTATGGACTACATCATGCTAATCTGCAGGAATTGGAGCATGAACATAGAAGAAGTACAGAATAAACTCAGATTTCACTGAGCAGACTTATGTCTCTTCAAAATAAGTTATCCAAGTCATTCAACACTCCAAACAAGACAAGCTCATTTACGACATCAGACAAAACTTTAATCACCTAGCAAAAACAACATCAGACAAAACTTCAATCACCTAGCAAAAACAACATCAGACAAAACTTCAATCACCTAGCAAAAGCAACATTAGAGCTACATCAGCTCACTGTGGTATCCCTGGAAATAAAAAAAAAGAGTTATTGGCAAACATGGGAAGTAACCTCCCTTGTACCATGAACCTTAAAGATTCAGAAAAGTCAAGTCTCTACTCAAACAGTTTATGTGACTTCAGTGGAGAGAATGAAATGGAAACTAAAGACCAAGACAATATTAACAAATTAAACCGAAATGAACAAGTTTCAATAGAGAAACTGCTGTTGTCTGCAGTGTTCATTCTCAAACTCTCACTTGACTTCTCTTGTAGCTTCTTCTTCTTCTTCTTTCGTTCACTTGAAACATGTCTATATCTGTAATTCTGTCTCCTTAATAAAACTCACTGTCTTTTGTAGTTCATACAGTGTCCCATAGAGCTTTGATTCCAGTGTTGTTTCATCTGGCCAATATGTCTGTCTCAGCATTTCATGCTCAGAACACTCTTGAAGTATATGTTTGGCACTCTGTGCTGCCTGTCCACATTTACACATGGCCGTGTTGCCAATCTTGAACTTTGTATACATGTGACTGCGGAGTCGGTTGTGTCCTGTTCTGAGACGTAGAATTAGATCTCTTGTAGCAAGATAATGGTCCTACTAGATTTCCAACAGGATGTAGTCCAGAGAATGGAAATATGCTGTGTTACAGTTTTATTTGCACCAATGGCCCAAAACATCCATCTCCAGCAGAATAGTGCCATCTAAAATCAGACTTGAGCCTACACTGAATCGGTATCAGCGACTGTGGCTTGCATCACTGAAGCAACAACACAGACACAGAACACATACTACAGGACTGTCCCAGTTTCACTGTTCCCAGAATGACACTTTTGCCCACAGAAGAGCATCTGCAAATCGAACTATGAGGAATCCACTTGAGAAAAAACAAAGTGACCAATATTTGACTGGACAATATTTGACTGGACAATATTTGACTAGTGATTGATCACAGAAAGAGAAGACAGAATCTCAGCACTGGATTATTTTGAGCTGAAATATGGAATTATCCTGCTAGAAGTTGACAAGTATAAATATGTTGGGAAAAAATAACACCACTACAAACAAGAGCACCTGGGTGGAGAGTGAAGGAGATAGGGCAAACCAAGAAGATGATGGACTGACGACATTAAAGATAACATGAATACATCGTTGGAAAATGCAAACTGTATGGCCCAAGACAAAGAAGGATTCAGGGAAGACAATGTTCTGGAGAGAATACATCACATGACAACAATAATCATGGTGGCCTACATTTGTTTAATTAAAATATGTTGCATCACTGTTTATAAACATCTTAGCTGTTCAATACATTGGTTCCTGTCGCCTTAAAAACTCTTATCTGAGTTTTTATTTATGTGAATTGTAAAAATAACTATAGACTATACTTACTGATAATAAAATGTGGTTACATTCATTATCTTTAGAAGAAATATACTTCTGTATCTCTATGAGTAAAATAAAAAATTATTAATAAAATCGGCCTTATGGTAACTGGGTCTTGGAATTTTAAGTCAGGGTGCAAAGAACAGGGCTGCTGTCTTCTTCCAGACCTGTCATACGAGGCTGCTAAGGAAAGCTGGAGGATAGGCTAACAGCCTGTCACCTATAAATAAATCATCATTGTCACGGATTGTCTTGTCTCAGTTTCTGACTTTTGTCTTCTGTCAAATGATCCCCATGGATGATGATCCCCATGCATGCTAGATGACACTACAACTTCGTCCTTTTGTGGCAACCTTGTTTGGCAACCTTTTGTGGCAACCTTGATTGGCAACCTTTTGTGGCAACCTTGTTTGGCAGGGAATGCTAGATGCGCTATGACTGCAGATGGATTAACAGATCTGACAGAAGAATATTGAACTAGTTGGTCCAGCTGTCAGGACATAATGATGCTGGGATACTGCACATTGGAATGCTTTCCATCAAAGCTGAAACATGCATCCATTAACCCTGCCCCCTCGAACACAGTCATGTCCATAAAACAACCAAGAGGTACCTTCTCACAGCTAAAGGGATTAGGTTTACATCATCATAAATAAATAAAATGGTCTGAAACAGTAATATTTTATTTCAAACAACTTGTGCTGTTTTTGGTTTACAATTAGTGTCATTCAATAAATAATTCATTTTTCTCATATTTAAGGCATTTTTTGGAATATACGGGAATATTGTCATTAAGAATGAGCCGGCATATTTCTGTGAAGCATCATGTTAAGTGTGATGTAGTCAGTATAATCTTGGCCAATTTTATTTTTCAAGATTTTGTTCTACTACAATTTTCTTAGAAGTGTTTGTAGTTGAAGAAATCCCTTTCAATTAGGAATTAAACATGGACCACTGTGTTAGGAAGCAAGTGTGCTAACTGCTATCTATTTTTATCACTCTGATAGATGAGTCTTAAAATGAGACAGTCATTTTTTTGCATAGGCCTAAAAAATGATTTTTTTTGCAGTGTTAAATGTTATCTATGCTAAATTTTTCATAACTGTATTCTGATCATTCCATGTTTGTATCATCTGCATTAATGTACTACAAGAAATCATTCATTTTTCATATATTATGTATATAAAGTTATGCCCACAAATGAGAAAAATACAGAAAAATTTGCAGAACAACTTCAGACAGAAAGTCATACTCAAAATTAATTTAGCCAAAGAGTGTTTTCTTGCAATTCAGTAGTGAATGAGTTAGAATTAATTGATCTCTGTTATAAAACTAAATCCACATTTTTAAAATATCAAAATGAGTAAATTATAAAAGTTGGTATGATTTTTGGTACTTTAATGGGATACATATTTACCAAAACAAATTATATTATAAATGAAATTTACAAAACAGGTGGAACAAATAAGTAATAAAAAGAGCAAGGGGAAAAAAAGCTTCCTTTTGCACCATCACACATAGTTCCACTGTCTGCATATGAGCCCCATGTAAAAAATGGCATCATATTGACATAAACTATCAGCAGAAAGTTTTATCTAAAAAGTATGATCGTGCAGCTACATAAAAGCACAAGTTGTATTCAAACTAAACAGGAAAGAACCTACTTGATTTTTTTGTATGTAGCGACCCTGTACATTCAACATTCTTTTAATGACCAGTTTTTTTCTAAATTTCAAAGAGAAATTAAATATAAGTGTAGGTACATTATGAGTTTGAAATGCTAAATTACATGTTCACCTTCAATAGTAGCAGACATGAATTATTTATTCATGAATATGTGGTGAACAAATTTCAAATGATACAGTTACAATGAAAATATGCACATAGTGCAACATTTCATAATGGAACATCAAAAATGTGCACATATTATACACTATGATATATTAGAAAGACATACACTTGAATACAAAAATATATCTTTACCATCAAGAAACATGTTACAAAAAGATATGCATGATAAAATGGTATGTCAAATATTTGAAACATAATCACTGTTTCGTAACTATGACATACAAATTTTGCAAGATATGGTATAGTCATTTGTAAATTAATATTATGAATAAATGTAAGACTTTCACACTGTATAATTCATGAAACAAATTATTTGAAAAAAATTTAATGGAAGTTAGCTGATCATTGAAATGCTGAATTGATGAATTAGGTATAACAAAAGAATTATCTTCAGTTGATCTCGAGCAGTAATGCTACCACTGGAATACGTAGATACCTCTACATTATGTTGGATTCCTCAATAAAATGTGATGTTATGAGGAGAATTAAGATAGCTGTAATATGTAAAGGGAACTTATTGGAACTTGCTGAGCTGTGCAGTAGCCTAGTGGATAGTCAGCTTGCTTAAAGGGTTACATCATGCCAGGTTGGAAACCAAATCCAGACTTAAAGCACATCCGTGTGACAATTTCTTGCCTGACATGACCGTTCTTCCAGTAGGACTCAGCTGTAAATGGGTACGTGATGCATGGATTGGGAAGGTAAACACAGCAAGGAAGAGGACTGACCACCCCACCTAATAGTTGCAGCTGTTCAAAACACAAAGAGTTATCTTCATTTCTGATGACAGGTTGCTGCAGTGGGACTTACCGTTACTGAGCTGCATGTAAATATTGCTGCCCTTCAGGAGACTACATTTGGCAGATTGTCAAGGAGAGCATGGCAGGAGACTACATTTGGCAGATTGTCAAGGAGAGCATGGCAGGAGACTACATTTGGCAGATTGTCAAGGAGAGCATGGCAGGAGACTACATTTGGCAGATTGTCAAGGAGAGCATGGCAGGAGACTACATTTGGCAGATTGTCAAGGAGAGCATGGCAGGAGACTACATTTGGCAGATTATCAAGGAGAGCATGGAAAATAATAAAATTAACATTGCAGATGAACATACAAATCTATCGGGCTTGTATTTTCAATACTTTAATATGCGACTCAGAAACATGGACATCATACTCCAGACATGAGAGAAGAATCAATATATTTCACCTTCACTGTCTTCACAACATAATGAACATCAAGTGGCAGGACAAAATCACTTCAAAATCAATAGAAAAATGTGAAATTAAAAATGTTTCTTATGTGTGGAACTCAGATGATTGTTAGACAGCTAAAAATCCACATACAAATCACTGTTGAGGTGGTACTTGAGGACCTTTTCAATTAAGTCCACATTTCAAAATCATGCATGATGTGTTAAATTTGTGCACAATACTCTCTGATTAGGTGCTCAGCTTGAAGGGATTGTTGATCAAGAGGGTAAAGGGACACAACATATGTGTCTTGGAAAGCAGTGATTATTTTATCTTTTACTTCTTTGACCATTGAAAGGTAACTTAAAATAATGTTAGTTGTTGCTTGTGTGTTTTTGGGGATCTTTCAGGGGCGCAAAGAATAGTATGACTGACACCTGTCATGCATGCCGTCAATCAATCAATCAATCAATAAACCTGTGACCCTTCAGGGTCGTAGGGATACCAACTTGGATGCTTCAGCACACAGAGTCCTCCAGCGAATTCTGTCCTCAGCGATATGCATGCCATAGGAGATGCTAAGGAGGTTCAGTTTGGGTTCAACTAATTCACCCCATGATCTCTGCTGTGATGAAGCCTGCTGCAGATCCGTTTTTGGACTGGCTGTAGGGAATCAACCTTTTTATCTTTAGCATTCCTTGAGACTAGTGGAAGGGAATCCACATTTTATCTTTAGCATGCCTTGAGACTGGTGGAAGGGAATCCACATTTGTATCTGTAGCATGCCTTGAGACTGGTGGAAGGGAATCCACATTTTTATCTGTAGCATGCCTCGATATTGCAAGAAAGTCATGACAAAGTTCTCTTGGGAGTATATCTCATAATGGATTGTATTCTCATTCATGTTGTTTTCAGGTATTGTTATTTTATCCTGTTCTCATTTCCCGTATATATTTTAAAATGCCCATCTCTATTAAATGCATGTGTATACATATGTCATTGTTTTCTTGAAAATTTCTGCTGTTCAATGTCTGCCGCCTAATGCATTTGTGATAGTGCCATTATTTTTACTATTTGGTCACTGTTTGTTGTGTATATCCTTCAAAAAGACCTTAAGGTTGAAACGTTGAAAATATCTGTTATTTGTATTTATTTGTACTAATACCCTATAGTCTGTGCGAGAATTGTAAAGTTTTTCAAATATGTGCTTCGCATAAGTATTCTCAGGAGTAGAAGACTGTGCAGCTTCTGGCACTGCACAAATTTCATAAAATGGGAGCAGTTTTAGTGCAGATGAGGCTTATACAAGTCTTAATTTTATGCACACTTCTTGAGCTCTCTTTCTACTGGTGTCTAATTCTTTCTACTAATTATTCATTTGTGATTTGTTCATACTGTTTCAATCATACTATACTACACAGAATACTCAATGTACTATACTACACAGAATACTATACTACACAGAATACTATACTACACAGAATACTATACTACACAGAATACTATACTACACAGAATACTATACTACACATAATACTATACTACACAGAATACTATACTACACATAATACTATACTACACAGAATACTATACTATACAGAATACTATACTACACAGAATACTATACTACACATAATACTATACTACACAGAATACTATACTACACAGAATACTATACTACACAGAATACTATACTACACAGAATACTATACTACACATAATACTATACTACACAGAATACTATACTACACATAATACTATACTACACAGAATACTATACTACACAGAATACTATACTACACATAATACTATACTACACAGAATACTATACTACACAGAATACTATACTACACATAATACTATACTACACATAATACTATACTACACAGAATACTAAATGTACTATTCTATTTATGAAAGTTTGTAGTTGTCTGGTTGACATAAAAAATATTAACTAATGAAAAAGAAGAGCCATGAGTTAACCATATATTACACGATCTAGTTTTTTTCACAACAAATCTATTGGACTCCTATATCTTGGACATTTTTGTGTTCACAATTTCAAGAGTTTACTCTAAAGCCAGATATTTTTTTATGGATCACCGAATATTTCAAGATGATACATGATTTGTGTGATATTCTGCTTGTATTTAAATTTGTAAAACCTATTTTTGCCAATAAATTGTGCATATAAAAATGTATTGTGTCTTTTTACAAGGTTGGTTGGTTGTTGATCCAGCAGTTTATGGGCTCATGCCCTTTGACCTAATGCCATTAAATGGCATTATATTGTTGGGAAGTCTGTGGATTTTCAGCCCACCCCGGGACAGAGCCAGAAAATAATTATCACAACTCCAGTAAGGTAGGTTTCAACCTATGCACTGCTCCTAGCCACTGTAGCCAAGATAGGGTTCACTGTGCTCATTCCTCACCACTAATTGACTACTGGTTATGCCGAACTTCTCTATTGCTCCAGGCATGCAACCAAATTTTCAAGTCAGAAGGATTGTCACGTCCTGAGTCATTGTGCCTCTATGATGGGGTTCAGCCATAAGAAAAAACAGTGCTGTCAGTTTCCTCCTCCACAGTGCTGCACAGTACATCTCTGGCTCCCTCCCAACCACAGAGAGTGCATACATATATATTCAGGTAAACATGAAACACATTTCAACAACAAAATAAAAGCATAAGAAACATAATTGTATAGATGACGTGCCATGAAGTTTCTCTAAGAAGATAACCTCAATATAACAGCATGTCATCTACTAAGGTTTTCTGTTGCATGGGTGGTATGTATAGTGGGCCATTCGTGAGACCCACAGATGCAACCTCATGCGTTTTTACAAGGTAAATTTTTGAAATTTTTTTACCATAGTTTCAGATTCCTAAAATGAGATATTTAGTAGCCCTATTGATATCACTTTAGTTTACTTATGTATTCAGTTTGTGGTTTTGAATAACTCGGGCTTAAAAATACACTTCTTCCCCTCCAAACCACACAATATTGAGAATTGGGTACAATACCTAAAGAAACAGTAATAGCCTACGCACAGATTTTCCAAATTGCTTCTCATATTAGGCCTATGCATATCTGAACCTAATACTCTTGAAATATTAGTCTGCATATTTTTATCATATAAAACCTTAAATGGTCAAAAGAGAGTTTAAACAATAAAAACCTTAGGCTGACCACTACCTACTATGAGCATGTACAAGGCCTGTCAACTTGTACAGATTTTCTATCATCATACAGAATGTAAAAAAAAAAAAAAGGAAAGTAACCCATAGCATTTATTAATGCCGTAGGGGTGTGAGATGTTAGCGATCCCACATTTCACAGGCTCTGCAAATGAGGGCAGTAGCCATCTCCTCTCCCTCGCAGTCTTTACTTGCCGGATTAATCTGGTACCCATCTAAGGCTGGGTCGACCTGGGAGCCGTTGCGATCTTAAAACATTTCCGCCTCAACTGGGGAATGAACCCAGGACCACTCATATGCGAAGCCAGTGCGCTAACCACTGCGCTAACGTGGCTTTCCCTACAGAATGTACTCAAGTTTCACTGAACAAGTCTGTATTGTTCTTCAATTTTCACTTTAAATAAAATAGGCTACTCTATACACAATTTTGGCAGTATTTAGAACAAAAGTATAGAATTTAGTAGTTATATCTGAGTGGTCATGCAGAATATGAACAATAATGAATAATTTAAATAAATGATTACAAAATTATGTAAATCATTCATAAAACATTGCCATTCTATGTTAAAAAAATGGCTGATGTCAATACAAACACACAAATACTTTAAAAACACAACTTTATCTAAACATTTTGGAAGAAATAAAATTTAAGAAATAGGAAAATTTCTTACAAGTTAAAGAAATCTAAGTATTGTATTTAATTGTTGATCTTACAATTTTTGGCAATGTTGATGAAAGAAATGGATACTGCAACTAGAAATATTGTTTAAATAGACAGGTAAAGACTAATAATGAATGACAGATTGATGTATTCATTTGTGTATACAGTGGTCATTTTCAAACTCCTATGGAGTTTGTTGTAGCAGGACAATGTTCCTACTAGATTTCCAGTAGGATATAGTCAAGAGAACAATATGTATTGTTGTTTTATTTGTGCCGATGCCCAGACACATGCGACTTAGGCAGTTAGTTATTCAAGTTAGTTGAAAATCTATTTAAGGCATAGTGATAAAAGCAATAATTTTTTGTTGTAGTATTTATTACAGTTTGTAGTATAGATATATTAATGATTATATTAAAGATGTATTAATGATTATGCTAATGTAATTTAATTGAACATAAAGTATTTCAACTACATTGTGCATTTGTGATGGCCAAGGTACCTAGTTCAAATCCCACCTCAACATACTTTTTAACTGTGCAACCGGACTGTTAATACAACAATGGCAAACTACTGAACATTATTTATGTTCAGACAAGAAAAACACCACAATAAAATTTTTGGATCAATGGCTACATTCTGAATAAAGATAGGTCTATGCTACCAATTTTTGTTGTTGTTGACAGGCATGTTTTTATCCAATATCACACAATTTTTTTTATTGATGACATGAATGTTTTTATCCAATATCACAATATTTTTTTTATTGTTGACAGGCATGTTTTTATCCAATATCACACAATTTTTTTTATTGTTGACAGGCATGTTTTTATCCAATATCATACAATTTTTGTTGTTGTTGTTGACAGACATGTTTTTATCCTATATCACACATGTTTGGTACACGAAGTTGTATGAATGTGATGAATTAATCAAATTCAGATGAAAGCACAAAAATGAATTTTGGCAAACGTAATAAGTAGTATTTTTCATGGACTAGTTTAATGCACTCATGGAAAACCCTATATACAAGTAGGGCTATGTATTTATCCTATATTTATCCTATTGACATGAATGCCCAAAATCAAGAGATAATGCTTTTCTTCAGATTAGAAAATGTAGTACTAAGACAAATGAAGAACTATTAATCTCTCACACCAAAAATATGCATTTAAAAAGTACATATCATTAATGTGAAACAAAACAATAATTGAGTTTTAAATAAAAATAAAAGGAACTCAGAATATTTTATCAGAAAATGTTTTTGCAGTAATTATTACATTATGATTTTACTGGCAGAAGATATACATGAAAAATGGAATATTCCTTTTAGTAACCCTATCATATATTGCTGATAAAATTAAGTCTTTACACAATTACTTTTTGTTATTTTATAATAAAAATGCAAGAGAATGTCTATTATTATCTGCCATTTTCACTAGACTCATGCAACTATGATATTGTTCATTTTGATTAAACTCCAGCATCGGGTGATAGGTCTACTATAAATGTTCACTTTTCTCTAGCAGTGGATGATATAATTCCTTTTTATTTTGTTCTGTTTGTTGTTTCTCTTTAAAGTCCCTTTTGGTGGAAATATAATTATTTTTAAAAATTTACTAGTATGATTTATAATTTATACATATCATTTAAACTTATTAGATTTTTAGCAATAGTAATGTTTTATTACTTATCGCTGCTGCTATTTGTTTGTTATTGCCCACCACAGTAGGGCCATATTTTTAACCTAATAAAAAAAGGTCATTTTTGCATTTTTGTGTCAGTTCTTTTATTCTTCTTGATGAAAAATATGATGTTTTTGTTAATGGGGTGTTTTTACTTGTGCCCCACCCCCCTTTTTGCAAAATTTCTAGTACTAAATGTCATGATCTGATTTGCTAAGGGATTTCGATTCCCCATCTTTTCCTTCACAATCCCCCTCCCCCCCTTACTACGGCCTTGATCACTAGTGATGATGACATTCGGTAACCCCAATTTTTGATATTCGGTTAGATGTGTGTATGTGTTTAAATGATTGCAGATAAGCTTATACTATCCTCCAATCATCATTGGACTGATTCAGTTTGTTGATTGATTCGTCACTGATTCAGCAGGCTATCATTTCTTTGATGCCCTTTGATCCAATGCCATTGTGTGATATATTCATGTATATTCAAAGCTATTGTTTTGTTCCATATAGGGTGCTCCTTTTATCCGGTCCTGGAGTGAAAAGCAGATATGCCCATGCTGGTCTCTAATTATCATTGGACAGATTGGGCCATTTGTTTTGGACAGATTGTTTTAGTTGATGCAATGATCACCTTAGAATGTGTTTGATCCGCTTGTGTCTTTTTAACCATTCTTTGCTGGTGAACTGTTGCACTTCATTTTTTTTTCATGACGCTGTATTTTTCATCATTGCAGAGTAGTATATAGCTTAGTTTCATGTAGCATCTACCCATTACTAAATAGACATTATTCAACAGGGTCATGACATAGCACTCAGCAAAAACTCCAAAATGCATAGTCTCTTTCAGCAAATAGTGAACTGTATGCATATGACGTATTCCTTCCAGAACGTTGTCTTCCCAATGAACTCTCTGAACCTCTCTTTGTCTTGGGCGATGTGGCTTGCATTTTCTAGCGATGTATTCATGTTATCTTTAATGTCGTCAGTCCATCGTCTTCTTGGTCTGCCCCTTCTCCTCATCCCAGGTACTCTTCCCTCCATTATTTGTCTTTCTAAACAGTTATGTCTCTTTATATGACCAAACAGGCGTAGTTTTCTATTTGTTATTGTGTTTAGTAACCAACACTCTGGAATATTCAGTGTGTTTATAATATCTGAGTTTCTGATTTTATCCTTCCATGATATTCTAAGTATCTTCCTGTAGCATTTCAGCTCGAAGGCGCTGATCCTCTTTGCCGCTGTTTTATTTAGAGTCCATGTTTCACATCCGTATGTTGCAACTGGAAAAATAAAAGTTCGTAACATTAGCACTTTTGTTTCTATTTTGTTGTTTTTCCATATGTTTTTCAGCCGTGTTATTTTGCAATATGCCATTGCCAATCTCTTCCTTATTTCTGCCATGCAGTCTCCTGCACCGTTGATGTTTGCTCCTAAGTATTCAAATTTATCCACATATTCTATCTCGGTATTGTCTATTCTGATTTTTGGTTGTTGTGTTGTTATATCTGTTGACATGATTTTTGTTTGACATGTGAACTGTATGCATGTTTATTATGCCTGTGTCTTGCCTATTATACAAGTTTCTGACCAGTGCTTCATACAATGTATGATACATTTATTGAAGTAAAATGTAACCATACCAGCTAGCAAAGAGAAGATAAAATGGAAGAGGTCTTTTTCTCAAGGTATGGATTTGTCTCCTCAGGGAGGTGAAAGATCAATCAAATAATTAGTAGAGTCTATCAGTTCTTAGCAAGTGAAAGTCAGTATCCTAAATGGATTTTTGAGTTTCACCATATTCTTCTGTTGGCATATTCTTAAAATATGAGTCCATATGAGCTGTCATAAATTATGCCAACAATTTTTGATCCCCTCCTTCATTGTCAAGAACTGTCACCAATTCACTGGCTTAAGCATACCCCATATGCAATGGATTCCTGGACATAACAATATAGCAGGAAACTAAGTAGCAGACAGGATTGCAAAAAGATTCACCTCAAAACAACAATAAAATAGACTGTGTAGTATGGGAACAGTCAAACATATTCTCAGAAACAATACCGGGAAAATCTGGCTGAAAGATGGGAAAATGGGCTGACTGGTCAAAATTTATTTAGTTTTGCTTAATTATGTCACAAAATAACTCCCTTCTAATTTTATTTTAGCAGAGAAAAGATGAAAACACTATATAATCTTTTCTGATTTTTAAAAAAATGTTTCAAATTTAAAAAAATGAAATTGGTGTATGTTGCTGTTGTTCTTGATATCCAAATGCTGATGAGTAATTCTACTCTTTTCAGCATGATGCCATTCTTAAAAAAGTGCAGGTCTTCTGAAATTGACTTAGTGATCCATACAGTAAGTTAGTGACTGTTAAGGGTGTCTCTAGAAGATTTTCCTGTCAGTTGAAAGGTAAGGGCAATCAATAAAGAGGTGTTCTACTGTTTCATTGGGATGAAAGCAGTGTCTTCCAGTGGGTTTGATACAGTTTAAATGGCTAATGATCCTTGCATCTATCTATCTATCTATATATCTATCTATCTATACACCGTAGCCCTTGTTTGCCTTGTGGCATCAGGGGTAGAAGAGTTCTCTGGAGATGGCCTTCCTGTTTGCTGTTTGTAAGCTTGTTCCTCTGGCTTCTGTGATTTCTGTGATCCATCTTTTCCTATACATTTGGCTTCACAATTCCTATACATTTGACTTCATAGTTACCGGTACTATACATTTGACTTCACAATTCCTATACATGTGACTTCATAGTTACTATACATTTTACTTCACAGTTCCTATACATTTGACTTCATAGTTACTATACATTTTACTTCACAGTTCCTATACATTTGACTTCACAATTCCTATACATTTGACTTCATAGTTACTATACATTTTACTTCACAGTTCCTATAAATTTTACTTCTTGTTTTGAACTTGTATATATTGATTGCACAATTTTTAAGTTACTCATAATCATCATTATGTGCTGTTTCTGCAATGCAGGTTGGCTGCAATGGAGCTTCAACATCCTGTCTCTTGCCTTGATAGTACACTCTGCAACACTGCATCCTATCCATTTAATGATATTTCTTTCACAATTGTATCTTTCTATCTCTTTCTCATCTACCCTGACTCTACTTTTAGGTAAGGTCTTCAACAAGGTGCCATGACTTTTAATATGTCCACAATATTTATTTTTTTAATTTTTATTTCCTCTAATAGTGTTTTTCATACACAGTGCGGTCATAACCTCTTTATTTGTTTTCTCCCCTTTCCATGAAGCTCTCCCTCTTCTTCTAAATATCCACATCTCAATCATCAATTCTGTCTTCTAGTTGTTTGTTCATTAATCATATTTCTAAGCCATATATTAATGTAATGTATCATTTACCGGGTATCTCCTAATTAAAACAATCAATTCATAATATTCAAGAACTGCACAGAATAACTTTTAACAGACAGAATTGGAGAGATCTGACCTCTACCCTATCATAGGAAAAGGAAAATGAATGAATGAATGAATTAATTAATGAATGAATTTATCTCATATAATTCTCATTTTTAACTTGTTTGGTGTTTGTAAGGTACTTCTAAAAGTTCTTAAAAATGAACAGAATAAAATAAAATAATTTAGATAACTTATGAGAATCGAACATTTTAACACTTATTGTATGGCAGATCTCTTCATGTGACAGAACGGTAGTTAAATTTTTATAGATGGTATACTGAAGAGATAATTTTATTATATCTGGTGTAGTAACCATGCACAAACATGATTTCACAGTGTGCAGTGTGTACACTAAGAATTAAATGTGTAATTGCACTGTATGATCGCTTTTAAAAATGAGAATTTCTGATGACAAAATAAGATACAGGCCTATCTGTTGTTATATCAATACATATGTGCAACTGACAAAATAAGATACAGGCCTATTTGTTGTTATATCAATACATATGTGCAACTGACAAAATAAGATACAGGCCTATCTGTTGTTATATCAATACATATGTGCAACTGACAAAATGTTGATATTTTATAAAAATTAAGGGTTAAAATACAAGGTTAAAATAAGTAAATGTAACACAAGTTTCGCAACTGAATGTAATGTTACATGAAATGTAATATGTGATGCTATGTATATGACAAAATGTTACATAATAAAATGCAACATGTAATTTAACATATATTTAATGTAAGTTATATTGCTTGAAAAATATTGAATCTTGAATATTGATTAAAAAAATTGATTGTGAATATATTGAACATTTTGGCAATGAGTTGTGAAAATATTGATTCAGATTATACTTAGAATAATTTATACCATGCTTCTAATTTAGATTTGAAACTTTAATTAAAAGAGATTATACTTTCATGTCATATGAAGGTCTAAATATTAATAAAACAGCATGTAGATAGATACCTTCCTCCCCTAATGGATTGTGGTTCCTTAATGCGGTGATGGGGCTTAATTCAGCCAACAGATGCTGAAAACTAATATCAAGGTTTAAAATGAGCAGGACCATATTTTTGACATAGCAATTACAGGTGCTGAAGCTAGAAGTAGCAAAGGAGATGATCAACAATTGTGGTACCATGCAGCACACATAGGTCTAATAGGTTCACAAATAACATTTTCAGACAGAACCTGACATATTGTGTAGGCAGGTAATTAAGTACTAATGAGAAGAATTGTGAATGGGTTTGTAGTCTACAACAATGGATGAGTGTGTAATCTACAAGAGTGGATGGGTTTGTAGTCTACAAGAATGGTATGAAGGTGCATGAGAAATAATATGCTTACTCCACTGCCATACTGAGCATGAAAATGAAAATAGATGTGGTAATGGCAGCATCCGTTGGCGCCTGAAATGTCAACTCATAAAGTGATACTCTCAGACTCCCAAAGCATGTTACGTAAGATAGAAAGGTTCATGTTATGGAAGGAAATGGTCACACTACTGAACAGCTCAGTTATTCAAAGTGTTACATGCATATACTGCTCTGGACATGCAGGGTCATAGGCAGTGAAAGAACAGACACACTAGCAGGCAATGCTATGATTGATGATGCAGTACTGAGAAGAGATAGTGCCAATAATATATATATATATATATATATATGAGTATATACCAGGTGAATATCATCTTCTAGTAAGTGCAATCATTAATTTATTAGAGAATGAAGAAGATAATGTTGGAGATGATAATGCAAATAAACAAAGAGTGACAGAAATGGGGTTGACCAGGGGTGAGGGGAGAAAGTTTGTCCTCTCTGGAATGATCCACATATCACATAATCAACATCTGACTGGGACTTTGAGTCTGCATGCTCTTGAATGGCTTATGGAAAGGAGAATGAAATACTTATAGGAATATCCCAAGTGCCATGATGCTGGTTTCTAATGAAGAATGAGAAGAACAAGTACATAGATATATCAGCCACATAAGAATGAGAAGATATATCAGCCACATAAGAATGAAAAAATATATCAGCCATATAAGAATGAGAAGATATATCAGCTATATAAGAATGAGAAGATATATCATCCATATAAGAAAATGAGAAATCAATCATATAAGCTGTCTGGTCCTAACATATTGGTCACTTTTACATGAGATGCTTAGCTGTCATTTTATTTACTTACCAGGATAGTTGTGTACAATATGTTCCCTATCTTGAACATGTTGAACAATGAGAGTTAAGTCTGTTATATTCATTACAAAATTTGAATATTTGTTATCTAGACCAGTGGTTCTCAACCTTTTTTTATCTCATTCCCCCATTCTTCTTTTCATTTTAACCCTTTACACCTTGCAACATTATGGGTAGAAGAGTTATCTGGAGGTAGCCTTTTTATGTGTCCCCCTCTTTAGAGAAATATTTTATTTCATGTCCCCTCTCATCCTCCAGTGTCTAAGAAAAAATAAATTGAGAATGGACGTTATTTATAAGCCACCCAAGCAATTTAAGCTAGCTTTATTGTTATTCTTTTTGCTGTTTATTATTATATCAAGATGTAATTTCCGGATACCCCCATGGACTGTATTGCTCCTTACCAATTGCAAAATTTTTCTTTATGGCATCCCCCTTCAAATCTCTGTGGCCCTGGCACCATATGGCCCAAGCTGAGAACCATTGATTTAGGCCACTATATCTTGACAAAGTTACTCTGTAGGCATTTCAGAAATGGCAGTAGGTGTTTTAGACTCACAGATCCTGCTGACGATGGATGTGTCGGGCCATTGGCGCAAATAAAACAGCGACACAACGCATTTCCATTCTCTGGACTACATCCTACTGTAATTCTAATAGGACCATGGTCCTGCTCAAAGAGAGATCCAGCAGGAGTTTGAGAATGAAATTTGAAGAAGAAGAATACTCAAAGATATTGAGGGACACTTATTATTGCCTTTTTGGTGTCCAATGGCAGCTTATGCAGACTCTAACTGTAGACAAACATATAATGCAAACAACTGTAGTTATGTAAGCCCGGGTGTGGCCAACCAATGGTGGAACATTGTATGATTATAAATGGTGCATTACACCAAGAGCTAATGATAAAAAAAAAAGCTATATAAAATGTATTTTCAACAACTTATAGCTAACTGTAGCAAGTATTTATATATATAAGTGATTTATTACTAACTCAAACAACTTTTAGATGACAAAATCTTTAGTGAATTTGTGTACATAACAACTCTAGAGATTATGGCAGCAGGATTACCTGTACTGTGACCTTTATATTTTTATTGTCACATAAAATATAGACCCTATAGGACCTATATATATATATAATATATATATATATATATACTGGAAGCAATATCCAGCATTGCCTGGGTGAGAATAAACCAACGGCCTTGGGATCATACACAGAATGACAAACAACTTTTCACCCAAAAAAATGCTTTAGACCACAGAGCCACTTGCAGTAAGTGTCAGAATTTTAATATAATTATATACCGTGGTTGTAATCTTGATGAAAACTATTCATCAATCATTACATGCAATCTCCGCAATGAAGGTTGGCTCCAACATTCCCCCCTGGTCTCATGTCTTGGCAGTACACTCTGCTAGATTTAAACCTATTCATCTCACGATGTTACTCTCCTACTTGTATGTATCTCAGCTTCCCTCTTGCTGATATAGTGCAACTGTTATTATAATTATTATTTATCTGCCCTTTGTGCAGCGGTAAAAGATTAACCAATCATATCAATGGTCAGCTTTTGCTGGACAACTAGACAGTAATTTGATTTTCCACTAATGCCAGTGCCTTCCTTTTGAAATGTTTTAATAACTGTGACAAATTTTATTTGTATACATTACAAAATGGAGGAGCGTATAGATCAAAACAAAAACATAGTTATGGAGTTATCCATCTATGTATGTAGATACAGGGTTCTATATAAAGTTGTATACAGCATATGCTCCTTGCCTCTGCACAAAACAATAACTAATTGTAGTAAGTCAACTTATAGATTAATGGAAGATTACATTCATAATCTTCCTTTTCTCAATGAAATGTAAGTCAAGTTACAATTTTCTACACCATTAGGGCATATTGGGAAATACAGTGACATATTTGCCATTTACTATCAACATACTGATAGATAATGTGGTCAGCATCAAGCCCATCACCAATAAACATATAACTCATAAACATATATCATCTGTCAGAATATAGGACTATATAGGGGCCTATTCAAACAAATATGTTGTCTATTTTAAGGAAAATTTATTATTATATATTTACAATTTATAGGGTTTAATAATCTTCATTTGACCAGATAATAACTATTCCTGATAAAAAGATTGGCATTAAAATTGTAAAAAGGACGCATACTCTTGCTGTCATCACGTCATGTACAGGGTGAGTTTTTAAATTTACCCTCCGACAGAAAAAAACCCAGTTCTTACCAGGGATCGAACTCTGGACCTCACTAGTGTGAGACCAATGATCTAAACCTCTTGGCCATGCACCACACTACTATTCACTTTCATAATACTATATTTACTATTTAGTTGTAAATTTTTATAACAAGTAAAATCTTCATATAGAGAATTAAAAGGAATTAAGAGTTTGAGTTCACTCTGATACATTCTCTAATATGCCAGTTAAGGTAAACAGTTTACATTGTTGAAATGTTACTTAATTTATGTGTATAAGAATGTGCCACAGATGAATTCAAGGTGCTCTTTTTTTGTGAAAGAACAATGATTACCAGTATACCCTATCAAGCTTATTTTGAGATAAAAAATTGGGTGAGAAATTATACTCTGTCATGTCCAACAAATTACTACAGACATTATTAGTGTAACAATGCTGTTATTTCAGTGCAGACATCTTGTACATTTGAAAACTGAATTTATGAATCTGATTCAGGGTATCAAGTTCTCAGCCTCTCACAACATGTTGAATGTTTTAAAATCAGAAAATTTACAGGAGAAACCACACTCAGTATTATGATAATGTAAGGCTATAGCCAAACTCAGTTTCCCTGTAAACTTTTTTTTAATGTGTTTCATTTTCTGACATAATCTGAAGTTTAATACAACAGTGGTTTAGAACCTTTTTCCACATATGGCCCTCTTTGGGGACATATTTTCTTCCTTGATTTCCTTGGAATTTAACAATACAGTTTCTCAGTTTTTTTTCTTTGAGGCTTATCATTATACGCCATTTTATTTCCTAAAGCTGATAACTCATCAGGGTTGTAGATGGGGCAATCTGGAAACATCAACACAAAAATCTTCTCAGTTCCTTGTTTTAGTGTGGAGACTCTTAACACTGTCAAGTCTTCAATATGATAAATCCATACTTTCTTCTCTTCTTCTTTCACCTTCAACTGTCCCCTAGGGAATAATGCCTCATCATATGAATAAACCACACAAGTCTGTGACATTTCACTACTGACAGGAGATGTTATTCTCATTAGATATTGTCCACACAGTTATATTTCTGTAATTCCTGGATGAAATTTGCAATTGTTTTTTCATGGTCTCTAAAAAGCACTGTGACCCCAGAGGGGTCATATTGCCTATGCTGTGAACTGCTGTTGTAGAATACAGAGTCATACATAATGTAGCATGTTTTTAATCAATTTTCTTCAAATCTATCAGAGTAAACTCCCCATGGAATTAAAAAATGTAAACAAACATTAGAATGTGCTGTAAAGATTATCTGGCAACATAAAGAGGAATATTCTTAATGTTGCATGAATTTTTAAAATACTTGACATAAATTACTTCTTTCAGAAACTGACATGATTGTAACCAACTTGTGTATGAAGTTGGACAAAATATCTAAAGAAAGAGATAAATGAAAAACAGCAGATCATGGGAATTAAGATATATTAAAAATTTATCAAGGAACAGAATGCAGGAAGTTACCTTACAAAAATATATAAGGTTTCAGCAGAGTGAAGATCAGGGATGCCTGATTGGCCATCTATATTTACGAAGATAACAGAGCATGATAGCTGATAACACACATGTTTGGACCCTCCTCCCAGGAAATGAAATTATTAACAGAAGGTACACTTTAGATTTTCACATTTAAAAATAGATACAGTGTTACAATTAATTAAGATATGTCTTTTCTGTAAATCTTAAAAATCTGACAATTATTCTGTTATAAATAAGTCATCATGCCAATTTTGAGGCTAAATTAAATATCTGAAAAAATAAGCAGTCAGTATGGAGAAAATTTAGGCCTTTCTGCTGCCTTGAATGCTGAAGTAGCTGAAAGTCCTAACCTCATTTTCGTTTGTAATGGTTTGCTGGTGATAATCGTTGCTGGTGATGTCAGTGAAGCAATTGCAACAGATCCTGGAGCCACCTGGGCACCAATGGTAGTTGGGTCTATCAGTTGAGTCATACCATTTAAGCTGGTCAGTCCGTTCAAGCTGAGCATGCCTGGGGGAGGTAGTGTTTTGACAACGGTCATTGCCATGGGGTGGGGAGGTATATGAGGCAGGGGACCAGCCACAGATGATACAGGGGATAAGGAGGCAGGATCAAGGGTCAAGGTCTTATGCAATTTCATGCTGAGGATGAGAAAGAAAAGGAAAATAATGGGGAATATTAGGCTTACACTGTAAAACATTCACACAATAATACTGGGAAAAACAAACAGGAAAATGATATAAATAGAAAAAAAGATTGCACCAAAAAAAAATATGAATGAAATTACATGTAGAAAGGGAAATGACAAAAACATCTGGCAATGTATATAAAATACTTCTATATGCAAATCATACCTGTCAACTAGTTCATATTCTCAGTATTTGTACAGAAAACAAGCAGGTAATCATTGAATATGTCCACACTGATGTGTGATATTTACCATTAGTTAAATTATCTATACAGGGAGTATATTGTTAAGTTACTCACCCACCAACCATCAGACCAGAGTTTCGAGTTCACTTGTTATTCGTGGTTTAAAAATATATTCAGATACACTGAGTTATGAACCAATGTCATAACCATAAAACTAAACATAACTGCGCCCTTTTTTCCCCTCAATATAATGAGATGAGGTTGACTCAATTTACTAAGGCAATTAAGATGCCTGATTCTCAGTTTTTAATATTCAAAAGGTTTCAAAATAGTTTTTGTTATTATGAGTGGATAACATTTATAGATTGTTTTAATTTCCAGAGAATTACATTTATCTACATTACATGGTGGTATTTACAGAAAAAAAGAGGGCAAACAGGCCTGTATTAAATACCTCAATGTATTTGACAGTTTTGTGTGTTTATTTCTAGTTTGTTGTTTCTTGATAAAGGTCCTTATTGGATGATAATGTGGAAAAAGTACTTATTTCTTTGTTGTTTTAATAAATTTCTCATTGACATTAGTTTTTGCTATTTATTAGTATATAAATGTAATGAGTGACAATAATATATTATCATAGTTGTTATTGCTTCTTAATATTGTTACTCGGCAGTCTCCACTTTGTTGTATAGGCCCTATCCTCTGACAGACTGGATATTATTCATAACTCAGGCTCACTCTTTTGCTACATACCATCTTTTAATCAATCCTATGATACCATTACAAATTACGGACTATTGATAAAGTGACGTGGACATTTTATGTTTTCTTTAATAATTTTCAGTTTTTATATCAACATAAGGATTGTTCCGATCAAATTGTTATATGTCCACATTACTTCTGGCTTGATTTTGATGTGTTATGATATCAATTTTGCAAGTTATTGATAAGTTTTGAACATGTGTGCTATGTGACGCCATATTTCCTTATATATATATATATATATATATATATATATATTTTAATTTTAAAAAAAATTATTTAATTATTTACAGACCTACTGAATGCAGAGATAATTTAGGTTTAAAATACATACTTTTAGGGATATTTTGAACAGAAATGCACAATCTTTTGTGTATTTTGAATTGAAATACAGAATTATAATGTTATTTTGGACTTAAATACATAATTATCCTTCTAGAAGTTGACAGGTATGATGCAAGTTGACATAAAATATTACAATATAATTAACTTTATGTTGTTAAAAAAGCAATTTTAAAAAGAATAAAATTTCTATAAACACAAAGAACATCTAATTTCTTTATTTATTAATTTGTAAAACAAAATGTCAGGTTGGTGTTAAAGAGATTGCCATTGTTCTAAAATATAATTTGGTACAATACGGGGAGATGAGCCCACATTCCAAGTTTTTTATAGTACTCACAAAGATAAATAATAAATGTAATATTTATGCAACACTGCTTATCTGTCCTATATATTTTCTAGGTTTACTCTCCATATTGTACTGACTCCGTTAGTGAATTAATGTTGATTCGTCTATAGATGGACTTTCCAAATGACATCTGCTGAATGGTGCACTCAAGAATTGCAGATGAACAAGTTTACAGTGGTCAAATGGAATGCATTTATGCACAAAATTTGTGTATACAGCATAACACAGCTGCCACGAAGGTGCATTGGAGGAAAAGGAATTATCATGGAGGTTAGGGTTAAATTTAGTGTTAGCCTAACCCTAACCTCCCTCCTAAAATTTACACATCACTCTCTCCCTTCCATGAAAAAAATATGTCTACTGGGCAATCATAAAGGAAAATAATAAATGTAATATTTATGCCAATACTGTTTATCTGCCCTTATTTCGTTCCACTAAATTATGTGGGTTCATCTCCCTGTACTGTACCTATAACTTTTGCAGCGTATGGGCCATTATTGTTACAAACAAATATCATTAACTTAATAAGATTTTTTAGAATATCTTCATAAAATGTACATTATTTTAGTATTCCTACACAAATGTATGATCAGTGAAATACTTAAAAAATGATTGAGTTAACATAATACTAAAATCCACTAGGAATAGTTAATTTAAGGTTTATATATGTCTACGCTGTCTGTTTTAAGTTTTTCTAAGAAATAAATAATTTAAAATTACAAAAAGCAAAACAATTGGAATAGGATTTTATGGATGAGGAAAAATATAAAGATCCCATCAACCAAAGACAGATCATGCTGCGTTAATATTTACTTTGGGAAGTTAAAAAAAAGGGCAACAAGCAATGTAAGAGATTTCTATCCTAATGTTTTTTCTTGCTGTTCAGTTTATGTTTGTTAAAAAGCTGTCTGGGGTTTTATCGCTATCACATGTGGTAGAATAATCACAAAGTGCAACACGGTATACAGGACAACTGCTTCCAGTAAGAGATGAAGCCGTTGCGGACAGAGCACTAATCCACAGAGACAGACATTCACAGAAAGCTGTATGGCAGTATTGAAGAACTTTCAAATTCACCATATTTATCTAGAAAATTGGACTTACCAAGAGATGATAAACTGCAAGCGAGAAGTAACTTCCAATATGAGGACGGAGGTTGAGGCTGTTACTGCAGCCTACCAATCAGCTGAGACTCAATTTACTAAGGCAATTAAGATGCCTGATTCTCAGTTTTTAATATTCAAAAGGTTTCAAAATAGTTTTTGTTATTATGAGTGGATAACATTTATAGATTGTTTTAATTTCCAGAGAATTACATTTATCTACCTTAACATGGCGGTATTTACAGAAAAAAAGAGGGCGAACAGGCCCGTATAAAATGAAATTATAATTGATGTTAAGTTAACCCATAGCAATTGTTAGTGCCATAAGGCTGTGAGATGTCAGCGATCTCACATTTCAGTGGCTTTGCTATGAGGACAGTAGTTATCTCCTCTCCCTTGCGGTCTTTGCTTCCCGGATTAATCCGGTACAAAATTAAGGCTGGGTCGACTTGGGAGTCATTGTGATCTGAAAAACATTACAGTTGGTGACTGAAAAATGAATAAAGGAGAAGCTCTGAAGTTGCTTAGCAAGCAGCTTTTAGATGTGGACACTGTGATAGATGTGGACACTGTGATAACTGATGCATCTAGCTTGCAATTGAGAAAATTTTGGTATTAAGTGTAGCATGAATAGTACAGAATGAGGAGTATGAGTATCATCAACCCATGGAAACCATCAGTATGCAACACTTCAAAATCTTTTGCGCAAAATAGAGCATTCGTTGGTTTGCCAGGAGTGTATATGATGTTTGGTTGATAAGAAATTATCAATAGCAATTAATTAAGTGTTGTTTTGATATTTTATCTATATATTTTTCTGATGAAATAAAACTATAACATTCATACATAGCTACCCCATTATTATTTGGAATTTAGTTCTGGGTTAGGGAGCCATCTTCATCAGTTGAGAAAGGGAATAAAAGTTGAAATAGGAAAAAAGAGTAATATAAAAATGTGATTGGGTAAAATTAATAAAATAAAAGTCTACAGTCAAATACTCATACAAATCAACATCTTGTACAATTAAAGAGTGTTAGGAGATGTAGATAATTCTACAGTTACAACAGACTAGCAGTGGTTGTCAAAACAAAATCTTTCTTTTTACTTTCGATAACAATAATAACAGGTTGTTTTCTCCCTTTTGTTTGACTTTTAATCCAAAATATTATCAATGGTAATTTAAATGCTAGGAGTAACACTATTATGAATATACCCTAGATGCTTATACAGTAATACGAGTATATATATATATATATATTGCTTTTTTTCTGGGGGGACAACACTGTACCTCCAACTTTATTATGTCCTGAAATTTTTGTTGTTGATAACTTTATATTTTATAACTGCACCAGTCTCCCCATCGAGACCAGCACCGTGCAGAGGTGATGGGGCTTAGTTCAGCCATCAGGTGCTGGAAACTAAGACTGGTCGGGCAGTCCCACTCGAGCAGGACCATAGTCCTGCCCAAGTAAGCAGAGTGCTGAAGACGGAGGCATCCAGCCAAAAGGCGCACAGATAATCAGGATGCCACTCACAAAACACAATGGAAACTGTATGAACTACAAAAGACAGTGAGTTTCATTAAGGAGACAGAATTACAGATATAGACATGTTTCAAGTGAACGAAAGAAGAAGAAGAATAACTGCACCAGTCTAGAGCCTAAAACCTAGAACTGAGTAAATTAATGATTTCTCAAAATATTTCATATAGAGGGGAATAGTCTTGTTTTGTATGGAAATTTCATGTGAGGAAAGTCGTATTGTGACCTGGAAGGGGGCGAGGGATGAGTCAAAACATAGAGAATCAATTGTGTATATGCAGTATAGCCACCGTCATTTTACTTTGAGATTAAAAAAAATATTTCTACATTCATTAACTATTTAATTTTGTATTTAATAGTTAGTACCTGAATTATTGTGAGCTATTAATAACAACTAATAATTTTATGAAAATGACTAACAAAATTTATTTGAGAAATTTATGGTAGAATATCTTTAAGATTATAGCAACAATCATGGTTTACAAAAAAAAAAAGTAACACAACTTTTTGACACTACAGGGTGTGTAAGTGCATTGATGGGAAGTTGTAGATAGTGAAAAATTGAGAAAACATGGTAGAAGAAACACAACGTGATAACAATACTAGAATTTTTAAATTTTAAATAAGACCCTACATATAATTAGGAAGATACTACAGTAGTTAGCAACCGACCCGAAAGACATACAAATTTGGCAACATTAATATGCTAGTACAGACAGATATTCTAAATGTTATAAAATATGCTACAATACATAGTGGGCAGAAAGACTTGACAACATAAAATTGTTTTTTTTTAGCTAGAGACTGGTCATTTGAGTCAGGAGTATTACGTTTCACAAATCTACAAGACAAAAGTAAGGGATGGGGTGGTAAGCATTGAAAAGTAATATGATTGGATGACAGGAATAATAATAATAATAATAATAATGATGGTAAGGATAACAATAATAATAATGAAAATAATGATGATGATGATAATAAAATGATGATAATAATAATAATAAATAAATAAATAATAATAATGATGATGATAATAATAACAAAATAATAATAATAATGATAGCAATAATAATACTGATAATAATAATAAAACTAATAATAAATGATAATAATAATCATGATGACAATACTAATAATAAAAATACTGATAACTAATAATAACAGTAATGTTGATGATAATAATAATAATGCCAGATCATGCAGTGTAAGTGGTTGATCTAAACAAAAAAAGGGTAGGAAAAGTATTAGTGATGTAGGAGCTGGGTAAATAAGCTTGGAAGGAAGATTGTTAATTTTTTTTGTACAAACAGATTTTAGAGCAAATATAAAAGCATTACAACAGCTACAAAGAGGTGGCCATTTTAATAGGAGCATAATTGAGTGGAAAGGTCAACACCAAAAGCGGTGCAAGGGGACAGAACAATAAAAAAAGGGAGGCAACCCTACTATACCCACCCCATGTTCAAAGAAGGGCATTCTTCCTATTTGGGCACTGTTTTAGTTTCTCTCCTAGAAAGCGAACCTCAGCACAGGATCAATGTCATGATAAAAATGCGCATGTTTTAAAAAATTACATATCAAATATAAATTTACATATCTCATTCAGATATTGTGATTTTATGATGAATCTGTCTTTGGTTGTAAGGAATACATAAATGAAATATAAACCTGAAATGCAATGAAATCTGGCACACATATATTAAACACTAAAAAAGCAATTTTGATAAATTACATGTTAAAAATGCATATTTATGTACAATTCTAATTTAAGCTAATTGTTTGGCTAAATTAGATGAAGTTGAATGTTTGGCTATGTAGAGAATAATTGAAGCAGGCATTCTATATTCTTTAAAATATGCCAAACAAACCTTTTAAGATGCAACCTCAACATCAACATCAAACTATAATAATAAAGTCGATTAAGAGGTGAGCAAATAACAGTTTTTAATTATATTGTTGAGGCAAAATAAAGAAATGAGGAAAAATAAATAAATACATTTTTTATGTGCTTATAACCTGAAATATTACTGATATACCATAAATACCCTCAAATGATATACAAAATGACATTGTAAATTTAACATATAAGTCAATAATGTGGTTTTTATTGGGCGATGACTTGATTATTAAGTGCATTTTTATCAGACTGGTTATTGCATGAGTTATCTGCTCGAATACTAAGTAAATTATTACAAAATTTACTGCAATAATAACAAAATTATAAATATTTTGTTAAGTGTGACTATTGTATGTAATATTATTCAAATAGATCATGCTTATATAAGTAAGCTTGGGGTTAACATCTTCAACCCATTCAACTTGTAGACGGCTATCATCGGCTACAATTGATGAATAACACCATATAATTAACATTGTTACTTAATTGTGGTAACATTATTTTTACTGTTTTCATTGTTTTTCACTGTTTGTTTTATATATTCTTGAGAATGTATAACAGCTTGGAATGTTGAAAATGTCTTGTGTATTGTAATTTGTATGTTTTCGTGTTTATACCTCATAACCCCTTAGTCACTTAGTGATAGTCAATCTGTTGTGTTCAAGTGAAACATCAAAAACCTGTGTTCTTCCTGAGTACTGTTATAATTAAGTATGACATTCTATATGATAATACATGATTATTTAATAAGCGCTCATGTTGAATCTAGCCAAGTAGACCAAGCTGAGAGAGTCACAATGATATAAAGTTATTAAATTAAAATAAAAGGCGAATCTCATTTTTTAAATTTATTATCAGTCAAATATGGCCAAGAGGTTAGAGCTATGGTCTCATACCCATGAGGTCCAGGGATCGATCACTGGACTGGGTTTTTTTCTGTGGAGTGTAAATTGAAAAGACCCACCCTGAACATGATGATGTGGCATCAGCAAGGGCATGTGGTCATTATCACACAAGCCCCTCAAAATCTCCCTTTAACTCTGTTATGGGAAAATGCAGTATTGACAGTTTGTTTTTATTATCAGTCATAGAGCAATTATTTTTTTTTAGTTTTATCTAGATATGCATGGATATCTGTTATCTTGATATCTTATATTTAGATGCATGCATGAAAATACTGGTTGCATATATGTCTCAACTCTTTTCCATATGAATAACTAATAATATATGGAGTATATTAGGGTGTCCCACCTCCAAGGATTTATGTGAATATTTTGCCCTAGTCACGCTGGAGTTGAGGGTACCACCGCCTTTTCAGAAAGTCACTAACCAATAATCACAAAACTCTTTCCTAGTATTGTAGCATATTTAGCTCTGAGAAAAAAGCACAATCCTCATTTAAACAAATGTACAGAGCATGTCATAGTTTAAGACAGCGACTTAGTTAACACTGGAAGTAACTGACAGCAATACCAGATGACATATGAAGACAAAATATAACACAGATTTTTTATGATAATAATGTTATTTCATTTTTATAGTATCATAATAAAATGTCATATTTATCCTGAAATGATAATAATGACCATGTAGAAAAATGTTATAAACAAAACATTTTAATAGAAAAAAAACCATTTTGAGTATGTGAGTAGTAAATAAATGATATAATGACAATTTTATCACTCGCATAAATATTGTTCAGAATATTGCACACAAAAATCTATAAAAACAAACTTTTTTAACAACAGCATATCAGAAATAAAAGCAAAAAAAATACTTGTTTTGTTATGATCAGTCAATATTTTTCATTAAAATTTATACAAATCTCAGTCACAGAATGTTTACCTTGAAACAAATAACACATAGGTGTACCACCATAAGGAAACAATGAACAATAAGACATAGACTTTTTACATGTAAGAAAACTATGGTAACTTAAATTTAGAACACCATCAAAATTAGGATCAACTCAAAGTCAATAAAACAAGAAATATTTACATAGAGGTCACGTGAGAGGGAGACAGGAAGTCACAAGCCTCAAAGTCGTTGAGCATAACTAATATCATTATATAATAAATAACATTCAACATGAACTAGTAAAGTGTATGAACTAGTAAAGTGTATGAAGTAGTTAAGTGTATGAACTAGTAAAGTGTATGAACTAGTTAAGTGTATGAACTAGTAAAGTGTATGTTTATATAAGTCCATGGTTTTTTCTGCATGTTTTAGTAATTTATAAAATAAAATGTCATGTAGGCTCTATTGTTTTTTTTATCTGTTGTCCTATGTGAGCATGGTCAATTTCTTAGAGTGGGGTGAAAAATATAATCAGGCTACAGGGACCCCAGGCTACAGGGACATTTTATCTATTTTATTCAATAAAATCAATTCATTAAAAAAAACCACAAAAACCATAGTGGAGTTTTTCTGGTGAATTGAACTTTACTGAATATTGTTTTCACTCACTTTTATACAAGAGTTGACATTCAATCATAATTTTGTTGTTGTTGTATTCTATGAAATTTTTTTTTATTACAAGTGAGATCTCTCATTTATAATATAGATTGAAGCCATATTTGTGATTTAACCCTACATGTAAGAATTAAATTACTTTTTTAGACTTCTGGATTTCGGGGTAGGAGAGTATACTTGGATAATACAACACAAAAGGAAACAACATTGTCCAACCAGTGGCAGACACATCTGCAAGCAGGGTTATGTCACATCACAAACTTTTCAACATATATTACATAAAATATTAGACATTGTCAATATTCAGAAGAAACTTATAAAGGTCTTGGGTCATTGACAGAGGTTGACAGACTGGCAGTTTAATTTATAGGATATGTGCATATATGCCAGTTTGGACTGACCATTTAAGATTTTATTTTTCAACATGGTTCAGTATCTCTCTGTATGTGATTGCATTGTGGGACATGATCAGAACATGCGGTCTAACACTACGATAGACAACTGTACCTTAACCACAGCCTGGTGAACCCCAGGGCAATTTGTTTGGCAGTAAAAGGAAGAAAATAAAGAAAAGGAACAATGATTTAAATAATTATTAGTAATGAACATGATAATAATGGAATCGTATCTTATGTAGGACATTGCTATCTAACTATTGATGAATTTTTAGGCACGACTAATACATTAAATCACACTGCTATTACAATGTGGATGGCCTGTTTTTGAACCAACAGCAAGCTTGCAAGTTCTCTTCATGTACTGAGTACACCAATTTGGAGATATGCCTGACTGAATTATAAATTTTTGTCTTTTCTCTCTCAATTATAAAAAAATAAGCTATAATTAGTCAGTCTGACAATTTCTTGCAAGAATTTAGTGCAAAATTGTAAGAAAATACATAATAATTAAGACAATTAAAAATTGTGAGCTACAAATTATGAAAAAACCCTAACTTCCCTTCCCTGCATAATTAGTGTAAGATACAGTCACAGATGGCATAAAATGAACAATACAATATCAGAAATTATGATTTGATAAACTATATAATAATTAATAGATTTTCTAACACAAACAATAATATATGTAACAGTCTTGTGTCTCTTTTTTCAGTTTCCTGTATGTAGAATAAAAAGCTGCAACTGTCACTCTCTAATGATTTCCAAAGTATGTGAACTATGTCCACAAGGTCCCAAATGATTTGAATTCTTCATTGATCCACTGTTCTTCTTTAGGTTGTCTTTGTCCCCAAACACTAAGGTTTGGAGGGAAATGAATGGGCTAATCAATTAGCTAGCCTTGCCACTATAACACGGATGGTCAGCCTATGGACTGACAAGATACACTCATTGCTCTTTGTTAGTTCACACGATCAGACAAATTTGAGATAATATGAGTCAATATCAAGAACGAGCAAATTGGGAGTGAAGATAGGCATAGCCCATACAGAACACCTAACAGAGATTTAAAAAAGAGCAGTGAACCAATATAGAACCGGAACCATCAGCCGTTATACTCTAAGAGATTTACTGAAGTGGAGATTTGAATCTGATTACCTATGAACATGTCCGGTGTGTGAGGAGGATAATCAACAAACTAATAATACCTAATTTTCTTTAGATGTTCTTAATTCAGTCTTCTGACTCTCATATTTTTCGGTCTGTTCCAGTTCAGCTACTACCCTATTTATATTATCTTCTATTTATCCAGTTCAGCTACTATTTATATTATCTTCTATTTATCCAGTTCGGCTACTATTTAATCTTCTATTTATCCAGTTCAGCTCCTATTTATATTATCTTCTATTTATCCAGTTCAGCTACTATTTAATCTTCTATTTATCCAGTTCAGCTACTATTTAATCTTCTATTTATCCAGTTCAGCTCCTATTTATATTATCTTCTATTTATCCAGTTCAGCTTCTATTTATGTTATCATTTATATCTACTTTATAAGGGTGTGTCCTATCCATCTCTATTTTCTATTTTCTTTTTAATTTCTACTTTTACTGGTCACTGTTGCCACAACTCATCATTTGATAGCCATCTATTCAAAGTAGCCAGAGACATCTGTTTATAAATATCTGCAGTTTTGTTGTAATTTTTCTGCGTAACATGATCAGTAATGTGGACCATGTTCCAGAACCAAAAACAATACAAACTTCACTTTTGTGTCACAACCCATTAAACATATACACTGTTTATATCTTGCTACAATCATATGTAATAATACAATATCTACTCATTAATAACAATGAAATAAAACATCACAGCCACAATAAATAATATTACTATTTGAGAAAGTAATACGGTTAAAAGTAGTTAGATAGCTGCTCTGAATTGATGTCTCCATAGTTTCACAGTTCCTTTCAGATAACTTCAGATAGTCTCATCCACAGAGCATTGAAAAAAGTAGATATACGATCCACAGAGCATTTGTACACAGTAGATACACAATCCAGTGATGACTTGAAATGATTCTTACATATTTTTGGAACTCAGTATTATCATAATAAACTACCAGCAAGTTGTTGCTGTTGTTGTTGCTGTTGTTGTTGTTGTTGTTGTTATTGTTGCTGTCCATATCCAATTTCTGTGGAATAAATTCTACTCTTGACATCAAAATGCCATTCTTAAAAAATGACCAGATCTTCTAAAATTGTCTATAAAATGAATTAGTGACCGTTAAGGGAATCTGTAAAAGTTGGTCTAGGGATCCATACAGTGAGTAAGTGACTGTTAAGGGTGTCTGTAAAAGTTTTTCCTGGCAGTTGAAATGGAAGGGAAGTCTCCATAGTCAATAAGGAGTTGTATGGCTGTTTCTTTGCAATGTCTAAACGTGAGTGGTTTCTGGGGGCGGATAAATAGACTAAGAAAGTATGACCTAGTGATGGTGACAGATCCTAGGACAGATGACACGTATTTTCAAGAACAAAAATGTAAACATAGACACTAAAGTTGCATTATACAAGACTATCATTATTCCATCACTATGCTACCAGTGCCAAACTAGGACAATGACAGCACAAGACAAAAGAAAAATAGTGACAACAGAAATGACATGTCTATGAAGAATACTCAGAGTGTCATTAAGAGATAGAATTAGAAATGATAACATCAGACAGATAACCAAAACAATACCAGTATTGGAACACATCAAAAGACAGCAGATCAAGTGGTTTTCACACGCTTCCAGACTACCGACATATAGCATGCCACAAATGGCCATGAAACATAGACATAATTGTTATAAATCCAGAGACAGACCATGTAAAAGATGGATCACAGAAATCAAAGAAGCCACAGGAACACGCTTACAAACGGCACATAAGAAGGCCATCTCCAGAGAACTCTTCCACCCCTGACGCTGCAAGGCAAACAAGGGACACAGCGGATAGATGGATAGATATATTGATGGCTAAGAATATTTAATTCTCATGTGGAGACAGACCTTTCATGTGTGTCAGATATAAGGATGACCAAGAATAAGCTTTAAAGAAACAGTAGGTTGTAATAGAGATAGAAGCGGGAGATGAACATCATGAGATAGATATGTTAATATAAATAACCAAATGGTCAGAGGGTGTCCGACAAAGTGGATTGTGCCGCAGTAACCTAATGAACAAATAGTCAAGCAAAATGAATTAAACAGGTTACTAAAACACTTACCTTGCCTATTAATAAAAATATATAAAAAAGTATATCTAAAAAAACATACACTAAAACTAAACAGGACAATTCTCCACGTATCGGCTCAAATTGAACCTTTTTCAAGAGACAAACAACAGAAAACAACACAATAAAAAACAAAATAGATGACTTTAGATTTCATCAAGCCCCAATCTCCATATATGGATAGAAAGGTTACCATCTAGCAGAGTACACCACCACAACAAGAGACTTGCAGGTTCATTGCAGCCAACATTTGTTGTGGAGACGGCATTGGATGATGTGGTATTTATAAATAAATGACTGCCTAGAATCTGTAGTGGTTCGACAACATTGCTTGAAAGGAACATCACTGATGTAGAAATAATAGGACTGATATCATAGGAATCCTAAGTGGGAAGTAGTAATGAATGAGTCAGATATTGACAGTAAACTCACTGACCAGTATGACCAGGTCTTGTCATGAAACATGGAAATGATTTATTGAGGTAGATATTTGACCAAAAAAGAACAGTAGGAAATAATTTGATAGAATTGTATTGGATAGAGTTGCTGTGTATATAATAACATCATTCTCTCCAACATTATCGACTATTAGTTGTTTAATTTCTAGATCTCCCATAATCCCTTTTATTCCTTGTAGAGTTTATTGGTAACTTTTCAATAACGACAGTTCTTATCTAGCTCTTATTCATTTCTTCCTCTTTAAATATTTATTCAACGGGAGTGACATTGGAAATCATCACCTGTGCACCTGCCATTGATGACACACCTTGTTAGAGTGTCTTTAATATCAGAGGAATTTTCCTGTGTGGAATTTCTTTTGTCATTCTATCTATCTATTCGCTAAAGCCTTTGTTGCCGTTCAGTGTCAGGGGTACTAGAGTTTTCTGGAGATGGCCCCTGAGTATATTGTGGAATTTGTTGCCTCTTTTATTTTTGTGGTCCATTGTTTTTGTGGTCTGCCTTCACTAGGTAAGGTAAGTTAGTCATTGGATCATTGTCACTGCACTCCGGACAAGTCCATAGGTGCTCAGATCTCTCCTGCAGTGTATCTGCCCCTACACGTTGACTGACGGCCCAGTACACGTTGATTGACCATAATTTGTTTCGCCCAATAAACTGCTCCTTTCTAGCAGCACCTCATTTAAAACCAAGCTCCCTTATTTTAGTCATGGAATAAGAGTCATCGTCACTTATACAGTCATTTGTTCGTGCGTTTTCCCGTAGTGCATTCAAAATGTCTGCCCGGTCCATTGCTCCACCAACTGTATCTGTGTAGCATAGCTTGCTGTGGTATGTTGTCTGATGGTAGTCTACTGATGTGTGAAAACCATATGATCTTTTGTCTCTTAATATACTCCAAGATTTGGGTGGTGACGGTTCTTTGTCTAATGTCCACATTCCTCATTGTCTCTTAACGATATTTCTATGATTCTGCGCAAGCATGCCATTTCAACAGTCACAAATTTATGTTTTGTCATTGGTAACTCTCATATAATACTTGACTAGTGCCAGTGCATGTCTGAATTTGATAAAAACTAATTCCATGTGTCTTATCATCGCAATGAAGATATGCGTACATCCAAGAGTTATACACATACCCTCATTCTAAATATATTTCAAATACTGACATTGTGTAGATGATAGTGTGACGATTTTGCTGTGACCATTAACTATCATTGAAAGGACCAGCTGTTGAAAGAACAGAACAAGATAAATTTTGTTCCAACCCTGCAGTTGTCTATTGTCAGCATCCATCTATAAATAACCAAATGGTCAGAGGGTGTCCGACAAAGTGGATGGTGCCGCAGTAACCTAATGAACAAATAGTCAAGCAAAATGAATTAAACAGGTTACTAAAACACTTACCTTGCCTATTAATAAAAATATATAAAAAAGTATATATAAAAAACATACAATAAAACTAAACAGGACAATTCTCCACGTATTGGCTCAAATTGAACCTTTTTCAAGAGACAAACAACAGAAAACAACAAAATAAAAACAAAATAGATGACTAGATTTCATCAAGCCCCGTCTCCATAAACGCAGGGATGGCAACGCCAATTATTGTTTTTATTTTGTTGTTTTCTGTTGTTTGTCTCTTGAAAAAGGTTCAATTTGAGCCGATACGTGGAGAATTGTCCCGTTTAGTTTTATTGTATATTTTTTATATATACTTTTTTATATATTTTTATTAATAGGCAAGGTAAGTGTTTTAGTAACCTGTTTAATTCATTTTGCTTGACTGTCAGGATCCATCACAGGAGGATGATAGAATATCCACAATTGCTGTTAAGCTTAGGGGTGGTGACTGGGAGCTTTAGATGTCTATCCAAGATCAGATATCAAGGCCTTGGATGTGTTGAATCCATATTTCTTCAGTGTTGTCTGGATGCTATCTGCCCATCTTGTTCTAAGTCTTCCTCTGGCCTTGTATCCAGATCTTCTTATGTTATATGTTCTTGTTGGTAGTTGGTTATGGTTCATTCTCATAAGGTGCCCAAACCATTTTATTTGCTGTTTTTTTTACGTGTTCTGTGTATGGTATTACACGTATTCTTCTCGTGATTTCCATAATTTCTCATGTTGTCTTGTTTGGTCACTCTTGCAGCTTTTCTCAGGCATGTCATCTCACATGTTGTAAGTTTTTTCTGATGAGCTACTGTCAGAATCCATGTCTGACATTGATAGCAGAGTGTTGGCATAAAAATACTGTTTATCATCTGTCTCTTGACTTCCATCTTGATCTTAGGGTTGACCAGTAATGGTGATAACTGGTATGTCATTATGTTTGCTTTTTGGCATTTTGTCTCAATATCTTGATCTAATTTTCTGTTGTCTGTGAATATACTTCCCAGGTATTTAAATTCAGAGGTTTGCTTCACTTTAGTTTTGTTTATTGTTATGTTCACTGGATTTGGTGACTTGCTGATTCTCACTACGTCTGTTTCCTGCTTATTTATTGTTGTGTTATACTTGGTGAATATTGTCGTGAGTGCATTAATATGAATTTTGTAACTGCTGTTCCTCTTCGTAGATAAAGCTTTGATCGTCAGCAAATAGCAATTCGTAGATTGTGTTATTTAATTTCTCATCAGATTCTTCTCTTATTATTGTGCTGTTTTTGTTTTTTGTTTTTGGGATTCTTTTGTTATTCTGTCCATGTATATGTTAAAAAGTATTGGAGAGCACATATCCTTGTCTTACCCCTGATTTTGTTTCAAAAGATCATTCAGTTTTAGTTCTTACTGAGCCATGGTAGTTCTGGTAAAGGGCTTTTATATTTGCTAATAAGTGACCTCTGAATCCATAGTTTTCTAGTATTTCCCATAAATCATTTCTATTGACTCTATCAAATGCTTTTTCCTGGTCTATGAATATTGTGTTTAGTTCTTGATCATAATTTAGTGTTTTTTCACTTAGTTGTCTCAAGGAAAAAAAGAGCATCTGTACAACTTACTCCTCTCCTGGATCCAAACAGGGAGGAGCTCAATTGTGGATCTGTGATGTATGTTAGATGTATTTCTAATATTTTGGCATATATTTTTCCTTTTCCTGTGTGTCTTAGTAGGGAGATACTTCTGTATGATTAACATTCTCTTTTGTTTCCTTTGTTCTTCCATATTTGTGCTATTATTGAGTTTTTCCAGTCTTCTGGTACTCTTCTTTCTTCCCATGCTATTTTGAATAGCCTCTGCAGTTACCATTGTTTATATCATGGCCAGACCATATTTATTTTTGTGGATAATATTATCGATATGATATTTGTATGAAAGACTCTGGACAAAATTTAATACATATAATTTTATCACAGCACATGATAGTCTGGTTATTGAACATCATACTAGGAAGTTATTTCTATATGATGTTGTTGTTCAAAGAACATCACACAGAACATCACACAGAACATCACACAGAACATCACACAGAACATCACACAGAACATCACACTTTATTGGAATTTATCTGAGAACTGGAATGATAGTCACAGCAGTTAGAAATTGCTCGTGATGTGTCATGCATGTTATTGACCATTTCCTTCCTACATTTTCCAATCTTGTATATGAGAATATCATCTGAAAATGTTAGTGTTCATTTACCTGGCTGTTGAATATTTATTATTTTTTCTGAATAAATTTTAAATAGGACAGGCAAAAGTGGGGATCGTTGAACGAGAGGTTGACATAATTTACCAACTACAGCTTGATTTTACTCTATATCAAGAAGATTATTAATACTACATAGTCAGCACTGGTTATAAGCATAGTTGATTGTGGCTGACTGTTTCCTTCGTGGATTGGAATCTCCCATAATCATATGCTGAGGTTGCTAGGTATACTTCATCTACCTGTAACACCCACTCTGTCTACAAGTGTTTTCTCAATTTTTAGATAATTTATAACAATCTTGCAGCTATTAGAAAAATATTAGGTTTACATCA
The DNA here is from genome assembly GCA_034231615.1 of Meghimatium bilineatum. Taxonomy (NCBI): domain Eukaryota; kingdom Metazoa; phylum Mollusca; class Gastropoda; order Stylommatophora; family Philomycidae; genus Meghimatium; species Meghimatium bilineatum. Next base: position 12,410,846 of record CM067314.1, read on the forward strand.
AGGGATATCACTAAATATAAATATTCTACAAGGGAGTTCCATGTCTGTCAACTTCCAAAAGGATCATTCTGTATTTCAATCTAAAATACATCTAAAAATATGTAATTAAACCTCAAATTCTGAATAAAGTGTACTTCAGTAAATAGTAAAGGCCAATATGGACATATTCAATGAAATTGAATATATTCTGTACAAATACAGAAATCTGTACTTGTTCATAGGTATGAATTTCCAGCACTGTATTTTACTTCTCTTCCTGGCACACAAAGATTATTATGTTATATTGTCCTTCCATTTAATAATGTAATGTAATCTCAAACTTCTAAAACTGAAATGCAATCAGCACTAACTGTACATTATATGTAGAGTGCCAGTCTTTTTAGCATCAAAGATCCTAAAAATACCACACACAAAATAAGAGAACAGGTTTTTGTTTATTACTTTTATTATTAAAAATTTCAGAATATTTCATTGCAACAATACCGGTATTGAATAAAATATATTCAAAAACACAAACAAAATTAAAAAATGAGAACGTAAATGGAAGAAAAGAAAACCCACAACAACAATGCACACATTACTTAAATTAATAAACATGTAAAACTCCACTGCAGTCGTTGTTGGTAATAAATTTGCCTGCTCAGAAATATTCACTGATTTGATTCATCTGACACAGCAGCATTTGAGCTTATGATGAAATTAATGGTTGGTTCACTATAAAAGCTAACCAATCAATTTGCTGCACTTTCAGGTTTTATAAACAACTTTCCTATAAACAAATTTGTTTATATCCAGTTTATGAGAAATGATTGTTACAATTCAGAAATATTTCGCAGGCAAAGTTACCTCTAAAAGTATTGTATAAATATATGTATATTTATTTAATGACGAAAATTGTATAAATATATAGTAATATAATATATATTTGTCAAACACATCATATGATAATAAAAGTGAGTGTTAAAAAATAAATACGGTTCATGTTAAGCAGATGTGGCCTATTTTTTTTTACGGAACTAATCTCATACATTATTTAACGAAGCGAACTTTCGCTAAAGGTGCATACAACACAGCATCCATTGATCTGCTCATAACACACTGAGAGACCCTCACTCTTTCTCCAACTTGGGGGGGGGGGCCTCTCAGTGCTATACGTGAAAATCGAATTAGAGCGAGGAGATGTTTTGCGTTTTGTATTTCCGCGTCACGGAAGCTCAATGAAATCAAACCTAATGTTAAAAAGCTGGACTGTTATTATGTAATGATGCACATTTGCAAAACATGTACCATAAAAACCATGTTAGCTTCTGAATTTAAACTTATACGTATAACCTCACAAGAATTTAAAATTATGTATATAACCTTACAAGATAATGGAAAAAAAAGAAAAGAGCTGCATTAAAGGAAATGAATTTTTTGCCAAATCTTTATTTCAGAATATCATAGTTATTCATTTTGGCAACCTTCAGTGTTCTTCTTTTGTGAATCATTCAAGGATAGCTACTTAAATATGTCTTTCAAGTGTGTGCGTTATGTACATAAACATATTATGTTGCTGGATTACAGCTGCCGAGCTTACGTGAACATATTTTCACCTAGTATATATATTTTCTGTATTTGTGGGTTTCAAAATGTTCTATTTAAGCAAAGTAGATAATTACCAATATCTTGGTAATGATTATGGACACATAATCACAAATGATAGTAGATGTGAAACAGAGGAGAATAGGAATGGCTAAAAGTACTTTCAGCGACTTGAGAAAAATATTGACATAAAACTAATTACAAAAATACTAAAAATTAGAATGATAAAATGCTACATTTATTCTATATTAATGTATAGCTCAGAAACATGGACAATGAAGAAATAACTAGAAGACAAAATTGATGTCTTTTGAGATGTACATAAGAATAGGAAGAACTTCATGAAAAGAGAAGAAAACAAACAAAGTTCTAACAACACTTCATATGAAAAAATAACTATTAAAGGAAATAAAGATCAAACAAATAAAGTATTTTGCTCATATCAAAAGAAAGACACGTTGTTGAAGACCTTTCTTAAGGATAGATTTGAGGAGAGGCAATCTAGAAGTAAGCAGAGATACATGTGGGAAAGAAACATTATGAGGTGAACAGGTTACAATCTAGCAGAGTGCACCAACAAAGCAAGAGACAAGGCGATTTGGACGTCTATTTCAGCTAACCTATTTTGAGGAGATTGCACTTAATAAAGATTTAAACAAAGATTGAGATAGTATGAGCCAAATTTACATTTAGAAAAGTGGGAAACATACTGTGCAATAGAACACTACCAATAGAACACTACCAATAGAACACTATCAGTGAAACACTACCAATAGAACACTACCAATGTAACACTACTAATGGAATAGTACCAATAGAACACTACCAATGTAACACTACTAATGGAATAGTACCAATAGAACACTACCAATGGAACACTACCAATGTAACACTACAATGTAACACTACCAATGGAACACTACCAATGGCACTACCAATGTAACACTACCAATGGAGCACTACCAATGGAACACTACCAATGTAACACTACCATTGGAACACTACCAATGGAACACTACCAATAGGACATTACCAATGGAACACTACCAATGTAACATTACTAATAGAATACTACCAATGGAACACTACCAATGGAACACTACCAACAGAACACTACCAACAGAACACTACCAATAGAACACTACCAATGACTATGAAAGCACATTCTACAAAAGAATGGGCTGTAAAAAGAAAAACTCAAAGTGAGCTGAAGGCTACTGAAATGTAGATTTTAAGAAGAATGATAAAAATATTGTAAAAAAAATACCATGGGCCGCTAAGAAAATAAATGTAGACGTCATCAGAGATGCTGGAGTAAATGGACAAATTCTAGCAAAAACTTGAGTAAATGGACAAATTCTAGCAAAAATTAGAGGTAGATAGTCAAGAAGTTTACGACGTGAGGAGAAGGGCAAAACTTGAGCATTTAGTAAATACTGTAAAAATCAAGGGAATAAGAGACCAGAGAAAGATGAAGAGGGGAAAAAGTTGGATGGGTTGGCAACATGGTATGATGAATGTCATACACTGAACTTATTAACAAAACAAAAGTGTGGAGAACTATTAGCATATGTCACTTGGAGTAATGAAATATCTTTAAAGAAATAAATTCACAAATTAAACTAGTAATTCACATCATGTGAGAAAATAAACAATCACAGCAACAGCTGGTGAGTAAACAAATCTGCTACAATAAAAAGAAATAACAACATGACAATAATTAGGCTTTTTTAAAAATAACGTAACTGGCACTTCATTATTTGAAATTATGTTCGTAAATGTTTTACCGTTTATTAGAAAAAAAATCAACAACCAACACAACTTTAAAATGTGTATGACCAAGTTTTTCAAATTCAAGCTCTAATTGACTATTTAGCCATCAATCATGTATACACTGCACCTGATCGCACCGGAATCAGACGACTTTTACTGATGACTAACTGATGATTAATAAATAAGAAATATCCAACTTTCTATAACTCATTCAATGAAAGAAAAGCAAAGTTTAAATAGGTTGGTTAAAACAGTGGCTCTCAATCTAGACCATATGACTTCCTGGGGGTATTTGAGAATAATTTTGAAATTGGGTGCCACTAGTAGGTAATTATTTGAATGATAAATAAAGATAAACCTTAAAAAGCATAGGTTATCTGAGAAATAAGTAAATTACCTTTGTTTTAAGGCAAGGGGTGGAGCACTGAAAAAGAATTGTATCAAAAGGGGACCACTGACAAAAAAAGGTTGAGAACCACTTGCCTAAAGTGATCATCATTTCAACACCACATCTTTGTCCAGTAAATCCTGCGTACTGGTCACACAGTGCCACTTATCTTAACTGATCCAACATTTTACTTGCTGGCATTTTGTCTGAAAATACTATATAGACACCAGAATCTGTATTTGATGGTGTTTTTGTCTAGACATTCTGTATAAACACCATAATATATATTTAATGGTGGTTTTGTCTGGACATGCTAGGGTCATATTACACAATATATTTTTCATTTTTCTGAATGCTGTTTTTGCATGTCCTATTCTGCTTTTTTATTTCTGTTGAGCTTCTTCCATCTGATCTGATCATTGTACCTAAATTCTTGAATTGTTTTGGACCTGTTTTAATAATACCTTGTTTACCTTGATCTTTCAAGTTGATAAATTTGGTGTCTTTGAAATCCCCATCACTTCTGTCTTCATGCTGTTTAGGAAGAGGCCTTTCTCTTTACTTTCTGTGACTACTACATTGATCAGTTTTTGAAGATCTTCCTTACTTTCAACAATTAGAACAGTTGCATCCACAAATCTTAAAATATTTATGTTATGTCCACCCACTGGTATTCCTGGAATATTAACAATTGTACGTATTATGTTTTAACTATACAAAGAGAACAGGTCTGGTGAAGTGAAAGTACACATCCCTGTTTAGCACCGTATTTTATTTGTTGAAAGGGTCCAAATTTACATTCTATATAGACACTATATCCTGCTCTGATAGTGGTTTTGTCTGGACATCTATAATATAATAACCGTGTTCTGTCATTCTCGCTGGAGCGCTCTATAAATATCGCATGTACATTCGAATTCCGTGCGACATCCATTCAAAATGATTGGTGTCGAGACTGAATTTTACCCAGCATGACTCAAAGCAGACACCATTTTTGTATACAAATGTTATTATGAAGCGGGAATCATGTCTATTGCTATTGTCAATAAAGCACAGTTTTAAAATATTTTTTGTGTATAGGAATAATAACTTGACTTGTTTGCATTGCTTCAGAGCTCTTAACTGCAGTACACAAATATTGTGGCACAGTTTGGAAGTGAAGTGCTTGGTGTAATTTAATTTTTTAAATGTGTCTGATATATCTGCAAGAATTTATAAATTATATTTTTAGAAATATATGTTTATTGGGACAACATCTTTGTTTAGCTTATTCGTATCGATTTACAAACTGCTAAGAGTTCATTTACAATGTGTAAATTGCATTTAGGATTTACAAGTTAATTGTTCGTTCCGGTCATGACTCAGTCAAGGGTCACATTGAATTATTTTCTCCTGGATAGCATAGTGAATGACAGAAGGCATGACTGGATATTATCTAGAGGTCTATACACAATCTCAGGATATTTGCAACAAAAAGCTAGTATTGAACATTCTTACATTAAAAATAATTCAAGTTCAGCAAGGCAAAAATAATAACTTCTCCAGGGGCAGAAATTGGTAGCAACCATGAATACTTTCAGGAATACCTAATATTATTATATTATTACCTAATATAATTAGAATACCTAATATTCTGCATATCCAGTGATGAAAAATCCAAAACTGAATTAAAGATAAAACTGGAGATGACCATGGCTGCTATGTCAAGATTAAATCTAATATGGAAAAATGACATCAGTGTTGGAGTTAAGATCAGGTTTTATAACTCACTTGTGCTAGCTATTATGATGTAGGGTTATGAGAGTTGGACACTCACTGCAGGAATGGATAGATGAATATATGCATTTGAATATAAATTTTATAGAAGCATTTTTTGCACTTCCTTATAGAGATCATAAGACAAATGTGTACGTAATAAATAAAGAAATAAAATAGAGAATCTCACAGGTTTACAAGAATCACTACTTTCAACAGAAAAACAACAAAAACTTGTATGGTTTGGACATGTATGCAGACTTTATTCCCTGTCAAAAAGATATTGCAGGGTACAATAGATGGTGGAAGAAGCAGAGAAGGTGAAAGAAAATCTTCGGCAGACAATATCAAAGACTGGGCAGGTCAAGATTTATCCAAACTCATCTTCATTTCTGAGGATAGAAATCGCTGTAGGACTTTATGTGTGTTGACGGGACACTGTAGTATCCCAATGACTGTGACAAGTTATAGGTTTATGGATGGATGGATAGATGGATGGATAGATGGATGAGGTGAACATCAGTGTCAGAAAAGTTCTTGAAGAGTGATTGGCAGAGTTACTTTTTATAGCCATGAGAAGGAAATGTCTTTTTCGGAGAGTTCCCCATGTCTTGTGAGGAAAACAAAGAATAATATCACTATGACCTATCATACATTAGAGGCAGATAAGGAGATCTTCATGGATGGAGCTTCACTGTCCGCATCCTATTTGTCAGTAACCCAATAGTCATGCTAAATGTGAGTTTGCTTCCCTGAAAGATGAAGATATCACAACCAAGTTGTAAACCATGATAGAACGCATTCTGTTCTCTGAAGTTAGATAGTTTATTCCTTTCATGCTGCAGGTGGCACATAGGGCAGAGGTTTTGTAACAGATTTACATCCTGTTAGTTTGTATGAGTTTGTGAGAGAACTCAGAAGAAGAATTCTTATTTGCATCCAAGACTCAGCATCTCATTGTAAATTCTAGCAGTTTATTCTAACATTTTTTCCTCCAGGACTCAGCATTGTAAATTCTAGCAGTTCCTTCTAACATTTTTCAATGGGATCTCACCTCACTTGTTTACAAGAAATAATATGATACTATGAGTTGACAAGAGCAGATAATACAGCATTACTGTAAGTCGCAGCCCACCAACGCTATAAAAGGCCCTTCCCCATAAAAGGCTAAAATAATATAAAGTAAATCTAGGTAGTTATACTTGATGATTGCTGAGGATGGATGTGTCAGGACATTGGCATAAATAAAATAGCTACACAACACATTTCCATTCTCTGAAGTACATCCTGCTGGGAATCTAGTAGGACCATTGTCCTGCTACAAGAGAGATCTCTGGACTACATCCTGCTGGGAATCTAGTAGGACCATTGTCCTGCTACAAGAGAGATCTCTGGACTACATCCTGCTGGGAATCTAGTAGGACCATTGTCCTGCTACAAGAGAGATCTCTGGACTACATCCTGCTGGGAATCTAGTAGGACCATTGTCCTGCTACAAGAGAGATCTCTGGACTACATCCTGCTGGGAATCTAGTAGGACCATTGTCCTGCTACAAGAGAGATCTCTGGACTACATCCTGCTGGGAATCTAGTAGGACCATTGTCCTGCTACAAGAGAGATGCAGTGGGAGTTTGTGAATGAATGCTGAAGTAGAAGAAAATACTTTATGGAACACACAAAAATTGTTTTCTTATTCTGCTTTCATTCTCACACTCCCGTTTGCTAACAGGATGTAGTCCAGAGAATGCAATTCATTGTCTCATTTTTTAAAGCATTGATATGATATTTGCGTATGTTGGCTGAACAAATCCAGCAGGACATTTTAAACGAATGCAGAAGAGCGTCTTATCCTGCAGCTTGTCTGATGTCCATCTATGATAAGCTCATAATGGAAACAGTACATACATTTGAGTAAATGAATATAATCTAAACAAATAAAACATGGATCAGATACAAGTTTTAAGTTGAGTAAATATAAGATAGAACAAATCAACTAGAAACTGATATTTTAATCAAAAGGTCCTTACAGAGATAGAGACAAACACACAGGAAAGTGAAGGCACATTTTCTTCTTTGCTCTTGCCTTCTTGTTATGTAATTTTATATATCTGCATTGTTTAAAAATTTTTTGGGTCTCTTATTCACATTGTTGTTAGTTTTTAGAAGATTATGTAATTTATGTAATCTTTTGCTATCTCATTGCTAATTTTTCTCTCTTGATAAAGTAATTCTGCTCAAAATGTCAGTTTGTTCTATCTTGAGTGTGTTCTATGTAAAACTGTCATTCAACCTGTTGTACTATATTTTTTTACTATTATTATTTACCGCCCATTTTTCCATATTAGTAGAAATTATAGGCTACCAGAGAAAATATATGAAATATAAATGATGATAATAGATACAGCATGTAAACGGTAGTAATCTTGAAACATAGAAGCATCTGAATATGTATGTATTGAAATGATAATACAATAACATTTTACACTTTATATATATATATATATATATATATATATATATATATATATATATATATATATATATATATATATATATATATATATATATATATATATATATATATATATATATATATATATATATATATATATATTGATGCACTTAAAAACTATTTGGTTTCTGGACGAAGCCACATCTATTTAATTATAGGTATCTGAAATGCAATCAGTCAAATCTACGGCAGTTTAAGAAAATAGCCTGATCAGCTGCACGAAGTAAATTTTATATATAAGTAACACGCTAATTAAAATGTAATATACATGAGCACTCGAGAGAATATTGCAAAAACATAAACAGAAAGCTAATTTTGTGCATGAAGTAAGAAAATAAATAATGAATTTATTAATATCACATTGAAATGCTAATTCTGGTAATACACCAATATCTCTCCAAAAAATCTGGCTTGTATTTGTAACTTCATTACTTATGTAAAGTTTCCGAAAGTTTCAATGGTACTTGTTTCTGCTGTGTTACACCTGCAGAATTACAGTAATGAGTACATCACAACACCATGAATAAATCAATCTTTCATCTATAGTGGATTGGATAAATAAAGCAAGATTGTTGTACCAACCTAGTACTAATTAGGTATTGGGCAAGTCCAATGCATTCTGGTGTTCCGGAGATGGTTACTTTACGGTCTGACAATCCATTTTCTGCATTGGAGATCTTAATAGTTGCACCTGACACTTGTCTGAAAATTCAAAGCACAAATAAATACATCAATTGAAGCAGCTGTAGTTCAATTTACAACATTCAATAAATTGTTAGAACAAATGTCTCCGCTATTCTATGATATTTAGTTTACATTGTTGTTTCTTTGTTGAGGTCACATATATATTGCCATGAAAACATACCTGATGATAGTCTTTCTTGTGGATCAGTTCCAGCTTAATCATTCGATCATCTTGAGGATACTGATAAGGAAACTGTCTTCTAAACCAGTTCCAATCTAATCTTTGACTATTTTCATAATGTGATGTGCTATTAATTGGTTCTGGCCAGGTTCTAACCTAACCCTCCACTGTTCTAAAACTGTGATATATATTATTTGTCTTGTCATGTTCTAACCTAGTCATTGACTATTCTGAAAATGTCCTGTTCTAACCTAGTCATTGACTATTCTGAAAATGTCCTGTTCTAACCTAGTCATTGACTATTCTGAAAATGTCCTGTTCTAACCTAGTCATTGACTATTCTGAAAATGTCCTGTTCTAACCTAGTCATTGACTATTCTGAAAATGTCCTGTTCTAACCTAGTCATTGACTATTCTGAAAATGTCCTGTTCTAACCTAGTCATTGACTATTCTGAAAATGTCCTGTTCTAACCTAGTCATTGACTATTCTGAAAATGTCCTGTTCTAACCTAGTCATTGACTATTCTGAAAATGTCCTGTTCTAACCTAGTCATTGACTATTCTGAAAATGTCCTGTTCTAACCTAGTCATTGACTATTCTGAAAATGTCCTGTTCTAACCTAGTCATTGACTATTCTGAAAATGTCCTGTTCTAACCTAGTCATTGACTATTCTGAAAATGTCCTGTTCTAACCTAGTCATTGACTATTCTGAAAATGTCCTGTTCTAACCTAGTCATTGACTATTCTGAAAATGTCCTGTTCTAACCTAGTCATTGACTATTCTGAAAATGTCCTGTTCTAACCTAGTCATTGACTATTCTGAAAATGCGAAAGGCTATTCCTCCTGATTAGATTTCAACTTGACTCTTGAAACTGTGATAGACAATCTTATGATCTGGCAATAAAACTTGTGATATTATAATGGTGCACTATGATAAAACATTTTATCAAGTTTCCAGTTCTTGGATTCATGCATCCCATGGTTAGTGTTGCAATCAGCTATCTTAAATTTCTGCAGATGTGAAACAATGTCAATTCATTATCGCAACCTCCGTATTTGTCTTGAGCTATGGGTTGGCTACACAACCTAAAATGTGTGTACATCAACAATTTCTGACGACTTATTTGGTAGATCAAAAGTTGCATAAGTTGAAGTTTCAATGTTAGCAGATCAAACTATAAATACAAATTAAAGTGTTAGACTAGATCAAATGCAGAAGGATGATGATGTTCGTCTGTCGTAATCTACGCAGGTCTGCATCTTGAGTGACTCTATGAGTATGATTAAGAAGGTACAAGTGGGTCTCGTTCGCGAACAGTGGATTGAGGCCTTGAGAAATGCGAGCTTGAAAGCGGTTACATTTATTTTCGTGCCGGGACATGTGGGCGTTCGAGGCAATGAAAGAGCGTATCAACTGGCATCGTGTGCGATTGTGGCAAAGGGCGATTGGTGCAATGGATCGCGCTGACATTTTGAACTCCTTAAGAGATATAACACGCGAGAGTGAGACTAATGTGGATGATGATTCCTTTTCAATGGCTAGGATTAAAGATCAGGGTTTGAGATGCGGTGTTGCTAGAGGTGAACATTTTGGAGGGCGCAGAAGAATGATGGTCAACCAGCATAGGACCGGTACTGTCAGCAGAAGTGTGATGGCGGATACACTCAAGGAGAGATCGGAGCAACTATGGATGTGTCCAGTTTGCAGTGATGATGATCCGACGACTAACTAACTAACTAATCGACGATGACCAAAAACTCAACTAATAATAACAATAAGTAATAAAATATAATAAAGTTAATAGTGCGTTTTTAAGTTACTAACAAATCCAATGTGCGCACAAAATGTTCTTCTACAGAATTGACAACTGTAGAGGGTGTCTATGGGACGTTGAGATGTTTTTCCTTTTCCACGTGCCGGCTTCTGTCTTGCAGTATCTTACCTGGTCTCTTCCGCCGCTAGTGATCCCGTTCTACGGCTGTAACACAATGCTGTTCTATCCTGAGCGAGGCTCTCCCAAGAGCCTACGTCAATTTTAAGATATTTCAGTGATGACTTGAGTGTGTCTTTGAAGCGCTTTTTCTGTCCACCAGCTTTTCGAATTCCTGCCTTGAGTGCTCCATAATATATTTGTTGGGCAGACGTGAGTCCTCCATACGCATAAGATGACCTGCCCAGCGTGCTTGAGTCTTCATAAGTAATGTGTAGATGCTTATTGAGGTTGATTTTTCCAAGACCTCGTAGGATGGTGCTTTGTTCCACCAATGGATGTTTAATAATTTACGTAGGCAGGTAAGATGGAAATGATTTAATTTTCTTGCATGTCTAGCATACACTGTCCACGTTTCACAAGCGCATAGTAGGGTTGGTATAACAGCAGCATGATATACTTGAAGTTTGGTGGTTGTTCTTATCCTTTTGGCAGAAGGATAAAATATCAAAGGACAACCTACTTGGATATGTGGATAATCTACTTAGAGATGTGGATATTTTACAGAGATATGGATAATCTACCTAGAGATGGGGATAAACTACTTGGAGATGTGGAGTATCTACCTAGAGATGTTGATAATCTACTTGGAGATGTGGATAATCCACTTTGAGATGTGGATACTCCTTAGCCAATAATTGAGTGAAACTGAAATAAAATTAAGAATCAATAAAATTGACTCATGTAATAAAGTGAGGGCGAGGGAGGGGGGTCAGAAGGGTGATCCACCTATCTTGTACATGCTTCCTAGTGCATCCACATCTCAGGTACATTACAGGGAGATGTGACCACATTTTAACGGAACAAACCATACATTATTTAACGAAACGAGCTTCCGATAAAGACGCATAAACTGCCGCATCTATCAAGCCGCGCACAATGCACTGAGAACCCGCCTATCCCTGGACGACCCTGGTGGGTATGGGGTATCTTAGTACTTTGCGCGCAGCTCAGTTCATGATTTGTGCCCTTTTTATTTCCGAGACTCGGAAGCTGAATGAAATTACGCATAATATTAAAAAGTTGGAATGTGGACACATGATGTGGGCACGTCTCCCCATAAATAACTGAATATCATGCTTTACTGTGCTAAGTGTGTGAATGTGTGTGTGTGTGTGGGGGGGGGTTGAATTCCTTAAGCTCCATTCAAACCTTGTACAGCTGTCAGAAGGCATTGTTGCAAGGCAAGTTTCATATTGATTTGTGACAACAAGAGACTTTTCAATTTGTTTTCAGTACAGAATACAGTTGACTGCAGAAGATTAAAAAGAAAGTAAATCAATATTAGTTTTACTGACCTGATCTCATTTATCTTCTGCCCCCCTCTACCAATTATACAGCCAATGAGATCGTTGGGGATGTTCATTTCCTGTGCTTGCTGTCCTTGACCTGCCAGAGCCGAATGCTGGGTGACTTGGCTCCCTGGTCGAGGGGCAAACTGTAAGCTGTGACCTAAACCTGTATAGAAATAAGATTATAACAGATATCAATATATTAATCTACAGTTCCTGCGGTCGTATCCTTGATTGGTATCACCCCTGTTTGGAGACCGAAGAACAAAATAAAGATAAACCATTTTTTGATTTACTGAGGCTTTGTCATGTTTTTCAACCGTTTGAGGATACCTCAAAATGTCCATTACGGGTAATAACGTTTTTATAAAAATGAAATATATAATTTATATTAAAAACGATAAGATTATATAAAAATGATAAATCAAACATGTATAGTAAAGATGTATATTTTATATAAATATGTAAAAAAAAACAAGTTATGCAAAGAAAAAAATACGGCACGTAAGTGGAAAATATGTTAGGTAAATAGAAAAGCCATATTAATGTGGTGAAAAATATAAAAAATATATGCATAAGAAAATATATAATTATCATTATAGAGGGGGCAAAGCGAATATCTTAACTGTTATTTGTGTCCTAAACGCGTTTACGTAGAACAATGTAATGGTAGGCACCTATAGTACGGACATAACTGTAAATCTGTCAATGTACCATCTATACAATCACTGTTAACGTGTAGCAAAGGCACATAAGGGAAACGTTAAGAAATACAAAAATAGGTAGGTGTGTTACCAAAATGAAACATAAAACAACTTAACAACGAGATACAGAGACAGACGACGTTTCGACTATAAAGCCTTCATCAGGACAAACAAATGACCACAATAAAACAAGTCTTACATGGAGACAAATAGGGTTATAATGAGGGAAACGTTATTAGGGTAACGCTATGGATGTTACCAGAGGTGGAGGTGTGTGACTGCGAACTGGGTATAATAATCTTCTTCTAGCTCGTAGTATAAAATGTACACAGTAAGTCTGGTTTTCTTGATAAATACTGCTGTATTTGAAAACTCATTAACTTGAGGATCATACAGCCACTAACCCTTTAACTTGAGAATGAAATCAAGACGCACAGGCCATGCATAGGCCTACACCTTATGGATGTCTGTCTTTATTTGTCAGTGCTCAGCCCTCAACTAGTTTTGTGGTAATACAGTCTCGCAGAATATATTCTGCAGTAGGTCTTTGTACTGCATGTTCTTATGAACACAGTGTATTCCACCGTTTCCACGAGACTTGTGATTGTCTGTTTTGAAAATCGTTAAGGGTAGGGAGAGGTTGGCAACTTTTTGGCTAAATTCCTAGGATGTCATAAGAAAAACCTTGTAAGAAAATTTTTGTAAAAATAACCCCAGCACTCCAGACGACACATCAAAAAATCATATATACTAGATTTTACGAGATCCAACGACAACATAAAAATTCAAAATTTTCCATTATTAAAAGTCAACAATTTTATATATTTAGGCACCAATCTAGCATTGGATGGAGACTCATCAAAAGAAATTTCACACCGTATTGCTCTTGCAGCGGGTGCTTTCAATAAACTACGTAATATCTGGACATCAAACACACGAAGAAACACCACAAAACTCAAGTTGTTTAACTCCAACATCATCCCTATTCTATCATATGGGTGCGAAAGTTGAAAAGTCACAAAAGCCACAGATAAAAGACTCGACTCCTTTGAAAACAAATGCCTACGTACCATTCTGAACGTTAAGTGGAGTGACTTTAAATCTAACACTACTATAAGAGAGGAAAGCAAACAAACCTATATATCTTCTTTCATTAGACAAAGGCGTTGGACCTACATCGCCCATGTTCTCAGAATGAACAGCCTAAGAATTCCCCAGCAGTCACTATATTGGGTGCCACTTGGAGTAAGAAGAAGAGGGAGACCTAGAGAAACTCTACGAAGAACCATTAATAGAGAAGGCATGTCAATGAACCTAAACAACACGCAATTGAAAGACCTGGCAACACAAAGACAGAAATGGAAAGCTATGGTTTCTGCCCTATGCGCCGCCTATGGTCCTGGAGGAACATAACATAACTCCAGACGACGGTCAAAACCCTCAGATCTAGTACAAAAACTCCACCCGGTGAAACGCCGCCTGTTTGGGCTCCAGTCTTACATACATTTATCACACGAAAACGTAGCGGGCAATGATGTCGAGTTATCTCAAAGTGATTTACGTAAATATTTTTTCGGCACGAACAGTTAAATCGTTATCAGTTAAATCCAGTGACGTACGAAGGGTGGTGCGGCCGGTGCGGGAATCAAGGCTTGAGTGGCATCAAAATGTCCCTCAAAATAATGAAGACTTTGAAATGGGGTTTAAGTGCCTTTGCCGTACCAAAGTTGATGCCCCACACCGTTAACAAATAACATTTTTTCTTGTTAAGACCATTTATTTGGCGATTAGGTAATAACACATTTTTGGCACATTATAAAACATTAAAATTAAAATTGATTAATAGGTAGAACTAGTTCCTCTCGAAAGAAGACACTCCCACAATTTATTTCAAAATTATATTTTAGCTTGTAAAAAAAAACAACTAAAAATAAGTTTCAGTTTCGATCGTCAATCCATTCAGTCGTTCACTTAGCACCGTAAAAGTCCGTCATACGCAGTCTTTGAGTTCGATGACAAATCAAGTGTATTTCTAGCATAAGATTCTATCATCGATAACAATCAAACATTTAAATAAAGTTTTAAACTTTGGCAGGCAAAATCAGGCTCGTGTTTCAGCGCATCATAAAGTCATATAACTTAACTATAATCAGTGAAGAAATCAGATAGTAAAAAAGTGTTGTGTACAAGTGCATTTTGGATTTTAGAAGAAAAAAAAAACCTTCTTAAAGGTGAGCTAATTTTATAGAATTTTAAAGTGAACTAGAATTTAAAGACAAGGACCAAAAGGCATTTGGAATTACTTGCCCTCATTCAGAAAAATTGAACAAAATTTCAATCAGAAAAGTGAAAAGTGAATTAATAATTTTAAATTTAAAAATGTATTTCTGTCTTTGTTAAAAGTGGATAAAATCTATGATAACAATTAACTTGAACAATTTAACTCGGATTTTTATTTGTTTAAAATTTTTTATCAATTTCGGGAAAGGGGAGGGGGGGGCATCAAAATCTTCATGGCACCGGGCAGCACTTACCCTAGGTAAGTCACTGGTTAAATCGTTATCAGTTAACAGTTAAATCGTTTTCTTTACGGTAAAATAGGCCCCAAAGCTTAAGTACCGAAAAAAATTACATGCGAGAAAGACTATATAGGCCCTGTTTATATAAGGGATAAATATGAAGGTCTACCACAGCAAAATGCAAATAACATCAATAAAAAACAACCTAAATACATAATAATTCTGGGTAATATTTGTCCCGAAATTGTTCAGCTCGAGAACGTCCGGAGGTGGTGAGGTCGATATTCAAGAGGAACAATCATTTTTTTGCTAAGGGAAATAATTATAATAATAATAATAATAATAAATACCTAAACATATTTGTTATGCTTAAATAACTGCTGATTTTTAGAAATTATGGTGACCAGGAAAAGGGTCATTCATTTGTGACACTTTAGATGTTCTTTTTAGTTATTAAAGTGCCCAGCATGGCGCTATTACTGGACTTATAGCGGTAGAAGGCGCTTCTTGTTCTTGTCTTGCTTTGACTGTCTCCACATGAAAATATATTTAAGTAGGAAGCCAGAGGACAATTTTAAAAATTCTTGAGACTAACGGGAATTGAACCAGTCCGTTCTACGGCACCAAATCGCCTAGCAACAATTGCACACGCGTTTTTCCGTACTTGACTAACCGCATCTCCAAAAAAAGATGCGATTTCATCAAGCCATTCAAATCGTGCACACAAAGTCATCCGAACGGACCAATCGAGACAAGGACTATTACAACAACAACAAACATCCTGTACAGGTATTGAAATATCCTACAAACGTGTGTGTATTGTTGCTAGGCGATTTGGTGCCGTAGAACGGACTGGTTCAATTCCCATTACAAACGCGTGTGCAATTGTTGCTAGACGATTTGGTGCCGTAGAACGGACTGGTTCAATTCCCGTTAGTCTCATGAAAATATACACATATTTGTTGTTCATCATCATCATCAGGTGCCATTCTGACTGGCGCAGGCAGCCATGGCTCCCCACAGCTCTCTGTCCACAGTATTATGTATCAAGATCGTTGTTGTTTCCTTGCCGTGCCAAGCTGTCAAACTGTCTAATATTTTCTCACGTTGTCACCCTCTGTCTCATTTGGTGTTACGTAACATGTATGTCTTATAGTGCGGTGCACTACTTTCAACCGCTAACGTTTGTCCACTTTGGTTATATCAGAGCTTTTTAAATTATCAAAAATAGTGGATGTGGCGGTTCTGGTAATCCAGTAATCACGATCTTAGTAATATTAATTAACATAATCTTGAATTAATGGATGTCCAAGTAGTGTAACCCCTCTAACAACTCCTATATTTGAATTATATTGACAAAAATACACAGCTATTGTGTTATTTTCTTGTAATGATTATTTCCCTTGACTTTGTACCCTATTCTTTCTCTCCCCCCCCCCCCGCCGTGGATCATACCCATTCTTGACAGGGCAAATTAGTGACAAGTGCCTATATTTTGTAATCAGGAAAATATGCTAAACTCTCGTATTATGTAACTAAGAGTTTTGTTTATGAAAGATATACATCCTGTCATTCTTCCTTCATTTGTTATTAGTATTGTTTTATATTTTATGCAAACGACAAATACAATTGGTTATTAATTATAAACTGACATCATTGCATACATGGAGATTATTATCTCCTAGCAGATGACCAGACGGATTGACGGTTCCCGTGGCTCACTGGTTGACCACACACTTCATTCTGGCAGGCGTCAAGTTATACTAGTTTCATATTTAATATCAAATTAAAAAAATCTCAGTCTTGATGTTTTATCAATCGCGGTGTCCGCATCCAGCAGGCACCATAGTAATTGTTAGCGTTCTGTCTATTGGTGCCTGGGATGTAAGTATATCTGCACTCTCATTACAACAAACACTGGCATATCCTGGGCAGATAATCCGTGTGGTACTCTGCAGTTTGGATGTAGCTATAGATGGCGTACACTCATATCGATGTTGACCATTTTGGATCTTCTCGAAGTATTAACTGGGAGTTCGATACAATAACTGCTGTGGTGATTAAAACCCCAGAGAGCCATTTAAGAGCAACAGTGGCAACCTCGACTTCCATCCTCACACTGGATGTAGTTGTTATGTTTGCTCCGCTGTTCTCGACAACTACCACGATAAATGAAGTTATGCATAATAAAACAAGACTATTTAACATATTATATGGCTAAGAAACATGGACATCATATTCTAGACGCAATAGAAGACTCATACTACATTTTACCGTCGCTGTTTTTCAAACATAATGAACAATTAGTGGTAGGAAAAATAACAAACACAAAGGCGCTGTACGGAACAAAATTACTGTCAATAATGGGAATGCTCAGCAGTAGATGAATAAGATGAATGGGTCATGTGCAAAGAATTAGTAAAAATCGTATCCCACATCAGATATTGTTTGGTGAACCTTCGAAAGGGAAAAGAGTTTGAGGTGGACGATTCATGAAATATAAAGATATATGCGAGGCATCAGTCTTTATTGAATACAACAGCTGGGAAAATGTGGCCGAAGACAGAAGTGCTTGGAGCTCGGATTTACGCAAAAGTGCAGTCACTTTTTGAAACTTTGAGGGAGCACACGATATAACAGAAAGGACTTGTCATAGGCCAAAAGGGGATTGCTTTAGCTTAAATGTGTTTTAATCCCATATTTAACAAACACTTAAGGTACAGATTTGAACACAAACACTCCCATGTGCCAATGGGGAAAGGGAGCAAGGGGAGCAAGGAATAGCAACGATGTTTACATGAATGTCGTAATAGACGACTAAGGAAGTTATGAGATGAAGTTCGCTATTCCATTCCATACATGATAAAAGTTAACACAAATTCATGCTGAAGTTGGATACATCGGGCCGAAATGCCTGTATAAAGAAGATTATATATTCGGACATAGCGTAGTAAAGCTGTAAACCATGTCACAACGTATTTTGTTCTCTAGACTACATCCTGCTAATTTCAAATGAACACAGACAACACATGTAAAGTAAAGGCCATTTCAGCTTTGTAGTGGACGCTTCATTCAACAACAAACTCTACCTAATCTCGTGAACCGACTAAATAAACTATCTAAAAGATGAAACTATGTCAAATGAGATTAGAAAGAAGAGAGTTCTTAGAAGTTGTATAGAACCAATTCTGATGTATGGAAGTGGATCTTGGACACTTAGCAGAACATTGAAAATATAAATTGAGGCAGCAGAGATGTGGTTTTATAGAAGAATATTAAGAACACCATGGACATAAAAAAGAGTACTAAAGATATCTTGAATGATGCTAATTCAAAAAGGGAACTGCTTACCCGCAACAGAAAGAGACAGTTCACATTTATTGGACACATCATGCGACAAGGAAAGATGGAACACATTGTAAAACAGGCAATTTGAAGAGCGACAAGGAAAGATGGAACACATTGTAAAACAGGCAATTTGAAGAGCGACAAGGAAAGATGGAACACATTGTAAAACAGGCAATTTGAAGAGCGACAAGGAAAGATGGAACACATTGTAACACAGGCAATTTGAAGAGCGACAAGGAAAGATGGAACACATTGTAAAACAAGCAATTTGAAGAGCGACAAGGAAAGATGGAACACATTGTAAAACAGGCAATTTGAAGAGCGACAAGGAAAGATGGAACACATTGTAAAACAGGCAATTTGAAGAGAGAGAAGGGTAGGGGAAGACCAAAAGAGAAGATGTTTTGACAACCTAGCATTGTGGCACGGGAGAACATCAGTATCAGAAATGATTGACAAAACACTGTATGGACCATAAGCAGAAGAAACGATATAATTTTAAATTAGCAGGCACAAAAAGAGGATTATTATAAATACAGAAATACAACAATATAGAATTGAAGGTGAGCTGAAAGCTTATACGATTCTATTATTCTATTATAAGAGCATTATTGCAAACAAAGACACAAATCATGCAATTAATATTAGAACATATATTGGAAATTATATATATATATTTTACACTTAGTTCATGCCTGTTCAACAAACCAATGATATTGAGAAGTTCATACATTACGTTAACAATTTGGGAGGGGGAGGGGATTAGAAATTTTTAACAGTCGCTTCGGATGATGTTCGTCTGGACGATGTGATCAGCCAACGAAGTTGAGACCTGGTTAATATGACGTAGATGCTTTCAATCTTAAATTTTTTCAAGGATTGCCGTGTCTGGAATGTGATCCTCAAACGTACATAATCTTCGTGTCTGGAATGTAATCCTCCACCATACAGAATCTTCGTGTATTGAATGTAATCCTCCAACATACAGAATCTTCGTGTCTGGAATGTGATCTTGCCAAAGTACACAAAGAAGTTTTCTCAGGTACCCCAGGTGGAAATAATTAAACCGCCTTTTATGCCATTGTTTCTATATAGAATGGGACAGCCAATTCCACCGCATAACCTCTTTAGTCACCTCATAGGACATGCATGGAAGGTAAACATTATTTCTATTCTTAGCTCCCCTTTTCAGTCCCAGGCAACACATACAGAACGCAATGACAAATAGAATATGTAATTAACTGACAACAATGAAACTATTTCTGAAGTATACAACAAACATGCAAGGAATTATTGAGAGGCATTATAGGTTTCTAGAAGATTATGAAGAAATAGTGGTCTGTTGATGGTCTTCCGGAAATACAACGGTATCAATTCTGATGACTTGCCCAGCGGTTCTCAAAATTTCTGCCCGTGTCCCTCCCCACTTTTCGGGCAAATATTCACCCGATTTTCTACCAACAATGTTTTCTTACACTGGGACAAAAATGGTTGTCAAGCATCTTTACAGCTTATGATTATACTCCACGTAATAAATATCTCACAAATAGTTACATTTCTGAGGATTGAACCGTTCGTTATCCAGGGCCGTAGATACGGGATGTGAGTTTCTCGTTTTCTATAATTTTGTGTGACAATTTTGGAAAGCCATCAAATAAGAGAGGAAAGAAGGGGGAGGGGGTTACCAACCTTGTAGCTTGCATCTTAGTGTTTCAAAATGTAATGTTCTGTTAGCTTGCATCTTAGTACTTCTAAATGTAATGTTCTGTTGGCTTGCTTCTTAGAGATTCTAAATGGGATGCAAAAGGAACGCATTGCTATAGGCGGACCCAGGGTTAGCAGATAACCAAGATCCCAAATGCACCCTGGAAACAGAAATACAGCAGCTCGAGCTGATTCTGGCCAAATCATTTGGGGATCGTGTCCGAGAATGTGGAGGTAACAGATGGAAAGAGATTTGACTGCATAAGAGACAGATAATATCTCTGACACCACCAGCATCACCACATATAGCGACACTGTCGACATTCAGTGAAGCTAGTCAGTCCAGTCCGAACATTGGAGGGGCGGCTAATCTAAAATGCACGTAAAGGTAGATGCATGGCGATAGACAAATAGAGTTCATACTGAGTACAATGACACAATGAAAGGGCAGAACAGCGCCAGAGGGCAGCGCGAACTGCAAATAGAAAGTGAGAAGTTCATAGGAAAGGGGAACTACAAGCTCTGTTAGCTCGAGACGAGCTTCTAGTTACCGATGCTCCTTATAGGCAGAGACACAAACCCAATCATGGGCGTTATGTCGAGCCTTCCTAAACCGGAAATATGCTCGCGAAGAGAAAGAGTTCAGTACCTGATGGGCTTAGGCGCTATTGGAACAAGGTCGCTCAGCTCGAGAACGCCTTCCTCTCAAACGCGTGGTGTGAGACTCGAACTTGAGCGAGGGGTTCACGATGTCTGTGAACGACGCCTCGGGTAGGAGGGCGAGCGAGCCAGGGTCCAACTGTTCTGGCGAGTTCTTCCTCATATGGAACCAGGCTAGCGGATGAGTAATGGTTCAGTACCCGATGGACACAGGCAGAGTACGTCCAATTGCACGAGGTGGGTTCATAGACGGTGGAACACCTCGTGCCAGATAGACGCGCTCGACAAGCGTCTTGGCGAAGAGGCACTACACACCCGCGTGCCCGGCGACAGACAGACAGGCTGTCACGGACTAGGGAAGCCTACCCGAATTAAAGGCATGACGAAAACGGATGTGCTGGACCTCGGACGTCCTGACCACAAGTGGCCAACTTAGGTGCAAATAACACAGCTCTACTGTGGAACTTGCAGCACAACGTACTTCACGTTTCCCTGCGGAAATCACACGATATATTCGTTGTGGTTATGTGAGAGCGAACGCTGAAGAAGAAGAAGAAGAAGAAGAGATTCTAAATGTAATGTTCTGTTAGCTTGCTTCTGAGTACTTCTAAATTTAATGTTATGTTAGCTTGCTTCTGAGTACTTCTAAATGTAATGTTATGTTGGCTTGCTTCTTAGAGATTCTAAATGTAATGTTCTGTTAGCTTGCTTCTGAGTACTTCTAAATGTAATGTTCTGTTAGCTTGCTTCTTCTCTTCTAAATGTAATGTTCTGTTAGCTTGCTTCTGAGTACTTCTAAATGTAATGTTATGTTGGCTTGCTTCTTAGAGATTCTAAATGTAATGTTCTGTTAGCTTGCTTCTGAGTACTTCTAAATGTAATGTTCTTTTAGCTTGCTTCTTAGTACTTCTAAATGTAATGTTATGTTGGCTTCCTTCTTAGAGATTCTAAATGTAATGTTCTGTTGCCTTACGTCTTAGAGATTCTAAATGTAATGTTATGTTGGCGTGCTTTTCAGAAACTCTAAATGTCTGATTCCAGAAAATGGATCTCATTTCCATATTTCCGTTGGATACGTTGTTTGTTGTGATAATTTTTCCATTCGTCGTCTTTTGATGTTTTGTGTGTATCTTGACAAAGACCTTTTGGTTGCAACGTTGAATATGATTTGTGTATTGCAATTTGTATGTTTTCTTGTGTGCACATCATTACCCACTAATTTTAGTTATAGTCTGTCGTGCATGATTGAAGCGATTATATAAACCTGTGTTTTACGTAAGTACAATTAATTCCAGAAAGGAGGGACGAACTGAACCTCGTCCGCCCCCTATCTACGGGCTTTCAGTACCCCATTTTCCCGCCTATTTCTATTTCGTTGACCACCCCCCCCCCAAAAAAAAAGAAAAAAAAGAAAATCATCGAGGAAAGCATGATGGTCATAGTTGAGGACCATTACATTAGCTAACTGGCAAACTATCTAATTAGTCCGCTAGCTAGCTAACTAAGCACATAGGGCTTTTTGAAGTGTTATAGGTACATCACTTGACAATGGCACTGTGATTGAAATATTGATTGCCACAATTATGCGGTTTTGTGCATAGTGTTTGAGTTATGAATAATTAATATGTTACTCACTCTCCCCTCAACACCGAAAGGTACACGAGGACAGAAAGAAGAAGAAGAAGAAGAAGAAGAATGTGTTAGCATGTTTACTAGTTTAAAACAACAAAATTGCACCCACTCATTTCAAGTTTTTTTTGGGGGATTTATTTTGGGTATGGATATTGTTTTCCCACAACCGGTAAAATAGTAAAGACTCTTACTGATGCAGGGTGATGTTGACGGTGTTTGGGGCAGTGGCCCGGGCCACACTGATGGGAGAACTGTGGGGTCTATACCTAAAGATTAAAATAGAACAGACATGTTTAATGAGTATTGAGTGTAGATTGTTAGGTTACACGACGAATTTACTGGCACAGTTTGATTAAGTACAAGGTTTAATGACACACATAGAGTCAGAGGCGTATTTAGCTGTTTGATGCACAGGAAACAGGAGAGAAACGAACAATATATCATGAGAACTTTATGCACTTTAGATCTACAGAAACTGATATCCCTGAACCCAGAGAAAATGCTGCTCTTTTATGTCAGAGAAAATGTTGTCCATAATCTCTAAATGATTTCCTATATCAAAAAATATTGTTCTTTGAATTCAATAAATGATGTCCCTTAAACAAAGACAACAATGCTGTTATTTGATTCAAGAAAACAATGCTGTTATTTGATTCAAGAAAACAATGCTGTTATTTGATTCAAGAAAACAACACCGTTCTTTGATTCAAGAAAACAATGCTGTTATTTGATTCAAGAAAACAATGCTGTTATTTGATTCAAGAAAACAATGCTGTTATTTGATTCAAGAAAACAACACCGTT
>CM067314.1:12439380-12596880 GCA_034231615.1 Meghimatium bilineatum
TTAAGTTCAGTTAGCGTCATATTTTTGTGACACAGTGACATCCGATTTTTATCCCTTTTTCAACCTAATTTCTATCGTTGTCTTCCTCTGTCTTCTTCCCTTGATTTTTTCCGGTGGTTACTAAATGTACAAGTTTTACTTTTCTCAGCACATGTCCTAAACACCTTGATTGTTTATTTCTAATTTCTGCTATAATTTGTCGTTTTACTCCAGCATCTCTGAGAACTTCTGCATTGGTTTTCTTGGCTGTCCATGGAATTTTCATAATTTTTCTTAAAAACCACACATCTCAGTTTTCATCCAGCTTATCTTGGTAACTTTAGTTTACTGTCTATGCTTCTCTTCCATAAAGAAGGATTGGCTCAATATAACATGCTAGCACTAGAACTCGTGTATGCATTGGTATTATTCCATTGCTTCTTCTTCTTCTTCTTCTGAGTTCGTTCTCAAACTCCTGCGGGTTAGCAGGATGTAGTCCGGAGAACGGAATGCGCTGTGTCATGGCTTACAGTATTGCTGCGATATCTGCGCCTTTCGGCCTGACACATCCGACTTCAGCATGGCTTTGGGTCACTGACCCTATATGGGATGGGACAGCCAACTCCATCCCATAACCTCCTTAGTCGCCTTTTACGACATGCGTGGAAGGTAAACAGTGTTGCTATTCGTTGATCCCCTTTCGGGCCACGGCAACACACGGGCGAATCGCTTAGAGTGTTTCTCAATTTTTGAAATGTGGATTTGGTCTGTGCTATCCTGTTCTTCATCTCAACGTTGGTATCATCATCATCATCATGTGCCATTTCGGCTGGCGTAGGCGGTCATGGCTCTACACAACTCTCTGTCCACAGTATTATGTATCAAGGTCGTTGTTGTTTCCTTGCCGTGACAGGCTGTCAAACTGTCTAATATTTTCTCACTCTGTCTCTGTTGCCTTCAATTTTGCCTGCTGTGATTATGTTCTCTAAACCTGCCTGTCTCATGAAGTGTCAAAAAAAGAAGATTGCTGTTTTCTTATATTGTTGATTAAGGTCCGTTTCGAAGTTGACTCTTTCAACACCTCTACATTAGTTTTTCTGGCAGTCCATGGTATTCTCAGCATTCTTTTGTAGAACCACATCTCTGTTGCCTCCAATCTCCCACTTTCCAGTTTGTTTATTGTCCAAGACTCGCACCCATATGTTAGTATAGGGGTTATATAGCACTGCAGAACTCTCTTTCTCACATCTAATGACAAGGTCATATTACACAGTATATTTTTCATTTTTCTGAATGTTGTTTTTGCCTGTCCTATTCTGCATCTTATTCTGCATCAAACGTTGGCATACAAGTTGGAAAAACAAAATTGCAATGGATGCACATGAGACGAACAAAAAAAAAGACAGCATACATATTTTCTGATAACAGGGGCAACAATCTCTGGAGACTAACGGAGATGATAAAATGTACATGAGTTATGTCCCTTTTCTCAGACGCGACATGTGGGCGTATTCAAATGAAAAACATCGAAGTCGGTTTATCAGACAATTAGGAAAAGTACGCGGCGTGTTCAAATGAAACTGATCCACGATGCATTACCTGTGCTAGCAGGCGAGGCGTCTCAAAACGCCATAACTGTTGTAATAAGCACACAGCAATAAAAAAATATCTTTCGGCCAGCCTCTAGATCGGGTAGTAGTTTTCAATGTTTATGTGTATTTCTGATGGAATATGTGATTTCTACATCTGAATGTGATAGATTAGAACACGGTTTTAACCATTTAGAAACTTTGAAACAACGCTGTGACACATCTAGCAGATCAACAGCAACGAAACACACTGCTCACAGAAAATGAAGAGTGCTCAGGAGACCCACAGGAAAAAGCTTACAAATAGCGCACAAGAAGGCCATCTCCAGAGAACTCTTCCACCCCTGACGCCGCAAGGCAAACAAGGGACACAGCGTATAGATAGATAGATATAATAAAAATAGTCACGTGGTCTTCTCTTTGTTATGTCTAGTGTCAGGACAGTGTCGTGCTATGATGCAGAGAGACGCCTGCATCAGACAGCACCAATTAAAATGCATTGTTGAGGGCGACATTTCGAAGAAAAACAATTGAAAGGGGGGGGGGCGGTATTTCGAAGACTTGCATCATACTGAGAAAATCTACAAAACGGACCTGCCTAGTGTCTGATAGAGACAGTCGGCAACATGGCCGGTGTGATAACGAATCCGTCCAAATAGGACAAACAAGCAGGGATTCTGTTTATTACAGCCGAAGGATTTTGACCAATCAACACATCAAAGAATGCAGGCAGCGTATGAAAAAATATGTTTAAAAAACAACAGTGAAGGATTGGACAGGAATGTTTCAGGAAGTGGCGCATGCGGTTGTGTCTGTGGGTCTCACCAATGGCTCACTAGACAAACCAACCATGCAACAGAAAACCTTAGTAGATGACATGCCTTTATATTGAGGTTATCTTCTTATAGAAGCTTCATGGCACGTCATCTATACAATCCCGTAGTCGTAACCTTCGATAACAGTTACCATGTTGTTCCGACAGGCCGACGTTGTGCTTGAACTAGTTACGGGCACGGTGTGCGTTGGTGGAACAACAAAGAAAGCTGTCGCAAGAGCCAGAGTTGTGCCCTGATGTCGACATCTGTTTGGCGGCATTAGACTAGAAACACCATCGAGTCGAATGGCTGCTGGAACAAAGGGCGGAGCACTTATGGGAATGCCCCACGTGCTGTGAGGCCAGTTTTCTAATCAAGAACATATGCTCTTTCGTAGCCAGGTCAGATACGTGTTGTTGTGACAGAAGAAGCTATTGTAAAGATGGACGCAGAAAAACCGGGGTTTGCGTTCATTAGCCAATTCATTCTTTGTGTAAGTCGGGACAGTTCAAATGCTGGATTGGAAGAAACTGAAATATAGAGAGGTGCGTCCTCAGTGGGTACCACAGCAAGAACTTCTTGCTGGTGGACTTTACAGAGCACAGTGTGAACACCAATGATATCGGCTACAAGAACACACTAGACAAGCTGCATACAGCCATCAAGTAGTGTGAACACCAATGATATCGGCTACAAGAACACACTAGACAAGCTGCATACAGCCATCATGTAATGTGAACATCAATGCTTTCGGCTACAAGAACACACTAGACAAGCTGCATACAGCCATCATGTAATGTGAACATCAATGCTATCGGCTACAAGAACACACTAGACAAGATGCATACAGCAATCAAGTAATGTGAACATCAATGCTATGGCTACAAGAACACACTAGACAAGCTGCATACAGGCATCAAGTAATGTGAACATCAATGATATCGGCTACAAGAACACACTAGACAAGCTGCATACAGCCAACAAGTAATGTAAACATCAATGCTATGGCTACAAGAACACACTAGAGAAGCTGCATACATCCATCAAGTAATGTGAACATCAATGATATCGGCTACAAGAACACACTAGACAAGCTGCATACATCCATCAAGAATAAGCTACCCCGGCATACTGTTGCCTGATGGCATTCCGTTGCACGACAATTCTCTCCCGCATGTCACAATAGTTGTGCAAGAAGAGTTAGCACGGAAAAACATTGAAAGTTCTGACAGATACAGCCTACAACCCCTGTCTATTACAATGTTGCCAATGTGTTTGTAGCATTAAATAAAGTTCTAGAGGGACAACAATTCGACTCCGGTCAAGATATCACAAAGTCTGTGACCAAATGGTTCAATGAACATCAATGTCCTTCTCGGATGTCCATCGACGTCCTTCTCGGATGGTATTCACCGTCCACTTATAACAGTGGGCAGTGCCAGATTTACCTATAAGCTAAATAAGCTATAGCTTAGGTCCCATTTTGTTGGAGGCCCCATAATATTCAATTTTACTATTTATATATTCTTAATCGTTAAAGGGCCCCATATCTCAAATAGCTTAGGACCCCATATCTCAAATAGCTTAGGACCCCATATCTCAAATAGCTTAGGGCCCTATCTAGTCTAAATTCGGCCCTGACAGTGGGATGCATGTTTGAATGTAATTCACCGCCTACAACAGTGGGATGTATGTTTGAATGGAATTTACCGTCTACCTATAACAGTTGGATGAATATTTGAATGAAATTCACCGTCTACCTATAACAGTTGGATGCATGTTTGAATGCCCATGGTGACTCCTTCTGACAACTCCAGATGCGTAAATGTTCCTTAATACTTGCTTTACTTAATTCTAACTTAACTGCTGGTGTATTTACTATCAGTTTGTTTTTACACAATGCCTACATTTCCCCATCCCCCCATGGAAAACGACCCATGACGCCATGTTCCCATGATTCAGTATCAACGTATTATGCAGAAAAGTTATTTCCCAAATGGGAAATCTACTCCGGCCATGGAGGTGAAGGTCTTGACTACTAGACACTAGACGGTTAGTAAAACGATGAACAGAAAACAAGAATAATGTAAATAATGTGGGAAACTGAAATAGATTTACTTGTGGCCTAGTTCTTTGATATGTGAAGAGACTGCCCACCTCGTGTCCAGGTATAGCTGTCAATGTGGCCGGAACTGTAAACCCCTGTCCGTTAGAGATATAAACAGGTGACAGCAGTGGTTTCGGTCTGTATGGCAGGTTAGCTCCCTTGGGGGGTGACTGCGGAAACAAATAATAAATAAAATAAAATGTGGTATTCAAAAAGAAGACTTGATACTACTTGCTCAAAATATCAAATAATTTATTAAAAATAATTTATTGAGACACGATATTTCAAAATAAGAGAAAAAAAAAACCAACACCATTTGGAATGTTGATGATAATGATTATGAAGGAATAATCTCTATAGCCGCGAGCAGGTAGATCTTGACATCAATATTTCTTCTAATTTTCTTCTCACCTGAAAACATCTGAAGATGTGTGAGCGGTGAATGTGTGAAGATTTCAACTATCGTAAAAAACAAGGCATCAGATCGTTATTTATTCGCGCGTGTGGTGCATTGCATTGTAGTATTTCATTGGGTGAAAGGTTTAGCCGGTGGGCACCATTTCCCTTTCAGCTCAAAGGATTTTTGACACGATTCTTTGTCAAAAACAATACTGCAGGGAACGTAAAAAAAAAGGGGGGGGGGTGATGGAAGCAGAGGAGGGTAAATAACAATATGTACAGACAACATCAAGGGATGGACAGACAACATCAAGGGATGGACAGACAACATCAAGGGATGAACAGACAACATTAATTGATGGACAGACATCAATTGATGGACAGGCAACATCAATTGATGGACATGCAACATCAATTGATGGACAGACAACATCAATTGATGGACAGACAACATCAATTGATGGACAGACACCAAAGGCCGGACAGACAACATCAAGAGATGGACAGACAACATCAAGGGATGAACAGGCAACATTAATTGATGGACAGACAACATAATTGATGGACAGGCAACATCAATTGATGGACAGACAACATCAAAGGATGGACAGACAACATCAAAGGATGGACAGACAACATCAAAGGATGGACAGACAACATCAAAGGATGGACAGACAACATCAAAGGATGGACAGACAACATCAATTGATGGACAGACAACATCAATTGATGGACAGACAACATCAAAGGATGGACAGACAACATCAAGAGATGGACAGGACAAGATATGTCTCTCATTCATCTGTATCGTTAAAGATATAAGTCGCTGGAGGACTGTGTGCTGAAGCATCCAATGTGGTACCCCTACGACGCTGACGGGTTACGGGTTTATAGATATATAGTGGTACATTTCGTGAGAGGTACCTACTGATTTCGTTTTTTTCCCCCTCAAGTGTCCACATAAGGCTTTCAACCATGGGGGGGGGGGGGGGGTCATGTAATAGAACACAAAAGTAAGAATCCCAGACGAGACATGCCTAGAAGATGATTATTAAAAAAAAAACACAAATTATACGCTGTCATTCTATCTCAAATTTCCTTATTTTTCTCACAAGTCACACGTAGTTAGTATATCTCTCAGATTTCCGTATATTTTTATCACAAGTGACAGAAAGTCAGCATATCTCTTAAGTTTTCTTACCCGCGTTTTACAACAAAGAAGAGAAGACAGTGGTCATATCCCCCACCCCAACATCCCCTCGGTATAGAGCCCAAGCCCCAGTTTCCACACTGTCGGAATGTGGATAAAGTGATGAGTAATCGTGAATAGAATAACTCTGTGAAAAGTGATACGCACTCGTTACGTGATGGTGATGATTAATTGAGAATCTATTCTGATGCAGTCACATATTTGTTGGGCAGTTCATGCGGTACGTATGATAGATGGTCGTCTACCAATGAAACCTCTCTATGATGAGCTACAGAAGAGCATACCATATCAAGTGGACAAAAAGAAAGTCTACAAGGATGCGTTAAAGACCACACTGAAAACCTTTGAAATACAAAAAGAAAGTCTACAAGGATGCGTTAAAGACCTCACTGAAAACCTTTGAAATACAAAAAGAAAGTCTACAAGGATGCGTTAAAGACCTCACTGAAAACCTTTGAAATACAAAAAGAAAGTCTACAAGGATGCGTTAAAGACCACACTGAAAACCTTTGAAATACAAAAAGAAAGTCTACAAGGATGCGTTAAAGACCACACTGAAAACCTTTGAAATACAAAAAGAAAGTCTACAAGGATGCGTTAAAGACCACACTGAAAACCTTTGAAATACAAAAAGAAAGTCTACAAGGATGCGTTAAAGACCACACTGAAAACCTTTGAAATACAAAAAGAAAGTCTACAAGGATGCGTTAAAGACCACACTGAAAACCTTTGAAATACAAAAAGAAAGTCTACAAGGACGCGTTAAAGACCACACTGAAAACCTTTGAAATACAAAAAGAAAGTCTACAAGGATGTGTTAAAGACCACACTGAAAACCTTTGAAATACATAAAGAAAGTCTACAAGGACGCGTTAAAGACCTCACTGAAAACCTTTGAAATACAAAAAGAAAGTCTACAAGGATGTGTTAAAGACCACACTGAAAACCTTTGAAATACATAAAGAAAGTCTACAAGGACGCGTTAAAGACCTCACTGAAAACCTTTGAAATACAAAAAGAAAGTCTACAAGGATGCGTTAAAGACCACACTGAAAACCTTTGAAATACAAAAAGAAAGTCTACAAGGACGCGTTAAAGACCACACTGAAAACCTTTGAAATACAAAAAGAAAGTCTACAAGGATGTGTTAAAGACCACACTGAAAACCTTTGAAATACATAAAGAAAGTCTACAAGGACGCGTTAAAGACCTCACTGAAAACCTTTGAAATACAAAAAGAAAGTCTACAAGGATGTGTTAAAGACCACACTGAAAACCTTTGAAATACATAAAGAAAGTCTACAAGGACGCGTTAAAGACCTCACTGAAAACCTTTGAAATACAAAAAGAAAGTCTACAAGGATGCGTTAAAGACCACACTGAAAACCTTTGAAATACAAAAAGAAAGTCTACAAGGATGCGTTAAAGACCACACTGAAAACCTTTGAAATACAAAAAGAAAGTCTACAAGGATGTGTTAAAGACCACACTGAAAACCTTTGAAATACATAAAGAAAGTCTACAAGGACGCGTTAAAGACCTCACTGAAAACCTTTGAAATACAAAAAGAAAGTCTACAAGGATGCGTTAAAGACCACACTGAAAACCTTTGAAATACAAAAAGAAAGTCTACAAGGATGCGTTAAAGACCACACTGAAAACCTTTGAAATACAAAAAGAAAGTCTACAAGGATGCGTTAAAGACCACACTGAAAACCTTTGAAATACAAAAAGAAAGTCTACAAGGATGTGTTAAAGACCACACTGAAAACCTTTGAAATACAAAAAGAAAGTCTACAAGGATGCGTTAAAGACCACACTGAAAACCTTTGAAATACAAAAAGAAAGTCTACAAGGATGCGTTAAAGACCACACTGAAAACCTTTGAAATACAAAAAGAAAGTCTACAAGGATGCGTTAAAGACCACACTGAAAACCTTTGAAATACAAAAAGCAAGATACATGGCAAGACGCTGCACGTAATCGATGTACACGCCGTCTACAGTAACGAAAGTCGCAACATCTTGTGAAAAGATGGAGATGCAACAGCTCAACAGCGAAAAATAATAGCTAGTAAGTCACGGGTAGATTAAAATAATCATCCACAGTTGCCATTACATTCCCGTACCGTTCAAGGGCATTTGTAGGCAAAACAGGCGCATTTGCAGCCAGAGCAGGCGATATTTGCAGCCAGCATAGGGCTTAGGAAGGAAACACTCTAACTGAATTTCAAAATTGGATGTAACAAATAATCATCATTATCAAGGGATGGACGAACTACAAAAACAAATATATAATTTAGAAGCTTATGGAATATTAGAAAAATAATCAAAAATTATTGGACATTGGAAGAAATAGGTGTGACAAAAGTTGGCGTGGTTAAGGGAGGAGCAAGAGGCAGTGATAACAAGACAACAACCACTAAAGAGAAATCTAGGCGTCAATATCAATCAATAAAACCGATAACTCTTCAGGGTCGTAGGGGTACCACATTGGATGCTTCAGCACACAGAGTCCTCCAGCGAATTCTATCCTCAGCGATGCGGATGAGTGTGGAAATACCTAGCCCTGTCCATTCCTTGATGTTATATGTCCATGTCTTTATTTGTCCTCCTCTGCTTCTTCCACCCTCAACAGTTCCCTGCAGTATTGTTTTTGACAAGGAATCGTGCCTGCATACATGTCCGAACCATGCTAGTTTTCGTCGTTTCACTATTGAAAGCAATGGCTCCTGGACATCTGCACACATCTCTACTTTATTTCTTACGTACACATTGGTCTTATGTTCCCTATAGGAAATTCGTAGAATTCTTCTGTAGCATTTATACTCGAAAGCCTGTAATCTTCTCTCCATGTCCGCAGTGAGTGTCCAACTCTCACAACCATACAACACAACGGAAAGCACCAGCGACCTATACAGTTTGATTTTCACTCTAACACTGATGTTGCTTTTCCAAATCACAGTTAGCCTTGACAAGGACGCTAAAGCCATCTCCAGCCTTATTTTTAGTTCTGCTTTGCATTTACCATCGCTGCATATACTGGATCCGAGGTATTTGAAGGTATTCACCTCTTCTAGCTTATGTACAGGCGAATCTAGGCGTGGCAATAAGTGATACATAAAAAATTGTGACATTTGATAACGGAAGGTAGGCTGAAACAACACATACTTAACAAACATGTTTGCAGTCACTAACTACCTTAGGTCATTCCAATAACTACCATGATTTTGATTGGTCATTTATTTCTACTTTGCTATTTCTACTTTTGTCAGCCAATGAAAATCAACAATAATCAGATTGGCCTTACACAGTGACGTATAATAGGTTAGCATACAGATACAGAGCTAGAGTTGTTAATGATGGAAATTAAATGATTTATAAAAAACGTACGCAGTCACTCAATACTTTACGTACATCATCATCATCAAGTGCCGTGTCCTCAACCAAGGTTGGTTGAAACGGCAGGCTGTTCAACAGGATGTTTTCCAGAGAATTTACATGCATTATGTCATCGTTTTATTTGCGACAATGACCCGACACATTCGTCTTTGACGGTTTAATGATCAAATGGTATTAGGGTTGCTCATGTATTTACTTGTTGATAAATTGTTTAAATTTTAC
This sequence comes from Meghimatium bilineatum, assembly GCA_034231615.1. Lineage (NCBI taxonomy): Eukaryota > Metazoa > Mollusca > Gastropoda > Stylommatophora > Philomycidae > Meghimatium > Meghimatium bilineatum. The sequence goes on from CM067314.1 coordinate 12,449,103, forward strand.
AACAAATTTAAATTGTTAATATATGCTGAAGTCTGATATGTCAGGTCGACAGTCGTAGATATCACAGTCAAGCTATAAACCATGACACACCCCATATCTTTCTCCGAATTGAATCCAGTTAATCTGCTGGAGATTGAGAATGAACGCAGAAGAAGAAGACTACATACATAAACTCATGGGCTGATGCTGCAAACTGACTAGAATATGCTGCCAACAATCTAGGAAATGAAAATTGATTTTCATATCAGTTTAGGCAGAGACTTCTTTATCAGCGAAGTCACGGTACACGACTCCTCCAGGAAAGCGTGACGTTTAGTAAGGAAAACTGCCCGAAATTTTATTTCTTATGACATTGAAAAATTAATTGCCGAAATTATTTTTTTTTAAATGATTGCTTTTAAGGTTGAAATTGATGTAGCGTTGCAAAATTTAAGGTGATGTTCGGTTCGTTCCGTTCTTAATTTCCGACGTACAGTTTTTGGTTTTGAATTCATCATCATCAAGTGCCGTCTCCGCAACGAAGTTGGCTGCAACGTATCTCCAACATCTCCTGTCTCTTGTCTTGGTGGTGCACTCTTCTAGACTGTACCTGTCCATTGTGTAATGTTACTCTCCCACTTGTATCTCTGCCTACCTCTTGCTCGCTTCCCTTTGACTTTACCCTCAAGTAAGGTCTTCAATAGGGTGTCATGTCTTTTAATGTGTCCAAAGTATTTTATTTTGCCTGATCTTTATTTCTCTTAGTAGTTCTATCTTCATATTAAGTGTCTTTAGCACCTCTTTATTTGTTTTCTTCTCTTTCCATGATGTTCTCCCTATTCTTCTATATACCCACATCTCAAAGGCATCAATTTTGTCTTCTAATTGTTTATTTAGTGTCCATGTTTCTGAGCCATACATTAATATGGAATAGATGTAGCATTTTATAATTCTCATTTTTAACTTGTTTGTAATTTGTTTAGATATTAATAATTTCCTCATGCCATTGAAGGTACTTTTAGCCATTCCTATTCTCCTTTTAACTTCTGTTTCACATCTGCCATCATTTGTGACTATGTGTCCAAGATATTGATACTGTTTTACTTGTTGTAGTTTCTCTCCCTGTATGTTTATGTTTATCTCCTGTTCTTCTGTGTCTTTGCTGATTATCATGGTTTTTGTTTTTTGAATGTTTATATCCAGTCCATATTCATTACTTGATTTATTGACTTGATCTATTAGTCTTTGTAGTTCATGTTCACTTTCTGCTAAAAGAACAGTGTCATCTGCATATCTAATGTTGTTTATTATTTTCCCATTGATCTTGAGTCCTGGTGGGTTTTGAATTAAGAAGAAATTATGGACAACACATAATTTTGGTATCACAAGCGATGCTACAACAAAAAAACCAACATTAAATTACCGTCATTTAAAATATTATTTCTGAGAATGAATTGTGTTTAAACTTTCGTACGTTAATCATCATCATCATGTGCCATTTCGGCTGGCGTAGGCGGTCATGGCTCTACACATCTCTCTATCCACAGTATTATGTATCAAGGTCGTTGTTGTTTCCTTGCCGTGACAGGCTGTCAAACTGTCTAATATTTTCTCACGTTGTCGCACTGTCTCTTTTTCCTTCAATCTTGCCTGTTATGGCTATATTCTCGAAAACTCATTGTCTAATATCGTGGCCAAAAAATGAAGATTGTCTTTTTCTTATATTATTTATTAAGTTCCGTTTCGCATTTACTCTTTCAACACCTCCACATTAGTTTTCCTGGCAGTCCATGGTATTCTCAGCATTCTTCTGTAGAACCAAATTTCTTTTGCCTCTAATTTCCCACTTTCCAGTTTGTTTATTGTCCAAGACTCGTACCCATATGTTAGTATAGAGGTTATATAGCACTGCAGAACTCTCTTTCCCACCTCTAATAACGAGGTCATATTACACAATATATTAATCATTTTTCTGAATGTTGTTTTTGCGTGTCCTATTCTGCATCTTATTTCTGTTGAACGTCTTCCATTTGCTATAATCATTGTACCTAAATATTTGAATTAATATACGTTAATATATTTGATTTAACTTTCGTACGCTAATGTGTTTTTGAATTACACGATGAAACTAATTTGGAACATTCACGACTAGAAGACTCGATTCTCAGTGAAGTGGGGCAGGGGATCATCCACTATCATTTTCAAAAAGCTTTGACAACGAAGTTTTCTACTTGCATATTCATTCATGGTTTCAGATATAAACTCTCATAGACCACCCAGCCAACAGAAAATGTGTATTAAGCTCATACAATCCGATGAGTGACGTTTTTGTTTCTGAGAACGTAATGAACGTGGGACTAGTCAAGCGATTTTTAGTGAACTTCTGGTTGTCAGCTGAGCACGTATCGATTAATTCGCGCCCTATTATCATCAACGCTCTACAAGCTGTTATCGTAAAAAACCGGTGTTACAGAAACAGACTCATTTGAAAATGTCTTAAAACACTCTTAAATATTGTTTGGGAAATATTCAAGCCAAATAAGCAAGTAAAAGAAGACACCGAACATCAATATGTTTCTACAAGAAGAAGAGAACGATGAGCTTGTGTTGGACATGTACTTGGCTGGTTGGTTGGTTGGTTGGTTGTTGATCCAGCGGTCCATGGGCTCATTCCCTTTGACCCAATGCCATTGTGTGATATATGTATGTGTTTGTGAGCTGTTGTTTTGTTCCATATAATGTGTTCCATTTATCTGGCCCTGGAGGGAGAAACATTTTCCTGACACCATCCAGCGCTGGGCATTCAAAAAGGTGGTGGTCAACAGTTTCATAGGGATGAGTGCACTCCGGCACCATGGAGTGTGTTGTGGTTGTATTCTGTTCAAGTGATTGTTAAGCTGTACATGTTGTGTGCGCAGTCGGAAGATGATACTCTGGTCTTTTCTTTCCAAGAGGTTGATATTGTCTTTAGGATTTGGCCTGGTCATACATTTATAGATTACCCTCCCAGTGTTTCCCATAGCCCATCTGTTCATCCAATTTTCTTTAGTCACAGATTTCAACATCATTTTAACTGTGTGCATGGTTGTTTCTGTATACGGCTGTTCTTGTTGTGCTCTCACCTTTGCTAGTCTGTCTGCCTTATCATTACCAGGTGTGTTTGAGTGGCCAGGAATCCACTGCATAACAATGCTGACATCATAAGATGTGAGCAGCTGGTGGACATGTACTTAGAATGAATAAAAACAGACTGGCACTTCGTGTCATGTGACGTACTATTTCCAAAACGTAGTCTTTCTTATGAATCTCCTGAAATCCTCTCGATCTCTGACAATTTTTTTCCACCTCGTCTAGCGACATGCATGCATCCCTGAATATATCTTTTCGCCGAAGACGGATGTGTCGGGCCATTGGCGCAAATAAAACGGCGACACAACGCATTTCCATTCTCTGGACTGCATCCTGCTGGAGATCTAGTAGTAATGCTACAGGAGAGATCCAGCAGGAGTTTGGGAATGAACGCTGAAGAAGAAGAAGAATATCTCTTGTCCAACGACGTCTTGGCTGACCTTTACCTCTACTGCCTTCTATCTCCTCCTCCAAAAACACTCTTTCCATGCCATTGTGTCTCTTCTATTGTCTATCCCCAAGTGGTTTGTGATCCACTCTTGCCGTTAAGCGTAGGGGTGATTGGAGCTCGAGCTTGAGTTCTAAAGTCAGATGTGTGGCCTCGGCTGTGCTATGACCGTGTCTGTTCAGGATGCCCCTGAAGTTTTCTATCCATCTTTACCGTGGTCTTCCTCTGGCTTTGTACCCTGATCTCATTTGGTTATATGCTTGTACGGCAACTTTTCGTGATGCATTCTCATAATGTGACCAAACCACTTGATCTGTTCTCTGTCTATATAATCTGTACAAGATATTATACCTATTCTTTCCCTGATATATTCATTTCGTAATCTATCAAGCCTGGTGACCCCAGCAGCTTTCCTCAAGCATTTCATCTCACTATCTTTCAGTAATGTGAAGATGAGAGAGAACAGGCGTGGCACTGGTAACACAGTGTTGGTAGAAATATACTGCAGATCATTCAGTATGTGATAAATAAATAGGACACATATTTCTGGTGCCAATTCAGTGAAATTGAAATTGTATACGGCAAAGACCGCTCTCAATCGAACCATCTTGACTTATTCGTTTCTGCTAAATTTCTCGATGTTCCATACAATATAATGTTACGTTTACGTTTAGTTTCATCCACCGAAGACACCTATATTGTTCTACTTCACCCACTGACGATACATGTATTGTTCTACTTCACCCACTGACGATACATGCATTGTTCTACTTCACCCACTGACGATACATGTATTGTTCTGTTTCACACACTGACGACACATGTATTGTTCTATTTAACACACTGAAGAAACATATATTGTTCTGTTTCACATCTGACGACGCATATATTGTTCTGTTTCAGCAACTGACGACACATATATTCTGACGAGGCGTTAGAAACTTTTCCATATAAAAAACACAAACACATGCACACCCGCCTCATGCACCCACGCACATACACACACACACCCATATGTACACAAACACACATGCTGTCACGCATGCACACATACACTAATTCACACGTACATACACACACTCACTCAGGAAAATATGGAAAGCTGAACGCTTGTCCGTAACCTGAACAACAAACACATAGATTCTCCTACATATTTTTGTGCCAATAGAAACATGCAATCAATTACTAAAGTTACCGGCTATGCAAAAACAGAAAAATGTCAAAAGTCTTACTATATATTAACGGTAAACGAAGTCTAATTGTTTCAGTTCAGTTTAATCAGATGTGGGTAACATTCCTACATCGACGGTACTGATTGATATTTTCACGTGTGATGTGGGGCCACAAGGTTTTATTTAGTACTATGGAGTCCCAAGACTATAAAGTTATAATGTATATATATATATATATATATATATATATATATATATATATATATATATATATATATATATATATATATATATATATATATATATATATATATATATATATATATATATAAAGCTAGAGGCAGACCATGTAAAAGAAGGATCACAGAAATCAAAGAAGCCACAGGAATAATCTTACAAACAGCACACAAGAAGGCCATCTTCAGAGAACTCTTCCACCCCTGACGCCGCAAGGCAAACACGTTCCACATCGTATAGATAGATAGATAGATAGATAGATGTCCCATCGCCCGTGTGTTGCAGGGGCCCGAAAGGGGATCAAAGAATAGCAGCACTGTTTACCTTCCAGGCGACTAAGGAAGTTATGGGATGGAGTTGGCTGTCCCATCCCATATAGGGTCAGTGACCCAAAGCCATGCTGAAGTCGATGTGTCAGGCCAAAAGGCACAGATGTCGCAGCAATGCTGTAAACCATGACACAACGCATTCCGTTCTCCGGACTACATCCTACTAATCTACAGGAGTTTGAGAACGAACGCAGAAGAAGAAGTAGTCCCACGAAATGTTGCATGAGTTTGGTGTCTAGAGCACATAATACTCTTAGATCAGCATGGTAGGTCAGAAAAAACTTTAGCAGGCCGAATTTGCCCAGCGGTCCGTATTTTATCCTCCACCATTTGAAATGATACACTACTCGTTAAATGTATAATGCTACCAAAGACGAAAATGTTGGGGGGCATCGGCACAAATAATATGGCGACGCAAAGCATTTCTATTCTCTGGACTACATCCTGCTAGAAATATAGTAGATACATTGTCCTGCTACAAGACAGATCCAGCGGGAGTTTGAGAATGAATGCCAAAGAATAAAAAATATATGATGATGTTCCTCCTTCGTAAGCGAAGATGAACATAGTTGATGAAGCGTAGATAAACATGAACATAGATGGACATTGTTAACAATAAAAGCAAGTTATGTTTGTTTGTGAATTCTCAGATATGAGCTAAATCCAGGCTCTGAAGAAAACCTGTTTCAGTATGAGAAGGAATATAGGTTTCCACATCAGGGCAAATAGTTATGTATTAAGATCGTTGTTGTTGCCTTACCATGCCAGGTTGTCACACTGTCTAATATTTTCTCACGTTGTCGTCCTCTGTCTCAGTTGCCTTCAATTTTGCCTGTTGTGACTATGTTCTCCAAACCTACCTGCCTCATGAAGTGGCCAAAAAATGAAGATTGCATTTTTCTTATATTATTGATTAAATTACGTTTCACGTTTTACCCTTTCAACACTTTCACATTAGTTTTTCTGGTAGTCCATGGTATTCTCAGCATTCTTCTGTAGAACTACATCAGTTTTAACTATCTTTTGGTTTTTGTCAATTTCCTGAGGTGTTCTTCTACTCGGAAACCACAATAAAATGCTGAATACATATTTATAATATATTCTTCTTCTTCTGTGTTAGTTCTTATACTCTTGTAGATTAATCCAGAAAACAGAACGAGTTGGGTCATGGTTTAAATATTAGCTGCGATGTCTGCACCTTTCAACCTGATACATCCAACTTTAGCATGCCTCTTGGTCTATTGTACCCCATATGGAATAGGACAGCCAAATCAACTCTAAAATGTCCTTAGTTGCTCCTTATGGCATGCATGGACGACAGTGTTGCTAGTTTTTGGCCGCCCCCCCCTCTTTTTCGGACAACACACGGTTATCTATAAGATATAACAAGAACAGAGAGAAAATGATTGAAAAATAGAATGACATAACAAAATCTCAGGATACACTTTCTCATGAAATATATTCCTTTTTGACAATGCTCTTACTTCATATATTCACTAGTGAGAGCACATGGAGGTACTTGTAGCTTTGTGATAACGACCAAATGCCCCTGCTGTCACCATGACATGTACAGGGTAGGTGTAACCTTCCGCCAGAAAAAAAAATTCATTACCACAACAAGAAACCTTAACCTCACGGTTATTAGGCCATCGCTCTAACCACTTGGTCATGCGCCCAGTCATTACCACAATTCGAACTCGAAACTCACGGTTATGAGGCCATCGCTCTAACCACTCGGCCATGCGCCACACTTGTGATATTATGACTAAGCTATTTAGTAGTGATATAACAGAAATATCATGCCATAATTGTTGTTATCTCACTTCAAAAAAGGTAAAACTTAATAAATTGAAGACAATATTGTAACAGAAATCGACATTCCGCGCTTCAAAAAAATTATAACGAACATAATTAAGAGGGAAATTGAGAACAAGAAATAATCTGCTCTAAATGAACATCATGACAGGTTTCGCAAAGATTGGGGTGCAAGAGATACAATTAGAACATTGTGTTTCTGAGGAAAAAATAATTGAGGAAACTAGAACACCTTTGATCTGGTTTATTGACTAGGAAAATGGTTGTGGCATGGTGCCATAGATAGGTTTTTCTTCCAATTTGGGAAAATCTGCTATTTGAAAAGTCAGTTATGCAGCTATTGTTGAAATGAAAAAAATGTTAGGTGTGATCACAAAGCTTGAAGATGGAATAACTCAACACTCATAGATGGAATAACAACACTAAAAGATGGAATAACAATACTAGAAGATAGAGTAACAAAACTCGAAGATATAATAACACCACACTCGAAGATAGAATAACACCACACTCGAAGATATAATAACACAACACTCGAAGATATAATAACACTACACTCGAAGATATAATAACACAACACTCGAAGATATAATAACACAACACTCGAAGATATAATAACACTACACTCGAAGATAGAATAACACCACACTCGAAGATATAATAACACCACACTCGAAGATATAATAACACCACACTCGAAGATATAATAACACCACACTCGAAGATATAATAACACCACACTCGAAGATATAATAACACCACACTCGAAGATATAATAACACCACACTCGAAAATATAATAACACAACACTCGAAGATATAATAACACAACACTCGAAGATATAATAACACAACACTCGAAGATTTAATAGCACAACACTCGAAGATTTAATAGCACAACACTCGAAGATAGAATAATACAACACTCGAAGATGGAATAACAAATATAACAAGAAAATTCATTATTTTAAACTACATTTAATTTTTTTATGAAAAATGCCGTTACGATTATTTTTTGTTTTGAGGACTTCGTTTTCGAACTCCCATCGCACCTCTATTATAGCAGGACACTGATCATGCAAGATATCATGCAGGATGTAGTCCAGAGACCGGAAACGCGTATTGTCTCCGGTTTATTTGCGCCAATTTCCTGACACATCCGACTTCGCACTGGTAACTAATATATTAAATATTTTACCACTTCTACTGAGTAGCGGACGCCTGTAACCACTTCTACTGAGTAGCGGACGCCTGTAACCACTTCAGCTGAGTAGCGGACGCCTGTAACTATTTCTACTGAGTAGCGGACGCCTGTAACCACTTCAGCTGAGTAGCGGACGCCTGTAACTATTTCTACTGAGTAGCGGACGCCTGTAACCACTTCTAAAGAGTAGCGGACGCCTGTAACCACTTCTACTGAGTGGAAGACGCCTGTAACCACTTCTACTGAGTGGCGAACGCCTGTAACCACTTCTACTGAGTGACGGACGCCTGTAACAACTTCTACTGAGTAGCGGATGCGTGTAACCACTTCTACTGAGTAACGGACGCCTGTAACCACTTCTACTGAGTGACGGACGCCTGTAACCACTTCTTCTGAGTGGCGGACGCCTGTAACCGTATCGATAGTATAGTCTGCCAGCAGTATAAGAGTACCAGTTCCTGTACCTACCCACTGGTTAACTGGTTGCATGCGGTTACGTCTGCGTGTCTCAGCAATGTCCCACAAGACAAACCACCAATGCAACAGACAACCTTAGTAGATGACATTCCGTTATATTGAGGCTCTCTTATGGTTGCTATGTAGCATGTCATTTATACACTTATATCATCATCGGTGGTGCAGGATCTGATGGCAATTTTAAGCCATATATCGGTGAGACTGTCCTTAGACTGAGCGACCGTTTCTGTAACCACCTGCATGCCATTAAACACAGAACACTCACTACTGTGGCTAATCACTTCAACGGCGATGGCCACCGTGGTGTCCTTGACATTCAGGTCACTGCCATCAGATCCTGCACCACCAATGATAGATCTAGGTACGCCCTCGAAAATCTTCTCATTTTTTAGTTGGGTACCATCAAGCCATTTGGACTCAATTCCGACCACTCTTTTGCTTAGTTCTCGGTCGGATTGGTCTTTGTCTTTATTCATTTTGTGCCGCCATTTACGTCATCGTGTTGTTCCTCTCGTTCCACCTATATTATCGTCTTTGTGTACTTCCTGTTCGTATCCTTCTGGTATCTCACTACCATATTTCACTCGGACACGCTTGTTGTAGTGTATTCATTTCTACTTGTGGTATTTTTATGTTTGTATGTTATGTGCGTATCTTGAAAAAGGCCTATTGGTTCGAAACGTCGATTATGTCCTGTGTATTGTTATTTGTATGATTATATTCTGTGTTTTGTTGTGTATACCATATTAATTCATGTAGACATCCGTCAGTGATAGTGTGTCAGTCGTCATCCAGTAGGACTCCATTACCTGTCTTCCACGTGAGTATTACTTTCAATTATGTTCTACCAGAAGTACTACCTTCTATTGATTATCATGTATAGTATAGGAGATTTTGAATTGGCGATGACCCTGTGAAAAATCTGCAGAAAATACAGAAGATATTTTACAGAAACGTCCATGGTTCCACACCACAAGAAAAAAACTATATCTATCTGACAAACAAGAACCACGGCCATGCCACGGGGCTGGCGTCCATAGTTCAGTTCATAGAAGAAATTTGTTTTAGCATTAAACTGTGACTGGAGAACTAACAAGAGAAAATCGTATTATTTTGAGACTAACGTAAGGTGAGCAAGAGGTGATCTGGTGAGAAGACGGACTTAGCCTCTCCATCTCAAAATTGTTTCTGGTACCCATTTCGCGAGTTTATATTTTCTCAAGAGCTGTTTTTGATTTTTTCAGAGCTGGGATTCGAATCGTGAACCTTAAGGCTAGGAAGTCAGTATACTAACCACCCGGACTTCCTAAGAGATCGGTCTTAATTATTCTTTGTATCGATCATCAGTAATTACAAGCGATTCAGCTCTGGTTTCCTATGTACAGTTGTATGCTTCTGTATTACCTGGTTTCTCCAGAGTTTTTCTTCATACTAAGAAGAATCCAACTCACAGTATGCAATGCTTTGAGAAGAATCCCGTACTCTGAAGCTTCTATGTGTGTATGTAGGCAGCATTTCCCATCTTTGTTTAAGTAGAGATTCAATAAACATAAGAGAATTCATGAGACGACAATCTGTTAAAACTGACCAAATAGTGACCTACATTATGTTTTACTTAACACCGCTATAAAGGGTCAGGACCATGTAGTGTTAAGAACCATTGATATTAATCTAGTGATACTACTCCTTTGATACTAATCTAGTGATTTTAATCCGTTGGTACGATTTCATCGGTACTGTTTGTTTGTTTGTTTTTCGTTCGCTCCATTGTAACCATCACGGATATCCGTGCGATTTCCGCCGGGAGCGTGATTACGTTGTGCCACCGTTATGCGCCTTGTAGGCCTAGCACATCCGATTTCGGCATGCCTTGACAATTCGGGTGGGCTACCCTTAGCCTGTGACAGCCTCTATATCTGTCTCCATGCACGCGTAGTGAAGACTCTTCGCCCAGACGATTTTCTTGCTCTCGTCTCACTCGAACGAGGTGTTCCACTGTCTATGAACTTGCCTCGTGTAATTGGACGTGCTGTGCCTGTGCCCATTGGGTACTGAACCGTTTCTCATCCATGAGCCTGGTTCCTTAAGGGGAAGAACTCAACAGAGGAGTTGGACCCTGGCTCTTTCGCCCTCTTAGCCGAGGTGTCATTCATCGACATCGTGTACCCCTTGTCCAAGTTCGAGTCTCACACCACGCGTTTGAGAGCAAGGCGTTCTCGAGCTGAGCGTCCTTGTCCCAATAGCGCCTGGGGCATCAGGTACTGAACCCTTTCTCTCTTCAAGTGTATTTCCGGTGTAGGAAAACCTGACAGTAGAGTTGGACCAGGGCTAAATCGTTGTCCCTTTTGTGCCTTAGCGAATCGAGTACGGAACCCTTTCTCTCTGCAAGTTACTTCCGGTATAGGAAACCTTGACAGTAGAGTTGGGCCAGGACTGCCATCGTTGTCCCTTTCTTGCCTACACCCATCGGGTACAGAACCCTTTCTCTTTGCAAGCATATTTCCGGTTTAGGAAGGCTCGACATTAGAGTTGGGTTAGGTCTTTTGCTTTACCAAACGCCGATGGATGGGTCTGGGTCTCTGCCTGTTAGGAACTCTGGTAACTAGAAGCCCGTCTCGGGCTGACGGAGCTTGTAGTTCCCTTTCCTAGGGACTTTTCACTTTCTATTTGCAGTTCGCGCTGCCCTCTAGCGCTGTTCTGCCCTTTCATTGTTTCATTGTACTCTGTATGAAACATATTTGTCTCTCGCCATGCATTTACCTTTACGTGCATTTTACATTGGCCACCCCTCCAATGTTCGGACTGGACTGACTAGCTTTACTGTATGTCGACAGTGTTGCTATATGTGGTGATGCTGGTGGTGTCGGAGATATTGTCACTCTTGTGCAGTCAAATCTCTTTCCATCTGCTACCTCCACATTCTCGGACACGATCCCCAAATGATTTGGCCAGAATCAGCACGAGCTGCTGTATTTCTGTTTCCAGGGTGCACCACGTGGAGGTACATTTGGGATCTTGGTTATCTGCTAACCCTGGGTCCGCCTAGAGCAATGCGTTCCCTTTGCACCCCTCATCGGTACTATCCATGTATGCTACTCTATTGATACTAATTTATTGAGACTACTCAATTGATACTATTATATTGACACTACTCAATTGATACTATTATATTGACACTACTCAATTGATACTATTATATTGAGACTACTCCATTGATACTATTATATTGAGACTACTCCATTGATATTACTCCATTGATGATATTCCATTGATACTATTCCCTTGAGACTTCTTCTCCAAAGAAGCTGCTTAACTGCATAGAAAACAACCTCAACGTATCTAGAGTATACAACCAAGAAGCCAGAGAATATATAACCCTAAAATATCTATATCTATCTGATATCCATCCACCCATCCATCCGTCGATCCATCCATCGGTCCGTCCATCCATCCATCCATCTATCCATCCATCCATCGTTCCATCCGCCATTCATCCATCGATCAATCTATCCATCCATCCATCCGTCCGTCCAACCATCATCCGTCGATCCATCGATCCATCCGTCCGTCCGTCCATCCATCCACCCATCCACCTATCTATCTATAGACAGTTACAAACATAGTCACAGTTACACTGTGCTATAATTATTGATATAATTATATAGCAACTACAAGACACACGAGTGTAGAAACACTATGACAAGTACATCTTTCTTAATGTTAAAACATAGAAAAGTGTTTAAACATTCCCCCTTCCCCAAACACCTCGACATATCTAACGGCTCTACTTTAACCACCAGTCTATACACAGAGTAGCCTGATGACGATGATAAAGTAAAGATTAACTAGAACATAGAATCAGCGAAATTACAGAAGAACACGAGCTAAACATACAAATACATGGAGAGAAACTACAACAAGTAAAATATTACCAATAACTGGGACACATGGCCACAAATGATTGTAGATGTGAAACAGGAGTTAAAAGGAGAATATGAATGGCGAAAAGTACTTTGAATGACATGAAGAAAATATTGGCATCTAAACAAATTACAAACAAGTTAAAATGATAATTGTAAAAGTCTACATGGCTGTAGAATGGCGCAGAAAGACGGACAATGAACAAACACCTAGAAGCCTTTGGGATGTGGATATATAGAAGAATAGGGAGAACATCATGGAAGGAGAAGAAAACGAGCAAAGAGGTTCTAACAAAGAGATTCTAACAAAGAGATTCTAACAAAGAGGTTCTAACAAAGAGGTTCTAACAAAGAGATTCTAACAAAGAGGTTCTAACAAAGAGATTCTAACAAAGAGGTTCTAACAAAGAGATTCTAACAAAGAGGTTCTAACAAAGAGGTTCTAACAACACTTAATATGAAGAAATAATTATTAAAGAAAATAACGATCAAATAAATAAAGTATTTTGGACACATTCAAAGACATGCCATCTTGATGAAGACCTTACTTGAGGATACAGTAGAGGGTAGGGGAGCAAGAGGAAAACAGAGATACAAGTGGCAGAGTAACATCACGAGATGGACAGGTTAAGTCTAGCATAGCGCATCACCAAGACAAGAGACAGGAATGTTGGAGATCTGTTGTATTCAACCTTTGTTGCGAAGACGGCATTTAATGAAGATGATGAAAAAATAAAAAGGAAAAAAAATAAGAAAAATAAAACTGAAATAAAACACAGATAAAATATTAAAAAAACCAAGTGTAATAAAACATACAATTTTGTTTAGCATGTGGTTAAATAACAGATCCGCACTTGGTGAATGGTGACATACTCTTTGTTTCAACCACTGACGTTACTCACATTCGGTTATAAGAGAGCTTTCAACTATCCAAACATAGTGAAGGAAGCGATTCTGGTAAGCCCTTCAACACGACCTACAGAGATATCATATCTAAATTTCAACATTCGAGAATTCCTTTTTTATAATCTATCTGCCTGTCTAAAATCATAAATCTAAATCTAAATCTAATTTATCTATCTATCTTCCTAACCCAAACCTAATACAAACTAACCTAACGTAACTTAACCTAACCGAACCTAACCAAACCTAACCAAACCTAACCGAACCTAACCAAACCTAACCGAACCTAACCAAACCTAACCCAACCTAAGCTAACCTAACTTAGCTTAACCTAACCTAACCTAACTTAACTTAACCTAACCTAACGTAACCTAACCTAACATAACCTAACCTAACCTTACCTACCGTAACCTAACCCTAACCTAACCTAACTTAACCTTACCATAACCCTAACCTAACCTAACGCTAACCTAACCTAACCTAACCTAACCTAACCCTAACCCTACCCTAACTTAACCCTAACCTAACCCTAACCCTAACCTAACCCTAACCAAACCTAACCTAACCTAACCTAACCTAACTCTAACCCTAACCTAACCTAACCTAACCCTAACCTAACCTAACTTAACCTAACTCTAACCCTAACCTAACCTAACGCTAACCTAACTTAACCTAACCTAACCCTAACCCTAACCTAACCTAACCTAACCCTAACCTAACCTAACCCTAACCTAACCCTAACCTAACCCTAACCTAACCCTAACCTAACCTAACTCTAACCCTAACCTAACATGGATGACAACTGAGATGGTATCAATATGAAGAATACATTGAATCTATATTGAGTGAGTGCTGAGTGAGTGCTGAGTGAGTGCTGAGTGAGTGCTGAGTGAGTGCTGAGTGAATGCGTTTAAAAAAAGAAACTAACACAAACATAAATAATACACAGACTAAAATAATGTTTCACCTTGTAACTGTGCCTCCATGGACATGCCATTTCTAGTGATGACCTATCCAAATCTTCAATCAATTAAATCCAAATAAGAACGGAACACTAATCCTTAATGTCCAAGATCTGTTTTCAACAGTGCAGTTCTTAGGAATGTTCTGGTCTTCAGCATAGACAGCACGGGTTATCACTATGACACTCGTATAGTAGATAACAGTATATCTTTCGATTATTTAGAAACTTCAAGGGTTGTTAACTTGGAACATATATAATATAGCCACATGCAGCACATGGTCGACTAAATCAGCAACATTCATTCATCTGCATATTAAATAAGTACCCAATATAATTAAATACAGAGTATATAAATACACAAGCCAATATAGTTACGGACTATATAAATACACAATAAAGTTACGGACTATATAAATACACAATAAAGTTGCGGACTATATAAATACCCAATAAAGTTGCGGACTATATAAATACACAATAAAGTTGCGGACTATATAAATACACAATATAGTTACGGACTATATAAATACCCAATAAAGTTGCGGACTATATAAATACACAATATAGTTACGGACTATATAAATACACAATGAAGTTGCGGACTATATAAATACCCAATAAAGTTGCGGACTATATAAATACCCAATAAAGTTGCGGACTATATAAATACACAATACAGTTATAGACTATATAAGGAAACAATATAGCTACAGACAGACTATATAAACACACAGGATAGTTCTAGACAAAGTATATAATACCCAATATAATTACAGATAGACTATATAATATCGCACCAATGCTATATAACTAACAGCTATTGAAGTGAATTCAAATCGAATGATAAAATCAGAGAAGAGACACATAAAAATTTCATCACAGATGTTATCAGAAAACGCCGTTGGTCCTACATCGGGCATGTCCTACGCGCAGACACAAACAGAATACACCACCAATCTCTTGAATGGATACCTACAGGCAAAAGAGCTAGGGGTAGACCAAAAGAAACACTCAGAAGAACAATACTTAGAGAAAGTAAAACAACCAATATTCATACTATTTAAGAACTGCACAGAATAGCTTTGAACAGACAGAATTGGAGAGATCTGACCTATCCCCAATGCGCTAACTTCAGCGCAAAAGACTAAAAAAAGAAAAACAACCAATATTCACCGCAATAAAACATACGGTTTTATGTAGAATTGTTATATAAACTTTATTTCCTTGAATAAGTTAATGTTTAAATTCTATAGAATTGTTATATAAACTTTATTTCCTTGAATAAGTTAATGTTTAAATTCTATAGAATTGTTATATAAACTTTATTTCCTTCAATAAGTTAATGTTTAAATTCTATAATTCTATAGAATTGTTATATAAACTTTATTTCCTTGAATAAGTTAATGTTTAAATTCTATTGAATTGTTATATGAACTTTATTTCCTGGAATAAGTTAATGCTTAAATTCTATAGAATTGTTATATAAACTTTATTTCCTTGAATAAGTTAATGTTTGAATTCCTTATAATTGTTATATAAACTTTATTTCCTTGAATAAGTTAGTGTTTGAATTCCTTATAATTGGTGAATAATAAATACATTTAACATTGCTATCCTTTCTTTGTTTTAATTATTATTAATGAGCACTAGTGTATAATGCGCCATTTATAATGGTGAAATGAGCCACCACTGGCGCATGCGCCATGTGTTGGCTATCCCTGCAGTAGACGAACATATAAACCGCTACCAATCGCCAAAAATGACCAAATCAAATAAATAATTAGCTAAATCAAATGAATACAGAATTAGCCTTCTTATGTTACTTAAAAATAATTGTCGAGATTTTAGTTGGTCACTATTTATATACTTTGTGTAACCCGAATCTCAACGAACAACGTCCACCAACGAAATGAAAGGGAATAAGGGAAAATATAACCGAAACGGTTTGATTGCATTCAGTTGCTATGTTTTCTATTGGTGAAAGTTATTACACAAACATTATAATTATTTAGCACAGTTAATTCTAACGTAACAAATAATATTAAGATTGTTTTCAAATTACGTTAAGTTATTCGACAAATTGTAAAAAAAACCACTTGCTTAAACTACGTTTAAGTTCACAAATACTGGGAACATATGTAATATCCTCGAAGGAATATATTTAATGTTAATATATTTAATATACATTCACAGAATTAACATTCAAATTCTATATTATAAACACTTCTTAGGCGTAATAATCAGTGGGCGGTATGATCTTAGAATAAAATAGTACCAACAGTCATGTTTTTTTTTACTTCGAACATCATATAAAAGAATCCGTGGAAAAACGAGTCCGTGAAGTTAGAGAGATCTGTTTATAGAGATGCACTTTTCGCGTTTTATTAGACTAGACTGTAATATGGCGGACAAATGCTACAAGAAAATGTAGAAACGGAAAAAAGACCCTTAAAAGTATCTTTAAAAAACGGCATTCATTGTGCCCTTTTGGCAATCTACGTATCTCTCGCTGGCACGCCCCAGGTTATCTGGCATGTACGAACAAGATCTTCTTTGGGTTATTTTTTCCCCCTCCAGCATCCTGTTCTTAAGATGTACCGTTTTTCCCCCGATTTCTTCCCCACTTCTTCATTGTTTGTTGTATGCTGTTGGGTATGTCTGTCTAGTTGTAGTTAGATCTCAGGGAGGAAATGACAGGAGAAGGTAGAAATGTGTGTGGGTCAACTGTAAGTCATGCAACAGATGTAACTATTCATCTACCTTACATAACAAGAAGGATTTTCTATGGTTAGACGTAAGGTTATTTATAACAAGTAAACTCCTTTATATAACTAGACATATCTTATGTATGGTTGAATGTGCACTAATTACAAGGTAACTATAATTTATAGCTAGAAGGACAATTGTTGAATGTGCCATGAGGAAAATATAACTAGAAGGACAATTGTTGAATGTGCCATGAGGAAAATATAACTAGAAGGACAATTGTTGAATGTGCCATGAGGAAAATATAACTAGAAGGACAATTGTTGAATGTGCCAAGAGGAAAATATATTTAAGTTGAATTTGCCATTAGCTAAACATAACTAGAAGGACGATGGTAGAATGTGCCATTAGCAGAATATAACTTTTAAGGCGTTGGTTGAATGTGCCATTAGCAAAATATAACTAAGAGGATGTTAGTTGAATGTGCCATGGGCAAAATATAACTAGAAGGACGATGGTTAAATGTGCAATTAGGAAAACATAACTAGAAGGGCGATGGTTGAATGTGCCATTAGCAAAAACACAACTAGAAGGGCGATGGTTGAATGTGCCATTAGAAAAACATAACTAGAAAGGTGATGGTTGAATGTGCCATGAGCAAAACATAACTAGAAAGGTGATGGTTGAATGTGCCATGAGCAAAACATAACTAGAAGGGCGATGGTTGAATGTGCCATTAGCAAAACATAACTAGAAGGGTGATGGTTGAATGTGCCATTAGCAAAACATAACTAGAAAGGTGATGGTTGAATGTGCCATGAGCAAAACGTAACTAGAAAGGTGATGGTTGAATGTGCCATGAGCAAAATATAACTAGAAGGGCGATGGTTGAATGTGCCATTAGCAAAACATAACTAGAAGGGCGATGGTTGAATGTGCCATTAGCAAAACATAACTAGAAGGGCGATGGTTGAATGTGCCATGAGCAAAACATAACTAGAAGGGCGATGGTTGAATATGCCATTAGCAAAACATAACTAGAAGGGCGATGGTTGAATGTGCCATTAGCAAAACATAACTAGAAGGGTGATGGTTGAATGTGCCATTAGCAAAACATAACTAGAAAGGTGATGGTTGAATGTGCCATGAGCAAAACGTAACTAGAAAGGTGATGGTTGAATGTGCCATGAGCAAAATATAACTAGAAGGGCGATGGTTGAATGTGCCATTAGCAAAACATAACTAGAAGGGCGATGGTTGAATGTGCCATGAGCAAAACATACCTAGAAGGGCGATGGTTGAATGTGCCATGAGCAAAACATAACTAGAAGGGCGATGGTTGAATGTGCCATTAGCAAAACATAACTAGAAGGGCGATGGTTGAATGTGCCATTAGAAAAACATAACTAGAAAGGTGATGGTTGAATGTGCCATGAGCAAAACATAACTAGAAAGGTGATGGTTGAATGTGCCATTAGCAAAACATAACTAGAAGGGCGATGGTTGAATGTGCCATGAGCAAAACATAACTAGAAGGGCGATGGTTGAATGTGCCATTAGAAAAACATAACTAGAAAGGTGATGGTTGAATGTGCCATGAGCAAAACATAACTAGAAGGGCGATGGTTGAATGTACCATGAGCAAAATATATATAGGAGGACGTAAGTTGAATGAGAGGTTACTAAACTTCAATTGGTAACTAAATTAATTCATCCACTGCAAAGTTATCAAAATATAATTACAATTATTTTATTGAACGTAAAATTAATAGACTATAGCTAGAATGACAATCAATACAAGGTAACTGCGTGAAACGTAACAACAATTGTACTTACGTAAAACACAGGTTTATATATCGCATCAATGAGACACGACAGACTATAACTAGAAGGAGTTGTATTGGAGCACGATAGTGTAGTTGATAGCGAGCTTGCTTATTATCGTCAGGTTACAAACGTGTTAGGTTCGACACCAAGTTCGGACCGAAAAATAAAAACCCGGTTGTGATTTCTCGCCCCACTTCTCATCCAGTCAGACCTCACAGCACGATGGGCATTCCCATAAGTGCTCCGCCCTCTGTTCCAGCAGCCATTCGACTCGATGGTGCCTGGAGTCTAATGCCGCCGAAACAGACGTCGACATCAGGGCACAACTCTGGCCCTTGCGATAGGTTTCTTTGTTGTTCCGCCCAACCACGCCATGCCCGTAACTAGTTCAAGCACAACGTCGGCCTGTCGGAACATCATGGTAACTGTTATCGAAGGTTACGACTACGGGATTGTATAGATGACGTGCCATGAAGCTTCTATAAGAAGATGACTCACAATCTTATGTAAATCCGCCAAATTTAATGTAAATGTTTACCTGACGCACGAGTTGGGGAGGGTAACAACAGCAAGGAAGGAACAGTTCACAACCGCATGGGACTTACCTGTAAAGTTATCAGATTATAACTAATATGAATTGTACTGAATGTAAGGTAAAGGTATGTCCCATGGCAGCAACCTGCCGTCGGGGATGAAGATAACTCTTCATGTAAGCCGTAACAACTATTAGGTGGAGTGGCCAGTTCCCTTCCTTGCTGTCTTTACCTCAATAACTCATGCGTCAGGTACTCATTTACAGCTGAATCGATTGGAGGAGCGATCGTGGCGAGCGAGAAATCACAACCCGGACTTTCAAAATTTTATTTGTTCGGACGTATTTTCGAACCTGGCACGATGTAACCCGGCGATAGAAAGCAAGCTCACTATCAACTAGACTACCGCGCTCGTCGTATTGAATGTAAAGATATACAATTCCGTTATATAATTATAAGATAGCAGTAATAATATAATCCGCCAGGGTCGTAGACTTTATCCAATGCTTTTGTGTAGTCTATAAAACAGAAGTAGAGATCTGTATTTATCTCTATAGACCTCTCAATTAGTGTTCTCAAAATACATATAGCATTGTTGGTACCTTTACATTCTACGAAGCCACACTTGACTTGTGCTCTATTTAACTGATTCTTAACAAACATCTGTAGCACTTGTATTAAAAAACCTCAATCCTTCTTTCCGTGTCTGCATTGAGTGTACAACTTTGAAATCCGTATAAAACTGTACTTACCACTAACGATCGGACTGGATACATATGTACTGTACTACTGATCTTATTTTTCCAAATCATATACAACCTTGCCATGGCAATCTCGACTTTTAAACATAATCTAATTTCCCGAGTTGCCATCATCGCATATTTCAAGTTGGTAACGTTTTCTAGTTTGCGACCGTTTAACCGGATGTTCTAAAAATAATGAGTTAGAACATTAAAAAAAAAAACACTGTGAAACATTAAGAAATATAAGCGCATATAAAAACACACACCAAAACACGAACAAACATCAAGCTAGCAAATAGAAGCTGGTAAGAAGAAAAAATAGCAAGTGCTACAGCTAAAAGGGACGATGTCTGAGCAATCTACAATCAAGTTAAACAAGCAAGAGAAGATATTAAACAGCAATATGTTTCTAAGACATTAAGAAAATAAACTATGGACTTATATCGGAAATATACTTAGAATGAATGAAAACAGACTGACACTACAAGCATTAAAATGGGTACCAAATGGCAAAATAAAAAGAGGAAGACTAAAAGAGACTCTTCGCAGAACAACCATCAAAGAGGGTATGTCTATGGGTTTCGACAACATACACGAATTACACACAGTAGCATCACAACTCTCGAACTGGAGAGCTCTGGTTTCTGCCCTATGAACTGTAAAGAAAAAGGTAAATAACCCATAGCATTTATTAATGCCGTAGGGGTGTGAGATGTTAGCCGATCTCACATTTTTAGTGGCTCTGCAGATGAGGGCGGTAGCCATCTCCTCTCCCTCGCAGTCTTTACTCCCCGGATTAACCCGGTATCCACTTCAGGATGGGCCGACCCGGAAGCCGTTGCGATCTGAAAAACATTTACACCTCTACTGGCGAATGAATCCAGGAGACCACTCATATGCGAAGTCAGTGCGCTAACCACTGCGCTACGTGGCTCCCTGATGGACCTTATGATATGTATTCGGCGCTGAAGGAACATATATATATAATCAACAATCACATAGGACATTCAATGCTCAAAATTAATCTTCAGTTGTGATGTGCGTCTCCCAGTTAAATCTATTGTTTCGTCGCAACAAAAAAGTGTCTAAGTGGGAGTATAACCGAGTCTTTCGTCAATTCTATAGAATTGTTATATAAACTTTAATTCCTTGAATAAGTTAATGTTTAAATTCTATATAGTTCTGTGGAATCACCGGCTTCGTCTTTCAAATGTGATATTTGCCGATTTAGGTGTTTTGATTGTTCACTTATGTATACTTTGTGTAGACAGCCAATTAAATCACGTAAAAATTAAATATCGTAACTTTTTACGGATCTATCTATCTATACGCTGTGTCCCTTATTTGCCTTGGGGCGTCAGGGGTGGAAGAGTTCTCTGGAGATGGCCTTCTTGTGCGCTGTTTGTAAGCTTGGTCCTGTGGCTTCTTTGATTTCTGTGATCCATCTTTTACATGGTCTGCTCATGGCTTTATAACCGTTATGTCTTTGTGTCATGGCCATTTGTGGCATGCTATATGTCGGTAGTCTGGAAGCGTGTGAAAACCACTTGATCTGTTGTCTTTTGATGTGTTCCAATACTGGTATTGTTTTGGTTATCTGGCTGATGTTATCGTTTCTAATTCTATCTCGTAATGACACTCCGAGTATTCTTCGTAGACATGTCATTTCTGTTGTCACTATTTTTCTTTTGTCTTGTGCTGTCATTGTCCAGGTTTTGCGCTGGTAGCATAGTGTTGGAATAATAATAAGTCGTGTATAATGCAATTTTAGTGTCTATGTTTACATTTTTTTTCATGAAAATACGTGTCATCTGTCTTAGGATCTGGTATGTTTTGTTGCATCTATTTTGTATCTCTTTACTGGTTTTCCCTTCACTCGATATCATGCATCCTAAGTAAGTGAACTCATTTACCTGTTTAAGGTGTTTATCATCGATGGAGATAGTGATATTTCTTTTTTTCTTTGCTATTGCCATTATTTCGGTCTTTTCAATATTGATCTATTCATTCGTTTTTACGGATGATTACACTATTTATATAGGAAGCGGGCGATACAGAGAATGATACGGGAAGACACATAAAAAAGGGAGAGAGTAATACAGATAAAGGTCTTCTGGTCGAAACGTGGATCTGTGTATATATCTTATTCGTAACACTTCACTTAAACCTAGTTTTATATGTCTAGAACTAATGTTTACAAGAAAACCCACACCCAAATGATATGACTATCATTGCTGCAATGTCGTACTATCGAAGAAAAACTTAGTGCGCATGCGTTATTATTTATTATAGAAAACTCCCATAACGACTCGGGTTCTCCTAGACACGTCATGATCTAACCATAACCTTCTATATATATATAAGACCTAGTGCCTAATTGGAAATCATGATTCTACTTTGTGTGGCATCCAATGAGAATCAAGGGAATAGTCAAATGTGTCATTTTAGTAAGCTTGATTTCCCATTAACCAATAGGTCTTATAAAGCCAAAAGTCCCGATCTAGCAAGTAACCGATGCATGTTTAAGGAGATTTCAAACAAGATACTAAAATAGCGTAGTTAAAAATTCCAGGCCAGTGTTTCCATTGCGGGTGTCTATTTTGTCAGATTGAACTGCCGTGGCTATGAGATCTATGTTTTGTAAATTAGTAAAATCCATTGTGATATTTTGGGGCATGTTTTGGTCATTTAAAACTGTATATTCTTTCACGAAATTGTTTGTTGTTTAAATGTGAATGCATTTGATTTTGGTAAAGTATTTTTTGTAGTACAGTCGGCGTAGTAGTAAAAGTAGTACCGAGTAGTAATTAGCAGCTGTAATAATAGTAGTAACAGTACTACAGTGTAGTAGTAGACCCAACAGTAGTAAAATTAGTAAAGAATAATACTAGCAACTGCAGTAATAGTAGTAGTAGTAGTAGTAGTAGTAGTAGTATTAGTACAAGGCAGTAGCAATAGTAAGAGTAGTATTAGTACAGTGTAGTAATTGTAGTATTACAGTGTAGAGATTGTAGTAGTACAGAGTAGTAATTGTCAGTGGTGTAGCGTGAATTTGTAGAGTGGAGACGTCGAGTGAGTATTATTTTAATAGGTAGGTGGTTCCCTACTATTCCCCACCAGAGCCATATATAAAATATTAACTAATAAAAAAAAGTACCTTATATAATCTTGTAATCCAGCTCCAGACTTTTTTTTCTTCATTTCTGAGAAAATGTTCATTACAGATAGGGAATTTCCGTTTCAGTTCTCAGAACTAACATCATCATAAAATATGAATAAACGTATGCTTGGTCTGAAGCCAGCACAATATTCCGGTAGCTGATATTACAAGATTAAATGTCAGGTCTTAAGCAGCCAATGAACGTTTCCGCTCTGAGGGGATGCGTATGCTGAAACATTTTGGCACCACGAAAGGATAACTTAAACAAAACTAATTTTAGTATATAACTATACAGTTGTGCGCTTGCTGCAGAAATAATTAAAAACACAATAATCTTATGTCAACAGATGGTGTTTCTTGCTGATTCAATGTATGTCTTACAAGATGTTTAAGTATGGGCAAGTACGCCGAGTATTTTATCAGTTAGTTACTGATAATTGTAGTAATATTAGTAGTACAGTGTAGTAATAGTAGCAGTACAGTGTAGTAAATGTTGTGATAATACAGTGGTACTAGTAGTACAGTGTAGCAATTGTAGCAATAGTAGTAAAAATGTCTAATAATCATAGCAATCGTAGTAATACTACAATATAGTAACTGCAGTAATAGTAGTAGTGCAGTGTAGTAGTATTACAGTGTATTAGTAGTAGTAATAGTATTGTATTATCACAATGTAGCAGTTGCAGTGATCGTAGTAGTAGCAGTAGTCCAATGTAGCTTAGTAGTATTGGTAGTAGTAGTAGTAGAATGTTGTAGTAGTATTCTTAGTACAGTGTAATTTATTAGTACTATGTGGTAGTAGTAGTAGTAGTACACTGTAGTAATTGTAGTGATAGTAGTGGTAGTGCAGTGTGGTAGAAGTAGTAATAGTATTACAGTGCAGTAGCAGTAGTAGTACCACCAATCTCTTGAATGGATACCTACAGGCAAAAGAGCCAAGGGACACTCAGAAGAACAATACTTAGAGAAAGTAAAACAACCAATATCCATACTATTCAAGAATTGCACAGAATAGCTTTGAACACACAGAATTGGAGAGATCTGGCCTCTGCCCTATGCGCTAACTTCAGCGCAAAAAAAAAATGAATGAATGAATGAATGAATGAATAGTAGTAGTAGTAGTAGTAGTAGTAGTAGTACTAGTAGTAGTAGTGGTAGTAGCAGTAGTAGTAGTCATAAAATGTAGTAGTAGCATTAACCTATGCATATTAAGATCGCGTCCAGAAAATATTGCAAAACCGACTTTGTTATGGAAACCGCCAGCTCAGATGAAAAAAAAGGAAGACAAATATCCTTTATTTAAAAACACATAATTTTTATTTAATGTATGTAATGTTCTAACACTAGCGCCTTAATTATATTTAACAATTCATCTATACATCCATCCATTCATAATTTCGTCCATCCATCTATCCATTCACCAGTTCGTCTATCCATCCTTTCATGCATCCATCCGTCCACCTATATCTTCATCGCCGCTTCTGAATGCCGTTAAACAGGGGAACTGCCAACTTGCTGTCAAAACAAAGTGTGATACTTTAGTTACACTATTACATGTATTATATGTATTACCCCTTCTGTATACCCCTGATGTTGTCTATTTATTATTCCATGGTTTTCGCCTGGCTCAATATCAAGATTATCCTTGTAAACATTAGGATAGCATTTGACAGTAACTCGTCATTGTGTACATCCAAACCAACTCAATTTCTAAACCATAATTTTTTTTTTAAATGGTTACTTTACTGATGACTCAGATTCTCTTTACTATGGTGGACAATGTAATATATATCTCCAGTGTCTTCATCTCTCTCTTGTTCTATATATCTCCATTTTTTTTCTCTCTCTACTTGTCACATGATCCATCAATGCATTGTCTTGCTCTTCTTTAAACATCCTTATCACTGCTTTACTTCAGAGCCCATTTTCAACCAAATAAAAACGTAATGAATCAGAAATGGCCAACCTAATTCAATCTGGCATCCTTTTAACGGTTATGTGAGAAATGTAAATGCCAGGATGGGTTTCGGTGGCCAAAAAAATTATGTTTTCAGTGCAAGCAACCACGTATGTCTTTTTTTGGTTCTATATTGATGTGGTTCGATGCAATCCGGCAGATTTGTGTCTAACGGGGAGAAAAACTGGCTTTTACTAGCTTTCAGTGAATGACATGCAGACAGAAGGAACAAAGAAGAGAAGACGAGACCGAAAAAAGGCAACAAAAGAAGGTGGGAAAAAAATTTATATGTTGCAAGATTGGAAAAAAACCATAACTTCTTTCTAATATGTTTACTTGGAATGTAAAATTAACCAAACAAAAATTTTCAAAAATTATGCCAGAATGTTACGGTAATATTAAAACTGTACCGGTAATTTTTGTATAGAATTACATGACAGAAGTTGGATAGCAGAATAACTAAACCATTAAAGTGGTAATTATTTTGGAAATACTAGTAGATATTATTATGCGATGGCAACATTTTTGGGTAGATTAAGTCTTCAAAGTTCAAGGCCTCAAAAATACGTGTTTCCTTTCGTCTACATAATAACTAACTAGATGACCTGGGATGTTGAATTGATGTGACATGGGATGTTGATAGGATGTGACATGGGATGTTGATAGGATGTGACATGGGATGTTGATAGGATGTGACATGGGATGTTGATAGGATGTGACATGGGATGTTGATAGGATGTGACATGGGATGTTGATAGGATGTGACATGGGATGTAGATAGGATGTGACATGGGATGTAGATAGGATGTGACATGGGATGTAGATATGATGTGACATGGTAAGTAGGTAGGTTCTGACATGAATGTATATAATATCATCTGTAGATAGATTAGAATGTTTTTGTACTACAATAGAAACATGAGGAAACTTCAATGACATGAGGAAATTATTAATATCTAAACAAATTACAAACAAGTTAAAAATGAGAATTATAAAATGCTACATCTATTCCATATGGCTCAGAAACATGGACACTAAATAAACAATTAGAAGACAAAATTGATGCCTTTGAGATGTGGGTATATAGAAGAATAGGGAGACCATCACGGAAAGAGAAGAAAACAAATAAAGAGGTGCTAAAAACACTTAATATGAAGAAAGAACTACTAAGAGAAATAAAGATCAGGCAAATAAAATACTTTGGACACATTAAAAGACATGACACCCTATTGAAGACCTTACTTGAGGGTAAAGTCAAAGGGAAGCGAGCAAGAGGTAGGCAGAGATACAAGTGGGAGAGTAACATTACACGATGGACAGGTTACAGTCTAGCAGAGTGCACCACCAAGACAAGAGACAGGAGATGTTGGAGATACGTTGCAGCCAACCTTCGTTGCGGAGACGGCACTTGATGATGATGACGAGAAACATGATTTCTAAGGCATTCTGAACATGATACTGAAAGAAGCTGGGTAGCTCGCACAGAACCCAGAGGCTTACATAATGGCATTGAGAACCACGTTCTGTAAAGAAAACGTCAGAGAGAGAGAGAGAGAGAGATAGAGAGGTGATATTGGATGGAGGAGAATGAGGTAACGGATACACCTTTGTCTAATTGCATCCACTTCCACGTCCTGCTGACTGCACGCCCCACGTGGGAAAACTGTTATAAGTTGCTAACAGATATAAGATGGTAGAGCTTTGGTTTTTTACTATCCAATGACAGGCCCCAACATCATTCGGTGATCTCCCTAGCGTAGCGGTTAAGCTATTCGCCTTGTGTTCAAGAGGTCATTGGTTTGAATCTGGCTCAGGTCGTCTTGTGTAGAAGGTGGATTTATTCGGAGATCCCTGTGGATTATCGCTTGAAGCTACGGAGTTACGTGCTATGAGTGGTACTCTCGGCAGGCGGCGTGCCGCTTCGTTGAGAGGGATGGATTACATATGGGAAACCGAGTACAGTGAGGTCAATCCTATACGAATTTTCAACACTTTCAACGTCCCAACAACGCAAAATCTATGTCCAGTAGTATATCTACATATTCGAACCAGGACATTCGTGGTGATGTTGAACGTAATAAGCGAACGAATAGACTGGCGAGCATGGCCACAGTGTTATAGATACATCAATGGGTTGATCTAGCATGCGTTAATAGGTTAAACACTTTGTCTGCTCAGAAGATTTTTTCAAAAATGTTAATCTTTATATGAAAAAAAAAGAAGTAACGGGATTATTTATTCATCAAATGGAAACATAAAACATCAGGAACGTAGATGTATTCTAGGAATAAACCATAGTGCAGAGAAGATAATTTGGTAACGATGATGACAAGCGGATGAGGAAACTTTGCAGAAGCACATCAATGCATGGCTGTTAGCATGTCAGAAGTACAACATGAAAATTAATGTAAAAAAAAACAACAGAAGTTATGAAAATTAGCCAGTCTTCAATAACAATGAATATAACAATAGATAACACCAAAGTGAAACAAGCCAAAGAATTTAAATATCTAGGCAGGATTTTTTTCCGAAGATGGAAGACTAGATAGAGAAATAGTAACAAGATGCCAGAAAGCAAACACAGTGACTTACCAACTTCCACCATTACTTCTTCATCCAGAGATCAAGATGGAAATTTAAAAAAAAAATAATATGTACAATTTTTATACCAACACTGTGCTACCAATGTCAAACATGGTCTTTAACAGCTTCGCAGCAAAGAAAAATCGTCACATGTGAAATGAAGTGTCTGAGAAAAGCTGCAATGGTTACCAAACTAGATAAAATAAGAAATAAAGAAATTAGGAAAAGAGTTGGTATAATATCATGTATCGAACATATTGAGAGACAGCAAGTAAAATGGTTCGGTCACCTTATGAGAATAAAGCCAAACCAAATACCAATAAGAACATATAATACAAGAATATCTGGGCGTAAGGCCAAAGGTAGTCCAAGAAAATGGTGGATAGAAAACATAAAGATAACCTTGAACAAATATGGAATAAATGCAACCTCGGCGACACATCTGGCCGTGGAACGACAGCTTAAGCTCCCACCCCTACGCTTAACGGCAAGTGTGAATGCGATCAACAATCATTCGACCCAAAAGTCATGCCGAAGTCTCATGTATCAGGCAGAAATATTGCACCAAAGCTGTAAACCATGATACAATGAATTTATTTCATGGAATTACATGCTACTAATCTGCAGTAGTTTAAGAATTCTACTATATTGCATGGGGATTGATCTGATGGGCAAATGATGACACCCTCCCACATTTCCCATGCGAACTGTGTAATTTCAACACCTGTACATATTTATACCGAGTACTTAACGACATTATAAACGTAACTGGGCCCACTTTACGCGTTTTCCTTGAGTTTATTTATATTTAAATAAGCATGTGTCAGATTTACGTGCCGATCAAAGACACCAGACTCTTCTGATTGTTGTCGATTTGTCTCTGAACATCATCACTTGCCCAAAAGGCATCAACACAATCATTCAGCTGACGGTTTGTTTGAATAATGACAGGTAATTCAAAGAGGTATTTAGATCACATTCACACATGTGCTAACATGTGCAATTGAGTACCTGCAAGTTCTCATGTTTTCTTGTTGTGTTCTAAGTACCTGCATGTTCTCATGTATGCGTGGGTGTTCTAAGTACCTGCAAGTTCTCATGTCTACGTGGGGTTTTTCTAAGTACCTCCATGTTCTCATGTTTTCTTGTAGTGTTCTAAGTACCTGCATGTTCTCATATCTTCTTGTAGTGTTCTAAGTACTTGCATGTTCTCATGTCTCCTTGTTATGTTCTAAATACCTGCATAATCTTATGTCTTCTTGTTGTGTTCTAAGTACTTGCATGTTCTCATGTATGAGTGGGGTGTTCCAGGTACATGCATGTTCGCATGTATGTGTTGGTGTTCTAAGTACTTGCATGATCTCATGTCTCCTTGTTATGTTCTAAGTACATGCATGATCTTGTCTTCTCGTTGTGTTCTAAGCACTTGCATGTTCTCATCTCTTTTAGGGTGTTCTAAGCACCTGTATGTTCTCATATCTACGTGGAGTGTTCTAAGTACCTACATTTTCTCATATCTACGTGGGGTGTTCTACGTATTTGAATATTCTCAATGTCGTATTTATTCTCTCAAGGGAAGAATTTTATTGTGATGTAGTATTAAAGAATCATTAGGTTGTACGTAGAGCGCAGCATATACTTTCTGGTGAACTAGTTCAAAATTCTTCTGTCAGATATGTTGATACATATGCAGTGATATATGTTGTACATTTATCAACCCCCGCCACCTAGCAGCCTGCCACAAAAGGACAAAGGTACAACATCCACTGGCCTGCAAATGTTCATTATCTATTGGGATCATAGGTCAGATGAAATCGAGACAAGACATGTAGTGACAATTATAATTCTTCGCAGATGACGGATTGTCAACATAACCCCTAACGTTCCTTAGTCACCTCCTACAACATGACTGGAAAGAAGACAATATACTTGTTATTTGCATCCTGCACTGGAAGTCTTGGCTCCCGCTGCCACTCTAGTGGAAGAAGAAGACGAAATGGAATAATGTTGAAAGACAAAAAAACCATACTGTGATAATCTTTCAGGATTCTGTCAAAAGTTGAACGAGTTCACAACTTTCACAATATCGGAAAGATTCGGATAGTCTTAGAATTATTTCTTAGGATAAAGTCATTGTGGAAAGTCATTCGGTCAGGCAAGAGTGTACACTGTGTCCAAATAGTGAGTCAGTCAAGTTAGAGTGTACACTGTGCGCAGGTAGTCAGTCAGACAAGTGTGAACACTGTGTGTAGAAAGTCAGTCAGACAAGTGTGTACACTGTGTGTAGAAAGTCAGTCAGACAAGTGTGTACACTGTGTGTAGAAAGTCAGTCAGACAAGTGTGTACACTGTGTGTAGCAAGTCAGACAAGAGTGTACATTTTGTATAAAAATTTTGTCAGACAAGAGTGTACACTGTGTACAGAAAGTCAGTCAGACAAGAGTGTACTGCGTAGAAGACACTTTTAGAATACTGGAACAACTCAGTAAAAAGTGAGTAATTTGTTTGTGTTCAGTGTAATGTTTGCATGTGTACAGTGTAATGTTTGCATGTGTACAGTGTAATGTTTGCATGTGTACAGTGTAATGTTTGCATGTGTACAGTGTAATGTTTGCATGTGTTCAGTGTAATGTTTGCATGTGTACAGTGTAATGTTTGCATGTGTACAGTATAATGTTTGCATGTGTACAGAGTAATGTTTGCATGTGTACAGTGTAATGTTTGCATGAGTACAGTGTAATTTTTGCATGTGCACAGTGTGATGTTTGCATGTGTACAGTGTGATGTTTGCATGTGTACAGTGTAATGTTTGCATGTGTACAGTGTAATGTTTGCATGTGTACAGTGTAATTTTTGCATGTGTACAGTGTAATGTTTGCATGTGTACAGTGTAATATTTGCATGTGTACAGAGTAATGTTTGCATGTGTACAGTGTGATGTTTGCATGTGTACAGTGTAATTTTTGCATGTGTACAGTGTGATGTTTGCATGTGTACAGTGTGATGTTTGCATGTGTACAGTGTAATGTTTGCATGTGTACAGTGTAATGTTTGCATGTGTACAGTGTAATTTTTGCATGTGTACAGTGTAATGTTTGCATGTGTACAGTATAATGTTTGCATGTGTACAGAGTAATGTTTGCATGTGTACAGTGTGATGTTTGCATGTGTACAGTGTAATGTTTGCATGTGTACAGTGTAATTTTTGCATGTGTACAGTGTAATGTTTGCATGTGTACAGTGTAATGTTTGCATGCTTTCAATTATAGTGTGAATACGTACAGAAGCACGATAAATTGGTAGCATATCGTATTCACGTCGAAGTCATCAACCCATTTTAGACTGTATCGATTTTATAGGCAAAATAAATGTTTAATAGTATGTCATTGCTTTATGAACAGTCCGCATGCTTAATTGCCTACTCGTTAGTTTCGAACCCAGTACCGTATCCGTCACAGTTTCGCTATGAAGCCTACCTCCCCGACACAGAACAGGACATGAGTACAGTATCTCAGTTACAATCAATACAAGGTAACTGCGTGAAACGTAACAACAATTGTACTTAAAGACACTTATTAGTTGTATTCTGTCGTGTCTGATTGAAGCGATTATATAAACCTGTATAAAGTACAATTATCTCAGTTAAATGCATGTCTGGTTAAATTTGTCTAACGTTTCGTTCATTAAGAGAAAACGTCAAGTTTCCCATTAAGATAAGCTTTACTGTACACACATACAATGTAATACTAATATAGATTCATCATCAAGTGACATATTATTTCCAGAACGTAGTCTTTCCTATGGATCTCTTGCAATTCTCCGTGGTCCTGATTAAGTTGCCCTGCATCTTTCGGTGACATGCGCAGGCATTCTTGAATGTCTTTTGTCCAACGGCGTCTTGGTTGGCCTTTGCCCCTGTTGCCTTCTATCATCCCCTCCATTAACACTCTCGCCATGCCGTCGTGTCTCTTAATATGACCGAAAAAAGCTAGCGTTTTCTTTAATATAGTGTTCAGAAGCCAGCCTTCCTGTACGTTAATTGTTCGTAACATCTGCTGGTTTGTTTTCTTCGCTGTCCATGGTATTGTCAAAACTCTTCTATAACACTTTAATTCAAATTCAATATAGATTGCAAAAAATAATATTTATGTAAAGTAAAAAAAGTTATACTTATTAGTTAATTCTTTTGCTGTTTGGTGGTACATACGACAGACGTCATGCCTCTACATGCATTTCGGTTCGTTGCAAGCTGTTGTAGTTCTTGGGTGATGTTAATGCCCATTGCCATTGCCTCGTTCTTGAAAGTTATATTGTAATCATCATGTGATATATTCTTTCCAGAATGTAGTCTTCTTAATGGGTTCTCTGAACACTCCGCGATTCTGGGAGAGTTGACCTTCCGAAGCTAGAGACATGCTTAAAAATCTGATATATCACTGCGCCATCGTCGTTCTTGGGCGCCATCTTCCCATGTTGCCTTAACTATGCTTCAGCTATAATCTTTCCATGCTTTTATGTCTCTTTATATTACAAAAAAAAAATTTAAAAAAAAAAAAAACAAAAAAAAAAAAACAACAACAACAAACAAAACTTAACTTTCTTATTATGTTGTTGTTAAGGAGCCAGCCCTCTTCGTCGTTTATTGACATTAGCAATTCTTGATTTGCCCTTGTAGCTGTCCATGATATACTTAAAATTCTTCTGTAACATCTCATTTCATAAGCCCCGTTCCTCTTTGTTACTGTTTTATTGAATGTCCATGCTACAGAGCCGTGTATTGTCACTGAAAAAACACATGTTTTAATCATACATAGTTTGGCTATGCTGCTGGTTCCTTGCCAAAGACTATTCATTTGGGCCGGTTTCGAAGCTGCCATTGCAATTTTTTCTCTTGATATCCACAGCGCAGTCTCCTGAGCTAATTATGTTTGTGCTCAAATACTCGAAACTTGTTACCTTCTCAAGTTCAAAATTGGCAATTATTATCTCTGGTCAAAATTTCACATGATCCATTGTCAGAATTTTAGTTTTCTTCATATTTAATAACATGTTTTGGGTTTCCCTGTACTTTTTGGTTGACATTAATAATTGCTTTAGACCATCTTCCGCCCGTGTGTTGCCGGGGCCCGAAAGGGGAGCAAAGAATAGCAACACTGTTTACCTTCCACGAATGTCGTAAAAAGCGACTAAGGAGGTTATGGGATGGAGTTGGCTGTCCCATCCCATATAGAGTCAGTGACCCAAAGCCACGCTAAAGTCGGATGTGTCAGGCCAAACGGCGCAGATATCGCATCAATTCTGTACACCATGACACAGCGCATTCCGTTCTCCGGACTACAGCCTGCAAATCTGCAGGAGTTTGAGAACGAACGCAGAAGAAGAAGAATAAGAATATCATCTTCGATTGTTGCTATAGAACTGTATCGTCAGCGCGCATGATTTCTGGGATCTCTTGACCGTTGATGAAAAAAGGTTGGAAGTCAGCATATGCGATGTTATTTTTTTTACATTTCTCATTATGTTTTCAGCTTATATGTTAAACAGCTACGGTGACAGTGTGCATCCTTGCCTAACTCCTATTTGTACATTAAACCATTCTGATGTTGTTCCGTTTACATTTACTGCTGCCTCTTGCTCGTGATACAGCATTGCGAAATGAGGTGTTTTTGGAACCCCATGTGGTCCATAGTTTTCCACAGTTTGTGATATCCTACACAATCGAACGTCTTGGTGTAGTCAATAAATATGCGTGTAGGTATATATATTGTAATTGGTTTGATGAGGGTATCCTATTAAGAACGTAACCATCAACACATAATGTTTTAGTCTTAGGGAATTTTAGGCACTATAAATACGTTCAGTAGTTTGTCATTGGTTTCTGAAAACTCCATATGCATATTTGCCTGTGGCGTGAATCGAACTCGGTACCTTGGCTATCAGAGATGTGCTCTTTACCAACCCCCCACAGAGCCGGGAATATATTGTAATACAAAGACATAATGACAAGGTTTAGTCAGCCTACATATTATATAGTCATGTCCATGTTGGACTGGCATCCAAGGCTGTGTCTTGTTACAAATAAAGCTTTAAATATATGAAATATCCAGTATAGTATTGTGTTTTACTCTTTCTTTTTCATTTTTATCCAGTATAGTATTGTGTTTTACTCTTTAATTTTCATTTTTATCCAGTATAGTATTGTTTTACTCTTTCATTTTCATTTTTATCCAGTATAGTATTGTTTTACTCTTTCATTTTCATTTTTATCCAGTATAGTATTGTTTTACTCTTTCATTTTCATTTTTATCCAGTATAGTATTGTTTTACTCTTTCATTTTCATTTTTATCCAGTATAGTATTGTTTTACTCTTTCATTTTCATTTTTATCCAGTATAGTATTGAGTTTTTCTATTTCATTTTCATTTTTATCCAGTATAGTATTGTTTTACTCTTTCATTTTCATTTTTATCCAGTATAGTATTGTTTTTGTGTGTGCTCAAGAGACATATTGGTTTAGAAAGATTAATGATGGATGGGAACGTTCCAGGTAGAGAAAAAGAGGCAGACGAAGAATACGATGGACTCATGACATCGAAGACTTTCTGAACATAACACTAGAAGAAGAGCCAAGAGGCTTACAGTGTGGCAGTGAGGGCAAAGTTCTTAAAAGGACACGTAACAAATATTTTGCTTATACCGACAATGTACATCCAGTTAAGTGGATTCTAATTATTTAAATTTGTT
Source organism: Meghimatium bilineatum (assembly GCA_034231615.1). NCBI lineage: Eukaryota > Metazoa > Mollusca > Gastropoda > Stylommatophora > Philomycidae > Meghimatium > Meghimatium bilineatum. The sequence continues at coordinate 12,483,931 of CM067314.1, forward strand.
TTAGTTAATTTTTACAAATTTGTTTTAGTTAATTTTTACAAATTTGTTTTAGTTAATTTTTACAAATTTGTTTTAGTTAATTTTTACAAATTTGTTTTAGTTAATTTTTACAAATTTTTTTATTTTGTATACTCTGTTGTCTCGTTGACAACTGACCTCAAATATTTCCACCCCATTAATTTTGGCTACTTATTTCGGTACAGTAAAAGTAGTCGCAAACACATAGTCAAATTATTTCCATTGTCTATGTATGCAAATTTCATGCTCATAATTTAATAATTTCAATATTTTTAAATTTTAGTGTTTGAGTTAGGATAGTTGTGTTGTACATAACTAACCCTAACCCCAACCCTAAATAAATAAATATTTCAATTATTAGATGACGAACATGAAATTTACAAACATAGACAAGAGAAATAATTAAACACGTGGCGGCGTCTACTTGTGCTGTACCCTTATTTCTTCCAGTATCTTTTAATGTTCATTATATCATTCTATTTAGTCTTTCTAGCTATTTACTGTTTCCTCATGCATCTGTTTATCTTTATATTTAGAGACGTTTTGATGGAAACGTCGATTCCTTTAAAAAAAATCATTTTGATATATTTATGTTTACATATATATATATATTTATTTATCAAGCTCCATTCCAATACTGTTTGTATAAATATACGCAATATAATATTTATGTTGATAATAGAAAGTATTATTTATTTTTTAAAGTAATATGTCACACGCACGCACGCACGCATGCACGCACGCACACACACACGCACACACACACGCAAACACATTTGTAACACATAATCTAAATGACGTCAAAGTTCCTGCGTTCCAGCGCGCGATCTGTATCATCAAATACGTAGTGCGCAAATGCGCATACAGGCGTATTTTTCTCTAAACATATAAACCTAGTTCCTGCTTTGATTATATATGCTTCAATCTCTCTATCTCGCACAGGTACCAAAGAGTTCACTGACATTCTTACGTTCTTGACAATCTGAAAACGCAGATGAGAATCTTGGGGAATTCAGAGACGGTTCTCATGGAAGAATTATGCACAGGCAGACTGGCAGTCTGTTATGAACTCTGACCTTTAATGTTCTGCGCAAGTCGTTGATTGTGATCAATGATTCTTAAGTTATGTCTGAAAGAGGCTCACAATCAAGCAGATGATTGCGTGAGAACAACTGTTGAAGATATATATATAGGCTATATAGTAAAGTTTGTTTTTATACTTTATCCCAAATACAATTGAAACAGAAGTGAAAAGAAGGTATGTTTACTAACACAGTTAATATCAGGGTTGCCATAAAGTTAAAATTATTTACGACCACATTTATGTTAATAAATGACCAAACTACTGTATTATTTACAAAAAAACAACCGAAAACATAATTAATAATCTTGAATTTACTGAAGTACAATAAAAGGGAGCTAATTTTAATAATGTAGATTAAACTATATTGATTGTACAACTCTTGATTCTATTGTGATATAATTTACGAGAGAAAAAAAATAGTACACCAGCCACTTCCTTTTGCTATTTGTACACCAGCCACCTCCTTTCGCTATTTGTACACCAGCCACGTCCTTTCGCTATTTGTACACCTGCCACTTCCTTTCGCTATTTGTACACCAGCCACTTCCTTTCGCTATTTGTACACCAGCCACTTCCTTTCGCTATTTGTACACCAGCCACGTCCTTTCGCTATTTGTACACCAGCCACTTCCTTTCGATTGTATAATCTATTTTTGGTAAATTAAAAACAAAATTAGGGATACCCCATAAATTGCGTCAAAATAAAGGCGGGGCGGGGTTATGAATTGGGATATGAAAAAGTTTAACAGCTGATAATATGGAGGGGGGGGGGGGGAGAAGGGAGTTTGAGAAATCTTGACGTCAAGAATATAATTTTCTTTATACAGCAATTAAATTATATGGAGCGAATTTATGTTCTAACAATCAGAAACAAAAGATCAATAGTTTTCAAATGCATATGTTTCGTATGCATTGTTGGGGGTGGGAGGGGTGTGTTAACTTGTTCACAAAGTGGTGGGGAGTTGGGGTAAAAATAACTGGCTACAAAATTGTTGAGATAATTTATAGAAATTGTTAGGTAGTGGAAATGAAGCTGTTAGGTAGTGGTAACAAAAAAAGTCCATCCCAAAATTCAATGTTGAAAACTGATATTTCAGAGAAAAAGGTGCAACTGCATAAGCTATAACGTGTTATATTGTGCCGCGTCTCGTCAGTAGCAACCACTGTTGTGTGTCGAAAACTGTCAATACTGCACTTCCCATGTTAGGGAGTTGAAGGGAAGTTTCGAGTGCCCTGTGTGATAAAGACCGCATGCCTTTTTGCTGTCGCCGCATCATGTTCAGAGTGAGTTCTTTAACTTACACTCCGATAGAAAAAGACATCTGTGTTTACCGGGGATCGAACCATGGACCCCAGGGGTGTAAGAACAAAGCTCTATCCTATCGACCATGCGCCACACTGTCTTGTGTCGCTGTGTGAGACACACCTGATTTATTTGGATGTTATGTCTGTGCCGGCGCATAAGCAGAGAAGTCAGCAGGTCATCAATAGTTCAACAATAGTTGAATATCAACATTCTGTATTCATGATACGCATCATTGATTCTGAATATGTTGTGTTTTTAAGATTTCGAAGAAAAACAGCATCAATTACAAGAAGAGATCATGTGAGGAATGAAGAGATTACAAGAAGAGATAATGTGAGGAATGAAGAGATTACTAGAACTGTTGGAACAACAACATCTGTGGTTAAAAAAAAAGTGAACAACAAAGGCTGACATTGTTCAGCCACTTCATGATGTTAAACCATTACATCTTCATCAAGTGACATATTCTTTTCAGAAAGTAGTCTTTCCTATGGATCTCTTGAATTCTCCGCCGTCTTGAGCAAGTTGTCCTGCTTCTTTTAGTGACATGCGCAAGCATTCTTGAATGTCTTTTGTCCAACTTGGTCGGCCTTTGCCTCTGTTGCCTTCTATCATCTCCTCCAGTAACACTCTCTCCATTCCGTGGAATCTCTTAATATGACCGAAAAAAACGATTACTCAACCATTACTGGCTAGCAGAAATAGCATGCAACATGTGAACCAAAACACCAAGCGGTAGAATAAGGCAAGGAAGAAGGTAGATTGAAGGGGACCTACCGGCGTTTTTAAATGGCATAGTATTATTTCATACCAAGCGACGAAACGTGCAATATTATCAAACGACCAAATGTACAATAGTATCAAACGACCAAATGTACAATAATATCAAACGACCAAATGTACAATAGTATCAAACGACCAAATGTACAATAATATCAAACGACCAAATGTACAATAATATCAAACGACCAAATGTACAATAATATCAAACGACCAAATGTACAATAGTATCAAACGACCAAATGTACAATAATATCAAACATCTAAATGTACAATAGTATATGGGAACCACACCTGGAAAACTATCAAGCGACCAAGCGTGCAATGCCCCCAAAACCGATGGTCAGTTAACCTTGCGACGACTAGAAACAAAGGCAGGGAAATGACAATAGATCGATGCCATGTTTTTCTGTTTCTTAAGAAAGGTTCGTTTGCCTAAAGTTTGTTGAAGCGGAATGTTCCAATAAACGCCGATGGAGATGTTTGTATGTGTTATGATCCCTAGGAATTATGAAGTCCATATTTCTTATGTGCAATGATGCTCATATTTCTTATGTGCAAAGAAACCCGTATTTATTATGTGCTAGTAAGCTCATATTTCATATGTGCAATGAAGTCTTTATTTATTAAGTGCAATGAAGCCCACCCCTCTTTCTTATATGCTATGCAATGAAGCCCATATTTGCTTCTGAGCAATGAAGCCCATATTATTGATGTCCAATGCAGCCAAATATTGCACTTGTAACGAAGCCCTTACTTTGTATGTGCAATGAAGCCATTACTTCTTATGTGTAATGAAGCCCTTATGTCTTATATGCAATGAAACCCTTATTTCTTATGTGCAATGAAGCCCTTACTTCTTATGTGTAATGAAGCCAATACTTCTTATGCGCAATTAAGCCCTTACTGCCGAAGACGGATGTGTCGGGCTATTGGTGCAAATAAAACGGTGCCACAACGCATTTCCATTCTCTGGACTTCATCCTGCCGGATATCTAAGTAGGTACATTATCCTGCTACAAGAGAGATCCAGCGGGAGTTTGAGAATGAACGCTGAAGAATAAGAAGAAGAAGAAGAAGAAGCCCTTATTTCTTATGTGCAATGATGAGTTTGTGCAATTTTCTTGCATAGTGAGATGACTTGAACTCTGCACGCCATACTTGGAGAAGAAACTTGAAAATGTGGTTTATGTTTGTATGTATGTGGAAGGCATGTGTATATGTATGTTGAAGACATGCGTGTATTCTTTGGAGACATGTTCCATCATTTTGTATGTATACATCCAATCACATGGTAGCCTGCAAGCGTTTGGTGGTATTAGTGTTGGCCACCTGTGACAATATACTCTCCCACAGCTATCATGGTTTCAATATGCATAACACTGGAGATAACAATAAAACGAAAGAGGAAGACGGTGAAATACACGCATAGAAGATTTGCCAAACATAATATAAGAGGGATGACGAAGGAGTGGAACAAATTATTTGAAATAGTAGCTGCAGCTATAATACAATGAATGGGTTTTTGTTGTTGTGCTCCGTAAGGAGCTTCAATTTGATTAGATAAATGTTGTTTTATTTGAAGAGCCGAATATATGTTAACCGTTTTAATCTTATTGTTATTTGTTCGTTCAGACGAAGATCTTGGATCGAAACGTTAACCGTTTTCGTCCGTATTCAGTTTCTTATAAATTATTTTTTTATCATCTTTATATTAGTAGTGGTAGGTATTTATAAAATATATTTACTTATTCATTATTATTAACTTGGTATTTGCGTTACTACACCCTATACCTAATTGTTGAGTCTTTGCAGAGTTTGTGATCATTATGTTGGTATCATATTTTATTCAGGATGTAGCCATCAACCTAACATTTTCTGGCTCTAGTGATTTTATATGCACTATAAATACGTTCATTAGTTTGCTACTAATTTCTGAACGGTTCGGACACACAATTGTCTGTGGCGAGATTCGAACCCGGTATTTTGGTCGTCACAAACGCGTCCTGCACCTAGCCGTCATAGACGAGTCCTGCAAAACCAGTATATAATTATATATACAAATATATTTAACCAGCATTGGAAAGTTTTGAAGGTCTGACAAGTGAGTAATGAGATTAGTCATATTTGAAGGTCTGACAAGTGAGTCATAAGAAAAGTCACATTTGAAGGTCTGACAAGTGAGTAATGATATCAGTCACATTTGAAGGTCTGACAAGTGAGTCATAAGAAAAGTCACATTTGAAGGTCTGACAAGTGAGTCATGAGATCAGTCACATTTCACAAACACAACCTGAGAAGATGACACATTTATTATGTTAGGTCTCTTTTGCGTTGAAGCCTCACAACACTGAATCTTTATAATGACACATTCACCCTCTATGAGTAGGAGGGTTCTTCTGACAGTATTGTGTAACACTGAGAGTTTGAACCCATTTGGGTATGATATTCACCAGTTATCCTTTTGTGCCTTGAAGCGCCAGGGAGTAGATGATTGTTCTGGAGATAGCTTTGTTCCAACCAACCAACAAACCAACCAACCAACCAGCCAAGCAAGCAAACAGCCAACAAACAACCAACCAACTAACCAATCATCCAACCAATCAAACAACAAACAAACCAATCAACCAACAAACCATCAACCAACAAACACACAACAAACATACAACAAACAAACAACCAACCAAGCAAACAATGAACAAACTACCAACCATCCAACAACCACCCAACAAACCAAACAACCTACAAATGAACCAAACAACCAACCAAAAAAACCAACCAACAAACCAATTAAACAACCAACCAAAAAACCAAACAACAAACCAAGCAAACAGCCAACCAAACAACCAACCAACAAACCAACCAACAAACAAAGCAAACAACCAACCAACAAACCAACCAATAAACCAAGCAAACAGCCAACCAAAGAAACAACCAATAAATCAAGAAAACAACGAACTAAACAGCCAACCAACAAACCAACCAAAAAAACAACCAACTAACAAACCAACAAACCAACAATCCAACCAACTAACCAACCAACAAACAAAGCAAACAGCCAACCAAAGAACGAACCAATAAATGAAGCAAACAACCAACCAACAAACCAACCAAAAAAAACAACCAACTAACAAACCAAGCAAACAATCAACCAACCAACCAACACAATCTGCATTCCATGTGGCTGAATAGAAATGCTTAAATAAAATAAAAATTAACTAAAAAAATCCAACAGGCACTTGTAGGAATTCTGAACAACTTTCAAATCAAAAGAATTCCAGAGAGGCCCCAATCTGGAACTTTAAGTACAAGTACAACTCCACCGCCTAACATAACGAATAAGAATGACAAACACGTTTCTCCCTAGGGGTTTAAACACAATCACAACCATCATCATCAATAACAATGATGAAAGGATGTGTCACAGTTTATGTTGATAGACGATAGTTTAAGTCTCTGAATACAAGCACCAAACACCGCACATGTAGAAAAACAAACACCGTAAAAAATAAGGAATTCGATGGAAATAAAAAAAAAATTAAGTGCAGACAAATCGTGGTAGGTGACTAGGAGAACTCTTCTAATAATGTGTGCAAAATCCTGCATTATTAGTTCATTATTTAGGACAGTGGCGTGCAGTAATTTATCTAGTAAGACTAGGCTAGTCCACAGTCATTTTTAGCAAAACTATTATTGAGTTTAATTTCCATGAAATATTACAGGATATTGTATAATTAGTATAGCGCGTTTAGCTAGCTTTGCTATAAAACAAATGTAATTATCCGAGTAACCGTCTGACTTATTAAAGCCATTTTTTGCACACCATGTTATTTTTGGTTCATCATCATTAAGTGCCGTCGCCGCAACGAAGGTTGGCTGCAACGGATCTCCAACATCCCCTGTCTCTTGTCTTGGTGGTGCATTCTGCTAGAATGTAACCTGTCCATCGTGTGTTGTTACTCTTCCACTTGTATCTCTGCATACCTCTTATTCGCCTCCCTTTGGCTTTGCCCTCAAGTAAGGTCTTCAATAAGGTGTCATGTTTTTAATGTGTCCAAAATATTTTATTTGCCTGATCTTTATTTCTCTTAGTAATTCTTTCTTGATATTAAGTGTCTTTAGCACCTCTTTATGTGTTTTCTTCTCTGTCCATGATGTTCTCCCTACACTTCTATATACCAACATCTCAAAGGCATCAATTCTGTCTTCTAATTGTTTATTTAGTGTCCATGTTTCTGAGCCATACATTAATATGGAATAGATGTAGCATTTTATAATTCTCATTTTTAACTTGTTTGTATTTTGTTAAGATGTTAATATTTTCCTCATGTCATTGAAGGTACTTTTAGCCATTCCTATTCTCCTTTTAACTTCTGTTTCACATCTGCCATCATTTGTGACTATGTGTCCAAGATATTGAAAATGTTTTACTTGTTGTAGTTTCTCTCCATGTATGTTCATGTTTAGCTCTTGTTCTTCCGTGTCTTTGCTTATTTTTGGTTAGACCCAACAAATTTATACTTTATATTTGTGCATCATGACCAGTTTTTATGCACGAAAGAAATCCTGTGATCTTCGCCGGCATACAAATTAATGTGTCTCGAAAAAAGAAGTTTTTTCACTTCGGACATTACACCGGATACAACTGTTAAACACCGCCTGTCCTGTCTTGTGTGTTGTCTTGTGTTGTCTTGTGTTTAGAGTACATAACTCTCCATCTTCACGATTAAATAATTCCAAACGTGTGCTAAATAAATCAAGTGCAAATGACGTGATATTATAATTGATTGTGTCATGTGACTTATTCTCTTCATAACTTTGTTTTCCCAATGAACTCCCTGAATCCCCTTCTGACTTCCCGATGCGGCTTGCATTTTCCAACGATATATTCATGTTATCTTTAATGTCGTCAGTCTATCGTCTTCTTGGTCTGCCCTTTCTCCTCGTACCAGGTACTCTGCTCTCCATTATTTGTGTTTCTAAACAGTTGTGTCTCTTAATATGACCAAACAGGTGTAGTTTTCTTTTTGCTATTGTGTTTAGTAACCAACACTCTGGAATCTTCGTGTTTATAATATCTGAGTTTCTCTTTTTCCCTTTTTTTCCTAAGTATCTTTTCTGTAGCATTTCACCTCAAAGGTGTAGATCTTCTTTGCCGCTGTTTTACTTAGGGTCCATGTTTGACAGTCGTATGTTGCAACCGGAAAAATAAAAGATCGTAGCATTAGCAATTTATTTTCCATTGTGTTGTTTTTCCATATGTTTTTCAACAGTGTTATATCACTCTCTTCCTTATTTCTGCCATACAGTCTCCTACACCATTGATGTTTGCTCCCAAGTATTCGAATTTATTCACACATTCTATTTCGGTATTGTCTATTCTGATTTGTGGTTGTTGTGTTGTTATATCTGTTGACATAATTTTTTTTGCAAATTTAAATATAAGTTGTGTGATTCGCGGTATTTCTTTGTGCTCTTGATTAGATGTTCCAATCCCTTTATATTATTTGAAAGAAGCACTGTTGTCTGCGTAGCGTAATTCAGGGATTTCGAATCCACCTATGTTTAAAGCGTGGTAGTCAGCGTTGTGTATGTCTTCTCTCACATTCCTCATTATATTTTCTGCGTAGATGTTGAACAGGTATGGGGAGAATGTGCATCCCTGCCTTACTCCACTCTGTGCCTCAAACCAGTCTGAGAGATCGCCCTCCAATTTCACTGCAGCCTTTTGATCTTGGTAAAGTTCTTCTATTAGATGAATCAGATGACCTGGGAAACCAACCCATGCTGTTCATTATTTCTCATAGTTTCTGGTGTTGGACACAGTCGAACGAGTTTGAGCAATTTATGAAACACATGTGCAAGTCGTTTGAGAATAAAATAATTTATTGTAAACACCCTATTTTTGTATGTGATAAAATAATTTATTGTAAACACCCTATTTTTTTATGCGAGATGTGTCTGGACAAGTAGACGTTTGATCTATATCGCAAATAGAAGACAATTGAAAATAATAAATGCATTTTTAATTAAAACAATAATTTATATGGTCTATATCAGGGGTCGGCAACCTATGGCACGCGTGCCACACTTGGCACGCCAAGCAATTTAAATGGCACGCAGATTCTTCACGTTTCCTGTATATAGTGTATTATAAATCGATTAGCGGGGTTTCCTAGCTCATTTCGGCACTTGGGAGTAGAAGGGTACCAGCCACAGACTTATCCAGACTTGTTGTAACAGCAGTCTAAGTAGGTCAGGGGAACAGTCTATATGCGAAATCTCAGAAACTAACGACAACTAGCGAGATCAAAATTGTATTTGATTCTTGCAATGGCAAGGCTCCCATTAATAATAAAAAAAGTTTTTTTAAAAATCTTTCAAGAAACTCTATTTATTTTAATGTTGTTTATAACTTTACGTATTATTGAATATCACTATATTAATTAATTAAAATATAAAAATATATATGGTAAATATATGGTAAAATAAGAATAATGACATCGACTTGTATAAAATGATATGTGATGTTGGCATTCTGAATAATTAAAAACCTTAACTTGGCACACAGTTAGCAAAAGGTTGCCGACCCCTGGTCTATATGATTTTAAATTAACACACACAATTTTAATTGAATGCATGATATATAAGCCGAGATAAATGATTTCAAAATTAGACAAAGCGAGCGAAACGTGCTATAGATGTATTTATATATCAATGAGGAGGTTGAATTGTCTATTGTCTTTTCCCAGGTGGTTTGTGATCCACTCTTGCCGTTAAGCGTAGGGGTGATTGGAGCTCGAGCTTGCGTTCTATAGCCAGATGTGTGGCCTCGGCTGTGCTATGACCGTGTCTGTACAGGATGTCCCTGACGTTTTCTATCCATCTTTTCCGTGGTCTTCCTCTAGCTTTGTACCCTGATCTCATTTGGTTATATGCTTGTACGGGCAACTTTTCGTGATGCATTCTCATAATGTGGCCAAACCACTTGATCTGTTCTCTCTCTATGTAATCTGTACAAGATATTATACCTATTCTTTCCCTGATATATTCCTTTCGCAATCTATCAAGCCTAGTGACCCCGGCAGCTTTCCTCAAGCATTTTTATCTCACATGTAACTATCTTTAGAAGGTTTAATCTGCGTCACAAATCCTTTTATTATGTTCAGAAATGGCATCACACAAGTGGTCCAGTTTCAGTAATCGAAACAGGAAGGACAGACTGGCTCTGAGTAACTTGTCATAGCGACGCGCAGTGACAACTCTAAAGCCTGTTAATGTCGACGCGCAGTGACAACTCTAAAGCCTGTTAATGTCGAAATGTCACGAACTAGCCTCCAAGTACAGGAATTTCCGTTGGGCAGACAGTCCAGAAATACGGTCGTAACGACTGTATCAATAATAATATGTCTGTATTAATCTGCATAAATAAAGACATCTTCATGCATTTATCCATCTTTCTGAATGTTTCTACCTGTATCCACATATCTAAATAAATGTTTCCACCTGTATCCAACTATCTGAACGAATGTTGCCACCTGTATCACCGAAGTAAATTAATATTACCACTTGTATCCATTTGTATGAATAAATGTTTCTACCTGTATCCAACTGTATGAATAAATGTTTCTACCTGTATCCATCTATATGAATAAATGTTTCTACCTGTATCCAACTATATTAATAAATGTTTCTACCTGTATCCAACTATATGAATAAATGTATCTACCTGTATCCATCTATCTGAATGGATGTTTCTACCTGTATCCAACTATATGAATAAATGTTTCCACCTGTATCCAATTATCTGAACGAATGTTGCCACCTGTATCACTTAAGTAAATTAATATTACTACTTGTATCCATCTGTATGAATAAATGTCTCTACCTGTATACAACTATATGAATAAATGTTTCTACCTGTATCCAACTATATGAATAAATGTCTCTACCTGTATCCAACTATATGAATAAATGTTTCTACCTGTATCCATCTATCTGAATTGATGTTTCTACCTGTATTCAACTATATGAGTAAATATTTCTGTCTGTAACCATCTGTCTGAATGGTTCTTTCTGCCTTTGTTTACTTTTACGGATTACACTATTATCTTTTATTTAACAATATGGAAGAAAGTGTCTACCTGAATATATATATATATATATATATATATATATATATATATATATATATATATATATATATATTCACATACGTATATGCATGAAGTGTCTACCTGTATGAGCTTAATGGAACAAAGTGTAAAAAAATATGTAACCTGTAAGAAATTATATGGATGAAGTGTCAACCTGTATGAACATATATCGATGAAAGTGTCTACCTGTGTGACCACATATCGATGAAAGTGTCTACCTGTATGAACACATATGGATGAAAGTGTCTACCTGTGTGAACACATATCGATGAAAGTGTCTACCTGTGTGACCACATATCGATGAAAGTGTCTACCTGTGTGAACACATATCGATGAAAGTGTCTACCTGTGTGACCACATATCGATGAAAGTGTCTACCTGTGTGACCACATATCGATGAAAGTGTCTACCTGTGTGAACACATATCGATGAAAGTGTCTACCTGTGTGACCACATATCGATGAAAGTGTCTACCTGTGTGACCACATATCGATGAAAGTGTCTACCTGTGTGAACACATATCGATGAAAGTGTCTACCTGTGTGACCACATATCGATGAAAGTGTCTACCTGTGTGAACACATATCGATGAAAGTGTCTACCTGTGTGACCACATATCGATGAAAGTGTCTACCTGTGTGACCACATATCGATGAAAGTGTCTACCTGTGTGACCACATATCGATGAAAGTGTCTACCTGTGTGTACACATATCGATGAAAGTGTCTACCTGTGTGAACACATATCGATGAAAGTGTCTACCTGTGTGACCACATATCGATGAAAGTGTCTACCTGTGTGAACACATATCGATGAAAGTGTCTACCTGTATGAACCCATATGGATCAAAGTGACTACCTGTGTGAACACATATTGATGAAAGTGTCTACCTGTGTGAACACATATCGATGAAAGTGTCTACCTGTATGAACACATATGGATGAAAGTGACTACCTGTATGAACACATATCGATGAAAGTGTCTACCTGTGTGAACACATATCGATGAAAGTGTCTACCTGTGTGAACACATATCGATGAAAGTGTCTACCTGTGTGAACACATATCGATGAAAGTGTCTACCTGTGTGAACACATATCGATGAAAGTGTCTACCTGTGTGAACACATATCGATGAAAGTGTCTACCTGTGTGAACACATATCGATGAAAGTGTCTACCTGTATGAACCCATATGGATCAAAGTGACTACCTGTATGAACACATATTGATGAAAGTGTCTACCTGTGTGAACACATATCGATGAAAGTGTCTACCTGTATGAACACATATGGATCAAAGTGACTACCTGTATGAACATATATTGATGAAAGTGACAACCTGTGTGAACACATATCGATGAAAGTGTCTACCTGTATGAACACATATGGATCAAAGTGACTACGTGTATAAACACATATGGATCAAAGTGACTACCTGTATGAACACATATGAATCAAAGTGACTACCTGTATGAACACATATCGATGAAAGTGTCTACCTGTATGAACACATATCGATGAAAGTGTCTACCTGTATGAACCCATATGGATCAAAGTGACTACCTGTGTGAACACATATCGATGAAATTGTCTACCTGTGTGAACACATATCGATGAAAGTGTCTACCTGTGTGACCACATATCGATGAAAGTGTCTACCTGTGTGAACACATATCGATGAAAGTGTCTACCTGTATGAACACATATGGATGAAAGTGTCTACCTGTGTGAACACATATCGATGAAAGTGTCTACCTGTGTGACCACATATCGATGAAAGTGTCTACCTGTGTGAACACATATCGATGAAAGTGTCTACCTGTGTGACCACATATCGATGAAAGTGTCTACCTGTGTGAACACATATCGATGAAAGTGTCTACCTGTGTGACCACATATCGATGAAAGTGTCTACCTGTGTGACCACATATCGATGAAAGTGTCTACCTGTGTGACCACATATCGATGAAAGTGTCTACCTGTGTGAACACATATCGATGAAAGTGTCTACCTGTGTGAACACATATCGATGAAAGTGTCTACCTGTATGAACACATATCGATGAAAGTGTCTACCTGTATGAACCCATATGGATCAAAGTGACTACCTGTATGAACACATATTGATGTAAGTGACAACCTGTGTGAACACATATCGATGAAAGTGTCTACCTGTATGAACACATATGGATCAAAGTGACTACCTGTATGAACACATATGGATCAAAGTGACTACCTGTATGAACACATATGAATCAAAGTGACTACCTGTATGAACACATATCGATGAAAGTGTCTACCTGTATGAACACATATCGATGAAAGTGTCTACCTGTATGAACACATATGGATCAAAGTGACTACCTGTATGAACACATATGGATCAAAGTGACTACCTGTATGAACACATATCGATGAAAGTGTCTACCTGTGTGAACACATATCGATGAAAGTGACTACCTGTATGAACACATATGGATCAAAGTGACTACCTGTATGAACACATATGGATCAAAGTGACTACCTGTATGAACACATATCGATGAAAGTGTCTACCTGTGTGAACACATATCGATGAAAGTGTCTACCTGTATGAACACATATGGATCAAAGTGACTACCTGTATGAACACATATCGATGAAAGTGTCTACCTGTATGAACACATATCGATGAAAGTGTCTACCTGTGTGAACTATTTTGTTTCGCGTTCTTATTAAAATCCCACCGAATCTATCTTGTAGCAGGATGTTCATTTCTAGATTTTTTGGTAAATGTATTCCAGGAAACGGAAAATGAGTTTTATTTGCACGAATGGCCCGAGACATATGACTTCGGTGTGGTATGAGTTCGTATGGATGAAAGTGTCTACCTGTATGCACCTTTAACGGAGATCGGAAACCTTTTTCAGGTCAGTTTTCATGATTCAGCTCTTGTCTGGTAGTATTAGGTCAAAGGGAGCAGTTAGCGCAGTGGTTAGCGCACTGGCTTCGCATATGAGTGGTCCTGGGTTCATTCCCCAGTTGCGGCGGAAATGTTTTCAGATCGCAACGGCTCCCAGGTCGACCCAGCCTTAAATGGGTACCGGATTAATCCGGGAAGTAAAGACTGCGAGGGAGAGGAGATGGCTACCGCCCTCATTTGCAGAGCCTGTGAAATGTGAGATCGCTAACATCTCACACCCCTACGGCATTAATAAATGCTATGGGTTACTTTACTTACTATTAGGTCAAAAACGTTTTTTTCTTATTTCAATGGAGTTTAAATTATTGTTTCTAGAGTTCGGGGACCCGTGCACAGTGCTTTGAGATAAGTTTGGTGGGTCAGATTTGGCTCACACATGACCTATATTGATGAAAATTTCTACCTGTATGTGCCTTTATGGTTCAAAGTGTCTACCTGTGTGCACTTTATGGATGAAAGTATTAACCTGAATGAGATTATATGCACGAAAGTAGCTACCTGCAATATGTTTTTAAGTAGGCAACGTTGCACATCCCAAGCGTACAGGAACCCCACCAGAAGGTTCAAAGTTCTAACAATTCCACCTCATTTTATTTGACTTGAAGTGACATAAAAATCTGCCTTGTCTCATCAAAAAAGCCTCTAGCTTTTCCCTAACAACAAAGACTGACTTTGATGGGGCTGATAGGATTTCTGCAAACCATTTTCAACATCAAAGTGACTCCTGTTTTCACCTTAAAATGTTAATGACACATATAAATATATACATCGTTTTTCTTTCTCTCCATGTCTATCGCTCTCTACTTCTTCTCGTTCTTATTCAATAGATGATGAATTCATTTAGTTCGCAACTTGTTATCTCGGATAAGTTTTTCATGTTCGCATAATTTCTTGGCAGAGTGCATATGTTTTATATATAATTTTTATTTTTACTATTGGACCATAACACATCTAGTTTTATGTGTGTTTTGTTTGTGTTTTTGTTCATATGTTTCACTCATATGTTTGATATTTACTTGAGACGCTTACACATCTAGTTCTATGTGTCTTTTGTTAGTGTTTTGTTCATATCTGTCACTCATATGTTTGATATTTACTTGAGACCCTTACACATCTAGTTCTATGTGTTTTTTGTTAGTGTTTTGTTCATGTTTCATTAATATGTTTGATATTTACTTGAGACCCTTACACATCTAGTTCTATGTGTTTTTTGTTAGTGTTTTGTTCATATCTGTCACTCATATGTTTGCTATTTACTTGAGACCCTTACACATCTAGTTCTATGTGTCTTTTGTTAGTGTTTTGTTCATATCTGTCACTCATATGTTTGCTATTTACTTGAGACCCTTACACATCTAGTTCTATGTGTCTTTTGTTAGTGTTTTGTTCATATCTGTCACTCATATGTTTGCTATTTACTTGAGACCCTTACACATCTAGTTCTATGTGTCTTTTGTTAGTGTTTTGTTCATATCTGTCACTCATATGTTTGCTATTTACTTGAGACCCTTACACATCTAGTTCTATGTGTCTTTTGTGCGTTTATCGTTCAGTTGTTCCCATCTTATATATTGTATTAATGTGTCAACAGTGCGTACCGTTTTTTGATGTCTTGTTTCTTACCCTGGGGTGATGTTCTAGACGCTGGTTGGCCATGTGAGATGGAACATGCTGTTCAGCTGGAGTGGCTGCGATATATTCTGCGTACCATATATTCAGCACTCGGGAACATGAAGAGGGTTCTTCTCCAGAACGATAAAGCAATAATTCATATTTCTAAAGTGGTTCTTGGAAAACTCACGAAATTAGATGAAATCAAAGGATTGCGGGGTCCATCGAATACTCCCAACCTTGTATTCATACGGTCATATGTATTTTATATTTCGGTCACAACAGATTAAAACACTACACATGGGAATCTCGTTGAGGTCATCAAATAAACCACATGGGAACAAACATTGAGGTCATCAGAAAAAACAACAACCACATGAGAACACTCGTTGAAGTCATCAAATAAATCAATATGGAACACGCGTTGGTCATCAAACAAACCATTTGGGAACACTCGCTGAAGTCATCAAATAAATCACATGGGAATATGCGTTTAAGTCATCAAATAAATCACACGGGAACACGCGTTTAAGTCATCAAATAAATCACATGGGAACACGCGTTGAAGTCATCAAATAAATTACATGTGGGAACACGCGTTTAAGTCATCAAATAAATCACATGAGAACACACGTTGTCTTCAAATGTTAACATTGGTTTCTCACCATATTGTATCTGGAGTCTACAAAATGGCACTGTTTTTCCATACCAGATCTAAATTTTTGAGATATAGGCGTATAAATATATCAATATGTATTTACATCGTATAGTGAAGTGCATTGCCGTGTGGTTAGAGCGCCTTTCTCTTTGAGATCCTTGGTTCAATCCACGGTTGAGACATTTTTTTTTCTTCTCGAGGTAAAATCAAAATCCTTCCTGTACATGTCGCAGCGTCTGCTATGACAAATCGGCCTTTATTTCCACATCCCATAGAAATCCTTCCTGCGCTTCTTCACGAGAAAATATGCAGTAACGAAAGTAAAGATTAACCGATCAAATAAATCATTAAAATATCCCAAATTATTATTGGATGAATGTGTTTACCTGTATGAACATGTATGGATGAAAGTGTTTACTTGTATGAACATATATGGATGAAAGTGTTTACCTGTATGAACATATAGGGATGAGTGTGTCTACCTGTATGAACATATATGGATGAAAGTATCTACCTGTATGAACATATATGGATATATGTGTGTACCTGTATGAACATATATGGATGAAAGTATCTACCTGTATGAACATATATGGATATATGTGTGTACCTGTATGAACATATATGGATATATGTGTCTACCTGTATGAACATATATGGATATATGTGTCTACCTGTATGAACATATATGGATATATGTGTCTACCTGTATGAACATATATGGATGATAGTATCTACCTGTATGAACATGTATGGATATATGTGTGTACCTGTATGAATATATACAAATAAAATTGTCTACCTGTATGAACATATTTAGATAAAAGTGTCTACCTGTATGAACATATTTGGATGAGTGTGTCTATCGCAAGCGGAAAGTCTGAATCAGATCAACCACCATAAAACAGTAACTCCTAGTAGATGACAAGTCTATGTAGTGTCTTTTCTCTCGTGGCAGCCCATTAACATTTCATCTATATGATTTTTACCCCCTCGGAGCTGGAGACTTCTGTAGAGAACATAAAGCTCTCGAAAAAACTCTTCAATGTGCAGACGTATAGTAGGAATATTTCCGTCTATTCACACGATAGTTTTATTGTTGTGCTAACAACGAGTGTCTCCATGTACTGTATACAAAAGCAAATATACTACGACTGTTCAAATTCAATGTAATATTTTGATTAATTCATTTGATTTTATATGATTGGAAGAATTAGAAAATAACAAATACACTAGAGAAGAAACTACATTCATTTGAAAATAAAAAACTTAGAAAGCTTGTAAATATTGGTTGGGATAAATTCAAGTCAAACAAGCAAGTTAGAGAAGACACCAAACAGCAATATTTTTCTACAACAATAAGAAGAAAACGATGGATATATCAGATATTTACTTAGAATAAATGAAAACAGACAGCAACAATAAGCATTAAAATGAGTATCAAATGGTAAAAGAAAAAGAGAAAGAGCGACTTTGAGCAGAATAATCGTCAAAGACTATGGGTCTTAACAGCATACAGGAATTATACACAGTAGCATCACATCGTTCGAACTGAAGAACTCTGGTTTCTACCCTATGTGCCATTAAAAAAAAGTAAAGTAACCCATATCATTTATTAATGGCGTAGGGGTGTGAGATGTTAGCGATCTCACATTTCAGAGGCTCTGCAAATGAGGGCGGTAGCCATCTTCTCTCCCTCGCAGTCTTTACTTCCCGGATTAATCCGGTACCCATTTAAGGCTGGGCCGACCTGGGAGCCGTTGCAATCTGAAAAACATTTCCGCCTCAACTGGGGAATGAACCCAGCACCACTCAAATGCGAAGCCATTGCGCTAACCACTGCGCTACGCGGCTCCCGAGAAGCGTAGAAACGGCTCTGATTCGGCTCTAAAGAAACATATATTGTTACAAAAGCTCTATTGCTCTTAATTGTGAGAGGATCAGAACAAACACACAACACAGTACATTCTCTCGCGCAAGCGTATATGTTCTACACACAACGTGTTCTAATGTCAACCATCCACTTCTTCCTTAACCTCAGAATGCGAACACAGACACTAGAACTTTCTCAAACACCTGTCTTAGAGTTAACATCCCCTCTGACATTCTTGAACAGAAGTAATCAGTCCTCATACCTGACAACTTCCAACACTCATCAAAGTGGACTCATAACGACATAATTCTTCACAGAAATGTATTGCATTTTCACAAGATTCACACGCAAAAACTAACCGGCAGTTCATTCCACATTCTTCTCACGGTACACATGGTTATCATTTTAGTAATGATGATGATGTTGATGATGATGTGTTGATGATATTAATGATGCAGATGATTATTATGATAGTGATGCTGCTGCTGATGATGACCATTACTCTTCTCTTCTTCAACGTTCATTCTCAAACTCCCGCTGGATCTCTCTTACAGCAGGACAATAATCCTACTAGATCTCCAGCAGGATGTAGTCCAGAGAATAGAAATGCGTTGTGTCGCCGTTTTATTTGTGCTAATGGCCTGGCATATCCGTCTTTCAGCGGTATATTACCTTTCATGTAGGTAAGATAAACAGAACAGAAATTAAGAAAACATATCAATGTAAAGAATGCAACTTGCAATTGCAATCTGACAATATCTGCCCTTTACCAGAATACATCAAGTCGGTAATCTTGACAGGAGATTAAAGGTTAAAGTTCACCGAAAAGGTTAAAATATTTGTAAAATCTGATAGTTACAGGGAAGAAGTATTTCCCTTTCAGATAAATCAAGTTATTTTTCAGAATAGGTCCTACGCATAGATCCTAATTGATGTATCGGCGTATATTATGCGTTGACAGCCAATGAAATTCACGGAAAGAGTTGAAGCCGTCAATATTAAGTACTCTGTATGGGATTTCACCGAAGACGGACGTGTTGGTCATTGGTGCAAAATAAAAAGGCGACACAACGCATTTACATTCTCTGGACTACATCTTGCTGGAAATGTAGTAGGACCATGGTCTTGCTGCAAGAGAGATCCAGCGGGAGTTTGAGAGTAAACGCTAAGAAGAAGAAGTATGGGATAAGCTGGGAGGGCCTATTCTGCTGAATGACTTGGATAGATTCGCGAAAACATAGAGCGAGGGTAGTAAATAAAACTAAGATTTGGCGTATCTTCGTGTAGCAGTTGCAACTGGATAGAATATAGTCACGTAAATAGTAGGATGGGATATCTAATCTTCTTCATCGTTCTTCAGTCAGTTTTCAGGTTATGGCGCCAATAACTTCAATGAACTGTGTAATTCGCTTCAGATCATCAATGGAACCTCTCAGGTTTGGAATGAGTGCCATCTCAGTAGCCCATATTGTCTCCCTGTCTTCTTGGTAGAGTTGACACGCATAAAGACTAGTTCTGCAGAAGTTGGGCTCAGTACACAGTTCCGCACGTATGTCTCGCCAATATTGAGCTTTCTGAACATGTGACTTCTTAATCTGTTGTGCCAGTAGTCTTCTTAATCTGTTGTGCCAGTAGTCTTCTTAATCTGTTGTGCCAGTAGTCTTCTTAATCTGTTGTGCCAGTAGTCTTCTTAATCTGTTGTGCCAGTAGTCTTCTTAATCTGTTGTGCCAGTAGTCTTCTTAATCTGTTGTGCCAGTAGTCTTCTTAATCTGTTGTGCCAGTAGTCTTCTTAATCTGTTGTGCCAGTAGTCTTCTTAATCTGTTGTGCCAGTAGTCTTCTTAATCTGTTGTGCCAGTAGTCTTCTTAATCTGTTGTGACAGTAGTCTTCTTAATCTGTTGTGCCAGTAGACTTCATCGTCTGTTGACCCAGTAATCTTCTTAATCTGTTGTGCCAGTAATCTTCTTAATCTGAAGATAATGGTTTGTTCCTTACGTGACATTTGGTGGTAGGGATTATTTTGGCTCTGCAGTTGGGTTCTTCTGCTTTCCTTTCTCTAATGTGTAATCATATTACGCTGATTTGTAGGCTACTAATCTTCTTCTTCTTCCACCGTGTTTGGTAGCTACAAAGTCTCAACAGGCATAGAACAATGATGCACATCATTTTAGATCGGCCGACCGTGTTAAGCTTTCCTCACGTGGTATGTGGGTCAAAAGACTTTTATTTGACTCTTGGAGCACAAATTAGTATTTTGGAGGTCTAGACCAGTTCATAATACATTTTATACCATAGTGGTGGACCCTAAAAATAGCTTAGAGGGTCAGATTTGGAGAAAAAATTCTATCTCTGGAGTAAAAGATTAATTTAATTATTCAAATTGGTAGCATATCCTATTTAATCCTATACATTAATGCAGTATTTTTTGGTTGTGGTGATTTTCTGGGCAATACAAATACGCTAAGTAGTTGCCCTTGCTTTCTGAAAGGCACGAATATACAATTGCCTGTAAAAAGTAAAGTAACCCATGGCATTTATTAATGCCGTAGGGGTGTGAGATGTTAGCGATTTCACATTTCAGAGGCTCTGAAAATGAGGGCGGTAGTCATCTAGAGAATGACTCTCGCTGTCTTTACTTCCCAGATTAATCATGTACCCATTTGAGGCTGGGTCGACCTGGAAGCCGTTGCGATGTGAAAAACATTTCCGCTTCAACTGGGGAATGAACCTAGGACCACTCATATGCGAAGCCAGTGCGCTAACCACTGCGTACGCGGCTCCCTATTTTCCCTACAATTGCCCGTGGCTGAAATCGAATCCCGTATACAGATCCGCTCTGTACCACGTCGTTACAGAGTCGAACTATTTAATTATATTATGGTTTATTTATATGTGCACGGCCACTGTCAGCGAAGCGTCATGCTGTCTGCCAAGATTACCACTCATATGTGCACGGTCTCTATCAGCGAAGCGTCACGTTGTTTGCCAAGATTACCACTCATATGTGCACGGTCTCTATCAGCGAAGCGTCACGTTGTCTGCCAAGATTACCACTCAATGTGCAAGGTCCCTGTCAGCGAAGCGTCACGTTGTCTACCAGGATTACCACTCATATGTGCACGGCCCCTGTCAGCGAAATGTCACGTTGTCTACCAGGATTACCACTCATGGAATTGAAATCCGCAGTTTCGAAAAAAAAAATTCACTTGTAAAAGGACGTTACGACCAGGGACAGAACCCATGATGTCTTGAGCACACAACAAACGGCTTAACTACTACCCCGAGAGAAGTGTTAACTTCTGTACTGCGATTTTAACAAATATTTAACTTCTCCGTACATAATTCACATTGTTGGAAAATGTTAATACAAGAACTGCTATGAAACCAATAACTGCCAACAAAAACCACCTGCACTCTACGAAGGTCCTGCGTGTTTGATATTTATCGGCTTAGCTCTAGTGGAATCACGGTGATAACTTCAAGCACACCTCAGCGGAGAACACCTGGAGGGAAACATGCATTACTGCACCATGACGTTAAAATTATTTTTTGCCCTTGGCTTTATATTAATCTTCCTCTGCACTCCAGGCGAATGTAACACATTTATTATTGAACTTCTACTGCGTTTATTCATATCTGCTGATTATCATTATGTAGTCCAGATAAAGTAATGTGTTATTTCATGGTTTACAGTCGTGCTGCGATATCTGAGCCTTTCTGCCTGACACATTCTAATTCAGTATTGCTTGTGGGTCACTTTGGGACTAATCTTCTGTTTGCGTTGAGAGATAACCAATATAAACTGTGCACAGATGGAGTACATGACCTCGATCTTTTTCTTCTTCTTCTTCTTCTCGTTCGGAGTTTGACATGTCTACACAGCAAGTCCGGTTTTCTTAATAAATGCTGCTGTATTTGGAAGCTCCTCAGTGCTCCCATACATCTTTCTGTGCATATCCATCTCTGTGGGCCAGTGTTCTTCCCAATGGGGCTTAGTCCATCCAACAGAGGCCGGAAACTAAGATTGGTCGGGCCAACCTAATATCGAGCAGGGTCACAATCCTGCCCAAACAAGCACAGGTGCTGAAGTCAGAGATGCTAGGCCGAGAGGCGCACCAGCAACCATGGTATCATGCAAACCGAATAGTTGACCTCGATATATAGGCATAATAAATAACCTGGATAATGTTAATGTCGAATGATCAGAAATACCGCTGCATCAGCAGCCAACCAACCAATGATCAGAAATACCACTGGATCAGCAGCCAACCAATCAACGATCAGAAATACCACTGGATCAGCAGCCAACCAAACAATGATCAGAAATACCACTGGATCAGTAACCAACCAATGATCAGAAATACCGATGGATCAGCAGCCAACCAACCAATGATCAGAAATACCGATGGATCAGTAACCAACCAACACATGATCAGAAATACCGCTGGATCCGCAACCAACCAATAAATGATCAGAAATCATCTTTAAAAGTGACGCTATTTGACTTTCCCCACAATTTCAATTTGCTGCCGACGCAAAGTATACAGAAACTGACCAATGAAAATCATGGAAAAAGTCAAATAACGTGACTTTAGAAGGATGAATCCCCATGAGACTACAGAAATGTTTTTTTTTGTCAATATACTCCGGACAGACGCATAGAAACAAAATACAACAGGAAGACAATAAAAACTAATAAATACTTGCAGTATTACAGGAATAATGACGGATAAATGGCATCATCATATATACGCAAGTCGACCATACATTCCTTTCTTATTGCGCGTGTTTATTTTGAAAAAAGATCGATGTTAAAGATTGTCTTAGCCGTCTTGTCATAACACACAATTCTATCTTATGCTTCCTCGGTGTATGTTTCCGTTGATATTTTCCCCTGGCATATCTTTAACATCTGGGTTCTAGACCACATTAACCCGCTCAATTCCGTCTGTGTCATAAATATTTTCTCATTGTTTCGGCACCATCATAATTGGATGTCTTAAAACAGTCCATGATTTGAGTGGACGTTTCGGCTGTGTGATGTTCATCATCATCACCACCACCACTACTACAGCCGCCAAGACCAACAACACCACACGCTCATCATCATCACTATCACCATCATCGTTACTGTCATCATCATCATCATCATCGTTACTGTCATCATCATCATCATCATCGTTACTGTCATCATCATCATCATTGTTACTGTCATCATCATCGTTACTGTCATCATCATCATCATCATCATTGTTACTGTCATCATCATCATCATCATCATCATCATCATTGTTACTGTCATCATCATTGTTACTGTCATCATCATCATCTTCGTTACTGTCATCATCATCATTGTTACTGTCATCATCATCATCATCATCATCATCATCATCATCATCATCATCATCATCATCATTGTTACTGTCATCATCATCATCATTGTTACTGTCATCATCATCATCATTGTTACTGTCATAATCATCATCATTGTTACTGTCATCATCATCATTGTTACTGTCATCATCATCATCATCATCATCATCATCATCATCATCATCATCATCATCATCATCATCGTTACTGTCATCATCATCATTGTTACTGTCATCATCATCATCATCATCATCATCATCGTTACTGTCATCATCATCATCATCATCATCATCATCATCATCATCATCATCATCATCATTGTTACTGCCATCATCATCATCATCATCATCATTGTTACTGTCATCATCATTGTTACTGTCATCATCATCATCATTGTTACTGTCATCATCATCATCATCATCGTTACTGTCATCATCATCATTGTTACTGTCATCATCATCATCATCGTTACTGTCATCATCATCATCATTACTGTCATCATCATCATTGTTACTGTCATCATCATCATCATCGTTACTGTCATCATCATCATTGTTACTGTCATCATCATCATCATCATCATCATCATCATCATCATCATCATCATTGTTACTGACATCATCATCATCATCATCATCATCATTTTTACTGTCATCATCATTGTTACTGTCATCATCATCATCATTGTTACTGTCATCATCATCATCATCATCGTTACTGTCATCATCATCATTGTTACTGTCATCATCATCATCATCGTTACTGTCATCATCATCATCATCGTTACTGTCATCATGTTAATTGTTACTGTCATCATCATCATCATCGTTACTGTCATCATCATCATTGTTACTGTCATCATCATCATCATCATCATTGTTACTGTCATCATCATCATCATTGTTACTGTCATCATCATCATCATTGTTACTGTCATAATCATCATCATTGTTACTGTCATCATCATCATCATCATTGTTACTGTCATCATCATCATCATCATCATCATCATCGTTACTGTCATCATCATCATCATCATTGTTACTGTCATCATCATCATCATCATCATCATCATTGTTACTGTCATCATCATCATCATCATCATCATCATCATCATCATTGTTACTGTCATCATCATCATCATCATCATCATCATCATCATCATCATCATCATCGTTACTGTCATCATCATCATCATCATCATCATCATCATCGTTACTGTCATCATCATCATCATCATCATTGTTACTGTCATCATCATCATCATTGTTACTGTCATCATCATCATCATTGTTACTGTCATAATCATCATCATTGTTACTGTCATCATCATCATCATCATCATCATCATCGTTACTGTCATCATCATCATCATCATTGTTACTGTCATCATCATCATCATCATCATCATCATTGTTACTGTCATCATCAATATCATCATTGTTACTGTCATCATCATCATCATTGTTACTGTCATCATCATCATCATCATCATCATTGTTACTGTCATCATCATCATCATCATTGTTACTGTCATCATCATCATCATCATCATTGTTACTGTCATCATCATCATCATCATCATCATCGTTACTGTCATCATCATCATCATCATTGTTACTGTCATCATCATCATCATCATCATTGTTACTGTCATCATCATCATCATCATCATTGTTAATGTCATCATCATCATCGTTATTGCTATCATCATCATCATCATTACCACCGACATCACCATCCTTATCCTCATTACCAACACCTTCATCGTCGTCGTCATAATCATCATCACCACTACCACCACCTCAATGAAACCCCGAACCCCTCACGTTCGTATAGAATTCACTTAAGGATGACCAATACAACAATCCTGCCATGTCTCTGTTTGTGAGTCTGGAAAATCCTTATCCTATCCATGATATTGTCACGCTATATGATTCTTTGACCCTCTCTTATTTTCCGACCCTCAACTGTCCCCTGTAGGACAATCCTTAGAAAGAGAATCATGCGCGTGTACTACCGGGACCCATTAGCAGCACAGTGACACGTCATCGTGTCGTAAGACGCGACTAAACAGATTTTATGTGTGGAATTTTCTATCCCATACCAGAAGTGGCCAAAGTGACCAATACAGGCTGAATAGGGGTAGATTAATGACTTAATTGCACTCCGCTTCCCTCATATGTACTCCACCCATCTCAATCGATAACATACACGCCACTTGCATTGAGTACCAATCACAGTTCCTCCTAAAACCGTTCCTTTACGCGATAACCGTCATCGATCTTCAAAAATGCATTTTTAATTAAGACGTTGACCTCTTAAGCCAAAGGTATATGGCTTAGCAGCTACACCCTGGGAGCTATACAGTCATACTGAAGTTGGTTGTTTCGACCCTAATGCGCAAATATCACAGCTAAGCTATAAACCATAATACATTGTATTCTTTCTCCAGACTGCATAATGCTACTTTGCAGGAATTTTGAGAATCAACACAGAAATATAAGAATGTTAATCTGAAAGGAAACAGCGTTACGACTTTGGAATATCTATTTGTCAATTTAATACACTTATTTTTCATAATGAGTTTAGATAAGCTCCATTTTTGCACTGGATGTCTCCTTCAATAGATTTCCAACACCTTCCTTTCCCGAGTTCTGTGATTAACTGACTGACTCTAGACCAGTGTTTCTCAAATTTCTTTGTACCATGCCCCACCAGTCTTTCTAAAATTCTGATGCCCTCCTATGTAACATATACATTTGATTCTATATAAAAAAATTATATTATTCCCTAAATGAAGCCTAACTACAACTTGTTAGAATTGCGACACTGAACAATAAAATTACCTCCTGTAGGGCGTGGGCCCCACGTTGGGAAACACTTTTCTAGACTTTTCAAGTTATCTTTCATTTGTACCTGCCGTCCAATTTCTGGTCCCTTTTCAAATTTCCCTTCGAGCAAATAATTCCGTCTAGTATTCTTCTTCTTTCTTCTATGTTCGTTCTCAAACTCCTGCATATTAGCAGGATGTAGTCTGGAGAACGGAATGCGTTGTGCCATGGTTTACAGCATTGCTGCGATATATGCGCCTTTCGGCCTGACACATCCGACTTCAGCATGGCTTTGAGTCACTGACCCTATATGGGATGGGACAGCCAACTCCATCCCATAACCTGTGGAAGTTAAACAGTGTTGCTATTCTTTGTTCCCCTTTCGGGTCCCCGACAACACACGGGCGCGTCTAGTATTCTATCGATCATTGTTTTCTATTACTATCCAATATATTGAAATGCAAATCCCACCGAAGACGGATGTGTCGGGCCATTGGTGACACAACGCATTTCCATTCTCTGGACCACATCCTGCTGGAAATCTTGTAGGACAATTGTCCTGATACAAGAGAGATCTGGCGGGAGTTTGAGAATGAACGCTGAAGAAGAAATCCAAATAATAATATTAATTTCACCTGCGTGTTAAAGTGGATTGAAAGGGGGAGCAAAAATAAAAACAATGTTTACCTTCCACGCATGTCGTAAGAGTCGACTACGGAGGTTGTAGAATGAAGATGGTTATCCATGGAAGTATGCTGAAGTCGGATTCCGGACGATATGTGAAATCAACAAAATAGTCGGTTCGATCAATAGTATCCATCAACAAAATATTCAGTTCGATCAATAGTGTCAGCAACAAAATAGTCAGTTCGATCAATAGTGTCAGCAACAAAATAGTCAGTTTGATCAATAGTATCCATCAACAAAATATTCAGTTCGATCAATAGTGTCAATCAACAAAATAGTCAGTTCGATCAATAGTGTCAGCAACAAAATATTCAGTTCGATCAATAGTGTCAGCAACAAAATAGTCAGTTCGATCAATAGTGTCAGCAACAAAATAGTCAGTTTGATCAATAGTATCCATCAACAAAATATTCAGTTCGATCAATAGTGTCAATGAACAAAATAGTCAGTTCGATCAATAGTGTCAGCAACAAAATAGTCAGTTCGATCAATAGTGTCAGCAACAAAATAGTCAGTTCGATCAATAGTGTCAGCAACAAAATAGTCAGTTCGATCAATAGTGTCAGCAACAAAATAGTCAGTTTGATCAATAGTATCCATCAACAAAATATTCAGTTCGATCAATAGTGTCAATCAACAAAATAGTCAGTTCGATCAATAGTGTCAATCAACAAAATAGTCAGTTCGATCAATAGTGTCAATCAACAAAATAGTCAGTTCAATCAATAGTGTCAGCAACAAAATAGTCAGTTCGATCAATAGTGTCAGCAACAAAATAGAAAGTCCGATCAATAGTGTCAATCAACAAAATAGTCAGTTCGATCAATAGTGTCAATCAACAAAATAGTCAGTTCAATCAATAGTGTCAGCAACAAAATAGTCAGTTCGATCAATAGTGTCAATCAACAAAATAGTCAGTTCGATCAATAGTGTCAATCAACAAAATAGTCAGTTCGATCTATAGTGTTAATCAACAAAATAGTCATGTGGACTCATTGAACATCGTCCTTCATGTGTACCGATTTGATTTTCTCCTGAACTTTTATTGGCTGCCTATAAAGCTTACACAATTTAACATCGATGGATAAGTCATTTTCTGTCACTTTGGAAGGATGATGCCCAATATGATTATATGACGTTATTGTCGAGGGACTCTTACAATGCGCAGAGCTGGTGTCAAAAACCAACTCCAGGGATATCAACATATCTAGTGATGTCGATTAAAAGAAGTGACCTACCTCCAACATAATACCGCAGACATATTTGATGCACTGGGTAATGGCATCCGCCGTTCCGGAAACAGTAACAGCTCGCTCTGTGGAGTTAGGAAGCATCTCACTGGCCACTTGGATGGAGGCACCTGTAGACTGTGACACAAAAAGAGTTGTCATATAAAGTATATGGCTAAGAAACATGGACAATGACAAAAATAATACATCATACACTACATACATTTCTGAGTATCTGTATAACTCTTTATTTCTCTTGGTTTTCCAGGCCTGCTGTAATGTATTCCGAATTCAGAATAAAAGTGGAGATTTTATCGGCATACAGAAACAAGAGGTTGTATCTAACATGTGGTTTATTATATATAAAGAGTGACGCGCAGGAATCCAAAGGCATGCTACTAGAGACAGGTCATGCAGGTATTCTCTCTCAATATAGTTCTCTCAATATATCATCATCACCAACAACAGCCACATCATCATCACCAACAACAGCCACATCATCATCACCAACAACAGCCACATCATCATCACCAACAACAGCTCCATCATCATAATCACCAACAACAGCTCCATCATCATCATCACCAACAACAGCTCCATCATCATAATCACCAACAACAGCTCCATCATCATAATCACCAACAACAGCTCCGTCATCATAATCACCAACAACAGCTCCATCATCATAATCACCAACAACAGCTCCGTCATCATAATCACCAACAACAGATACATCATCATCACCAACAACAGCTACATCATCATCACCAACAACAGGTATATCATCATCACTAACCCCCATCGAGACCAGCACCGTGCAGAGGTGATGGGGCTTAGTTCAGCCATCAGGGGCTGGAAACTAAGACTGGTTGGGCAGTCCCACTCGAGCAGGACCATAGTCCTGCCCAAGTAAGCAGAGTGCTGAAGACGGAGGCATCCAGCCAAAAGGCGCACAGATAATCAGGATGCCACGCACAAAACACAATAGAAACATGTCTACATCTATAAATAGTATGGTGAATGCCCTGTGGCGGACGTTCAGGCAGGGACGGTGCCGGGCCCTATACCTCGAAAGGGCCCAACCTCAGTTACTGGAAGTCCTTCTCAATTGCCCCGAGGAACCAGGAGGCAAGGGAATAGAGCTACTGGCCAAACAAACAAACGACCAATAAAAATAATGCACTGGAATGCTGAGGGTGTCAACAGTAAAAGAGATGGATACAGCAAAAAATTGGAACTTGAAAATGTCCTCAGTGAAGAACAAGTTAGTATATGCTGTATCCAAGAAACACACCTCAGCAGCGACATAGCTTTCAAAATCAGAGGCTACCAGTGTTACCTGTCTGACAGAAAGGACATGCGAAAGAGTGGAATTCTGACACTTGTTAAAAACAATATCAGCGCATGTCAGCTGGAAGTATATATGGAAGGGGCAGAATACCAGATGCTCCACCTAAAAACAGACAGTGCAGAATTCCATCTCCTGAACTACTACTGCCCAAATGATAAACCATTGGCACTAGACACAATTCCAGACAAAGAGAAACTTATAGTGTGTGGTGACTTCAACAGCCACTCCCAGAGCTGGGGCTATGATCATATCGACAAGAGAGGTGAGGAACTTGAGAGCTGGCAGGATGAAAATAATCTCATCCTTATTAACCATCCATCAGACTCACCAACCTTCTACTCGAGAGCATGGCGCACCACCTCTACACCAGACCTGGCATTCCACTCACCAGGATTGGAATGGAACATCATACGTGTCGTTGGAAAGCAGCTTGGAGGTAGTGACCACAGACCAGTATTTCTGGAAATCCACAATGAATTTACCAAGGACAGCAGCACGCTCAGTAGGTGGAACTATAAGAGGGCAGACTGGAAAATGTACCAGCATTTAACCAGTGTTCTAGCTAAGGACATGAACTTGGACAAAGACATCAATAGAGCAGTGAGTGAATTTAATAAATGTATACTACATGCTGCTAGTAAAACCATACCCAGGGGGGCACACAAAAACTACAAACCCTACTGATGGAAACATCTAGACAGCAGGCTGAGAACAGACCTAGCCAAGAACATCACAACAAATATCAGCAAATAAAGGCTAAATTTCAAAGAGCTAAGTTACAAGCCAGACGGAGCAGCTGGAAAGAAAAAAACAGAGTTGCTGAACCTAGAAAGAGATACTAGGAAATTATGGAAACTTGTAAAACAACTAAATGATGAAGGTACAGGGAGAAATACCAGGATCACACTTTATAAAGATAGAAACATTTTAACAGGTAAACATGCAGCTGTTTACTTTGCAGATTCCTTTGCACAAAACAATAACGTAAAAGTCAGCCCAGACAAACAACAGGTGGTTCGAGAGAACCAGCAAAACATTGGACAAGGCGAACCTATACTTGAAGTCATGGAGGCATCAATCACAATGAGAGAACTGGAGCATGCAATATCCAAATTGAAAATGAAAAAGTTCCCTGGAGCTGATGGAGTGTCCAATGAAATGATTAGAAACCTGGGAATTGTAGCAAGAGCAAAGCTACTGCTGATCTTTAACACAAGCTGGTCCACAGGTAATGTACCACAGGCGTGGAGAGAAGCAATAATGATACCACTCCTCAAATCAGGAAAAGATGGCAACACAGTCTCCAACTACAGGCCTATCAGCCTCACAAGCTGTCTATGTAAATCAATGGAACGCATTATCAATCTTAGGATGCAGTGGTACCTTGAAAGTGAAAACCTTCTGGTATCACAGCAAGCAGGTTTCAGACAGTGCTACTCTACTGAAGATCAGGCAACCTACCTCTCCCAAGCGCTTTGAGGATGCCTTCCAAGATAAGAAACTGGTACTAGCAGCATGGATAGACCCCAGGAAAGCATTTGATAAGGTCTGGAAAGAAGGGCTCCTAAAGAAATTGCGAAATTGCAGGGCTAGGTCAAGAATGTACAAATGGGTAAAAACATACCTGCATAATAGAAGAGCCAGGGTACAATGAGATGGTCGTAAGATCAAGAAAGTTCTATTGCGTCATGGAGTCCCCCAAGGAGGAGTCCTGTCACCCACACTTTTCTTGGTTTACATCAATGACCTAGTTGCTGAACTACCACACGGGATCAAAGTGGCAATGTATGTTGAAGACCTGGTGATCTGGTGCACGGAAGAACATGCAAAAATGGCCACTAAACAAATACAAAGAGCTATTGATGCCCTAACCTTATGGGCAAATAGATGGTGCGTCAGCATTAATACAGATAAGTGCAGCACTACACTCTTTACCATCTCACCAAAACAAAAAGCTGGTCATATCAAGATAGATGGAGAGATCTTGAAAGAAGACAAACGACCAACATACCTCGGAGTTACTTTTGATGATAAGCTGACATGGAAGCAGCACATAAACAAAGCAACAACAAAAGCCAGGAGGAAGTTAGCTATCCTGAGAAAACTAAGTGGAACCACATGGGGAGCCAGTGGAAATATACTCAGTAAAGTTTACCAGCAAGGCATTGGAATATGGTTCAGCTGCGTGGTGTCCTGCATCAAACACCACATTACAAGATCTAGATAAAGTGCAAAACCAGGCACATAGAATAATATTGGGAGCAATGAAATCAACACCCATAGCAGAGATGCAGAAAGTGGGAAGAATGCAAACACTTGGTGAACGCACAGACACAAAAGTACTAATTCAAGCAGAAAAGTTCCAGTGTATGCCAAGTCATCCAATGAAGGAAAGATCCCAAAATCTAGTAATGGGGCGACTGAAAAGGAGCAGCTTTATCCATCAAGCTAAACGACTTCGTAGACAACTTACAGACCTACCTGAAGTTGACAGCCCCTTAAGGTCTGTACCAGAACAAACCCCGTGGAGTGAAAGCCATGGAATGCCAATATACATTCAGACCCACGTGAAAGGAATACTAAGTGAAGACGAACAGAACAGTGTGCAACGAAGGACAGTCACCCTCAGTTTCCTGGATGAGGAATATCCACAAGATATATGGGTCAGAGTGTACACAGATGGGTCAGCACAGAATGCTGTGAGGAATGGAGGTGCAGGTGTATATATATATAGAATATCCACACAAGTCTAGAGATACAGTCAGAACACCGACGGGAAAATTCTGCAATAATTATTATGCAGAAATCCAGGCAATTAGTGTGGCAGCAAAAAACTGCTGAACTCCAACTCTGGCCTACAGCCTGTGGTATTCCTGACAGATGCAAGGCCAGTGCTTCAAGCTTTCCAGTCTGGAAAACTAACAGACTTGAAAAAATTACTTAGCGAATTGTCTTACCAGTATAGGGTAACCATGCATTGGATACCCTCTCACTGTGGAATACCAGGAAATGAAAAAGCAGACCAACTGGCTAAGGAAGGTGCTGCCGAAGACCAACCAGATATACCAATCACCTACCATAAAAAAAAACAGATGATCAAGTCAATAAGAAAGCCACAAACGCCAACACAAGATGACTATCACATTATGAACAGATCAAACAAGTTATAATTCTACGCCTCAGAACAGGACACAACCGACTCCGCAGTCACATGTATACAAAGTTCAAGATTGGCAACACGGCCATGTGTACATGTGGACAGGCAGCACAGAGTGCCAAACATATACTTCAAGAGTGTTCTGAGCATGAAACGCCGAGGCAGACATATTGGCCAGAGGAAACAACACTGGAATCAAAGCTCTATTGGACACTGTATGAACTACAAAAGACATATCATCACCAACAACAGATACATCATCATCATCACCAACAACAGATACATCATCATCATCAACAACAGATACATCATCATCACCAACAACAGATACATCATCATCACCAACAACAGCCACATCATCATCACCAACAACAGCCACATCATCATCACCAACAACAGCCACATCATCATCACCAACAACAGCCACATCATCATCACCAACAACAGATACATCATCATCACCAACAACAGATACATCATCATCACCAACAACAGCCACATCATCATCATCACCAACAACAGATACATCATCATCACCAACAAGAGCTTCATCATCACCGCCAACAACAACTCCATCATCATCACCAACAACAGCTTCATCATCACCGCCAACAACAACTCCATCATCATCACCAACAACAGCTACATAATCATAATCACCAACAACAACTCCATCATCATCACCAACAAGAATTATTTGAAACGATAATTGTTATTGCTTTAATGATGCATTCCGAGATACCGCCCCCTTCTCGACATGCCCAAAAGATATCATCATCATCATCAAGTGCCGTCTCCGCAACGAAGGTTGGCTGCAACGTATCTCCAACATCTCCTGTCTCTTGTCTTGGTGGTGCACTCTGCTAGACTGTAACCTGTCCATCGTGTAATGTTACTCTCCCACTTGTATCTCTGGCTACCTCTTGCTCGCTTCCCTTTGACTTTACCCTCAAGTAAGGTCTTCAATAGGGTGTCATGTCTTTTAATGTGTCCAAAGTATTTTATTTTGCCTGATCTTTATTTCTCTTAGTAGTTCTTTCTTCATATTAAGTGTCTTTAGCACCTCTTTATTTGTTTTCTTCTCTTTCCACGATGTTCTCCCTATTCTTCTATATACCCACATCTCAAAGGCATCAATTTTGTCTTCTAATTGTTTATTTAGTGTCCATGTTTCTGAGCCATACATTAATATGGAATAGATGTAGCATTTTATAATTCTCATTTTTAACTTGTTTGTAATTTGTTTAGATATTAATAATTTCCTCATGTCATTGAAGGTACTTTTAGCCATTCCTATTCTCCTTTTAACTTCTGTTTCACATCTGCCATCATTTGTGACTATGTGTCCAAGATATTGATACTGTTTTACTTGTTGTAGTTTCTCTCCCTGTATGTTTATGTTTACCTCCTGTTCTTCTGTGTCTTTGCTGATAATCATGGTTTTTGTTTTTTGAATGTTTATATCCAGTCCATATTCATTACTTGATTTATTAACTTGATCTATTAGTCTTTGTAGTTCATGTTCACTTTCTGCTAAAAGAACAGTGTCATCTGCATATCTAATGTTGTTTATTATTTTCCCATTGATCTTGAGTCCTGGTATTTCTTCTATATTTTTAAAGATATTCTCTGTGTAGATATTAAATAGGCTTGGTGATAAAATGCATCCTTGTCTTACCCCTCTTCTTATTTCTATGTATGGAGAGTAGCTGTTTTCACACCTTATTGATGCAGTTTGTTCCCAATATATATTTCTAATCAGCCTGATGTCTTTTCCATCTATGCCCATTTATTGAAGACATTTGATTAATTTTTCATGTTGGACTCTGTCAAAGGCCTTGCTGTAGTCTATGAAGCAAATATAGATACTTTTTTGGACTTCTATATATTTATCTATCACTAGCCGGATACTCAGTATAGCTTCTCTGGTTCCAAAAGATAATCTTTATTTAAATGTTTTTATTTTGATGAAGATGATGATAAAGTAATCTCAGTGGCTGTAAGCAGGTAGTTGTAAGCAGGTAGTTGTAAGCGGGTAGTTGTAAGCGGGTAGCTGTAAGCAGGTAGTTGTAAGCAGGTAGTTGTAAGCAGGTAGCTGTAAGCAGGTAACTGTAAGCAGGTAGTTGTAAGCAGGTAGCTGTAATCAGGTAGTTGTAAGCAGGTAGTTGTAAGCAGGTAGCTGTAAGCAGTAGTTGTAAGCAGGTAGTTGTAAGCAGGTAGTTGTAAGCAGGTAGCTGTAAGCAGTAGCTCTTAATATACCAAAGTCTTTCTGACAAAAGCATAGGTTGAGGTTACTCCGTTGAGTAACCGAAAAGACACCCAAACGCATAAGGTAGACCTAAAGTCCGACCACGAAAACGATGGACCACCGAAATAAAAGAGGCGACAAACTCCACAATATACTCAGCACACACGAGGGCCATCTCCAGAAAACTCTTCTACCCCTGACGCTGAAAGGCAACAAAGGGTTTAACGAATAGAAAGATAGATACGCATAAGGTATGCTGTCACAAAGGCATGCTTGTGTTAAGGGAGGTTATGGATGTATGTTTAGTCCCCGAACGGAGTCATTCTTGTATGGCAGTAAGCCAGGATCATTCACGTCTTGTTCAGAGCCCAGCATATACGTCTTGGACAACTAGTTCATCATTCTTCCGTCAGATCTGTTGACCATCTGCAGTGACGACACGCCTATTATTCTTCTGTCAGATCTGTTGTCACATCTGCAGTGACGACACGCCTATTATTCCCCGATACGTACAAGTGTCTCAAAAGGTCAAAGGTAAATGTTAGCTGGCCTGCATCTTCGTCATCCATGGATGCCATTTGACTGAAGGAAAAAAGTAAGAAAACGAGATACGACATGCAGTGACAATGGCTCTTTCACGCTACAGGTTGTCATCCTATCCCCCCAACTTTCCTTAATCGCCTCCTATGACATACATGGAAATAAGACATTGTCTTTATGTTTGCATTCTGAACTAGAATCCTGGTCCAAGTTTCTACACGGGCGTTTGATAGTGACCACTCATTTTGTGGATCACTTTCGACATATCAACGTCAGTTCTTTGATTCAAAGTCCACACCAATCTCATTATATTATATCAAAGTTTCTCAAAATGGACAAAAACATTCCCTGGGTGATGTAAGAAACAACAGAGGGGATGCAGAATAAAGAGAATGGCAAGGGGGTGTTATAGGGTATCAATCAATCGATAAACCCGTAACCCTTCAGGGTCGTAGGGGTATCACATTGGATACCTCAGCACACAGAGTCTTCCAGCGAATTCTATCCTCAGCGATGCGGATGAGTGTTGAAATATCTTATTCTCTGTGTGTGATTATCCATTGTAGTATTCTGCAGTGGGCAAAAGGTTTAGCTAGTGGTACCCATCTCCTCTCCAGCTTTCTTTATGATGTGGTTGCATGGATGTATTTTCTCTCACCATCTCCATATAGGGTATGGCTGATGGCGAAAGAGCATTAGGGAACAATGAACGCATTAAAATTCATACACGATGTTTTAGTGTTTATACACTATTATAGGATGCATTTCTCTTGCAATAGGACACATTCTCAAACTTCCGCTGGATTTCTCTTGTTAGCGCAGTGGTTAGCCCACTGGCTTCGCATATGAGTGGGCCTGGGTTCATTCCCCAGTTGAGGCGGAAATGTTTTTCAGATCGCAACGGCTCCCGGGTCGACCCAGCCTTAAAATGGGTACCGGATTAATCCGGGAAGTAAAGACTGCGAGGGAGAGGAGATGGCTACCGCCCTTATTTTCAGAGCTTCTGAAATGTGAAATCGCTAACATCTCACACCCCTACGGCATTAATAAATGCTATGGGTTACTTTACTTTTTACACTATTATAAGTACACTACACATAAATACACAACACATAAATACACTACACATAAATACACTACACATAAATACACTACTCATAAAGTATATATGGAAGGGGCGGTGACAAGTCAGAGTTTGAGAAACATTGAGAGAAAAAAAAAGTTCTATATTATCACAATTGTGCAACGCTCAGATTAATTCACTATTAGTTTATACTTGTTACAGGTCCCACATTTATTCGTAATTCTATGCGAATCTAAAAATTCTCTGACAGAAATCCACAGATAACGAATTCTTTCATATAAAACTCTTCATTTTTTTGGAATTCCTGTTTTTACATGATCTATGTTCTATTTCAGAACGAAAGTAAGACGAAGATTTTGGTGAAAAAGACGACAACACCACTAACACGTTCTCAATCTCGATGTTTTTCTTCTTCTTAAGCGTTCATTCTCAAACTCCCGCTGGATTTATCTTGTAATAGGACACATTCTCAAACTCCCGATGGATTTCTCTTGTAATAGGACACATTCTCAAACTCCCGATGGATTTCTCTTGTAATAGGACACATTCTCAAACTCCCGATGGATTTCTCTTGTAATAGGACACATTCTCAAACTCCCGATGGATTTCTCTTGTAATAGGACACATTCTCAAACTCCCGATGGATTTCTCTTGTAATAGGACACATTCTCAAACTCCCGCTGGATTTCTCATGTAATAGGACACATTCTCAAACTCCCGATGGATTTCTCTTGTATTAGGACACATTCTCAAACTCCCGCTGGATTTCTCATGTAATAGGACACATTCTCAAACTCCCGCTGGATTTCTCTTGTAATAGGACACATTCTCAAACTCCCGCTCGATTTCTCTTGTAATAGGACAGTGGTCCTACATGATTTCTAGTTAGATGTAGTTCAGATAATGAAAATGCGTTATGTCACCGTTTTATTTGCGCCAATAGTCCGACGTATCCAATTTCGATCAATAACAGAGAACTAGATCGAGTTATCAGTCTCGAATACCTCAGTTCTTTTATAAACATCAACATTGATTGCTATGAAGAAGCCAGATGGAGGTTGGCCATTGCATAAAATAAACTGATACAAATGGAAAAGAAAACCAATACGACCAGGCTGCAACAAAATAACAAAACTAACTTTCCTTAGAGTCTGAAATTCCCAGTTGCCATATATGGATGTGAATATTGGACAATAACAAATGAGAGGAAAAACAATATTGCAGCATATGAAACAAAATATTATAGAAGAATTACTTCTCAGAAAAACAATGGTCCAAAAACAACATCACTATCAACATTCTCAGAGAATTTGAAGTAAGAGACAAACTGGTAAAACTACAAGATTCTCTCTAGAAAGTTACAATACTTAAGCCATATCAAACGAAATGTCAGCTTAAAATAAAACCATGATGAAAGGGGTGGTGTCACGGCAACGAAAAAAGAGGGTGGTTGGTTGCTTGGTTGCTGATCCAGCGGTCCATGGGCTCATGACATATGACCTAATGTCATTAAATGACATTATATTGCTGGGACGTCTGTGGATTTTCGGCCCACCCCGGGACAGAGCCAGAGAATAACTATCCCACCTCCAGGAAGATATGTTTCAACCTATGCACTGCTCCCAGCCACAGTAGCCAAGATAGGGTTCACTGTGCTCATTCCCCGCCACCAATTGACTACTGGTTATGCAGAACTTCTCTATTTCTCCAGGCATGTAACCAAATGTTTAAGTCAAAAGGATTGTCACATCCTGAGTCACTGTGCCTCTATGATGGGTCTCAGCCATAGGAAAAAACAGTGCTGTCAGTTTCCTCCTCCCCAGTGCTGCACAGTACATCTCTGGCTCCCTCCCAACCACAGAGGGAGCATACATATATATTCAGGTAAACATGAAACACATTTCAATAACAAAATAAAAACATAATTGTATAGATGACATGCCATGAAGCTTCTCTAAGAAGATAACCTCAATATAACGGCATATCATCCACTAAGCCTTTCTGTTGCATGGGTGGTTTGTCTAGTGGGCTATTGGTGAGACCCACAGACGCAACCGCATGTGTGAAAAAAGAAGCATGCTACGAAGAAGATGGGCCCAAGCTTTCAAAGATCACCGCATCATGTCACTCACAGACGCAGGAGAGCTCAAGGTCGGCAGGAGTTTCAAAATTCTGTGATCACTGTTACATTTTGTCCAGGATATACTACCTGATAAAGATGGTATATCCAGTGGTTGACCAGAGACTATTGTACATACTATTGGTTTACAGCAGTGCTACGATATCTGCACCTTTCGGCCTGACACATCCGACTTCAGCGTGGATTTGGGTCACTGACCCTATATGGGATGGGACAGCCAACTCCACCCCATAACCTCCTTAGTCGACTTTTACAACATGCGTGGAAGGTAAACAGCGTTGCTATTCTTTGCTCCCCTTTCAGGCCCGGCAAAACACGTTACTATTCTACGTTCAACAGTAAAACAACCTCAACTTGCATGGTTTGAGCATGTATGCCGAAATGATTCCATGTTTAAAACGATCTAACTATCTTTTTTTGGCCACTTCATGAGACAGGCAGGTTTGGAGAACATAGTCACAACAGGCAAAATTAAAGGCAACAGAAACAGAGGGTGACAACGTGAGAA
This sequence comes from Meghimatium bilineatum, assembly GCA_034231615.1. Classification (NCBI taxonomy): domain Eukaryota; kingdom Metazoa; phylum Mollusca; class Gastropoda; order Stylommatophora; family Philomycidae; genus Meghimatium; species Meghimatium bilineatum. The sequence goes on from CM067314.1 coordinate 12,523,528, forward strand.
AATATAAAACAGATTGACAGCCTGGCACGGCAGGGAAACAACAACGACATTGATACATAATACTGTGGACAGAAAGCTGTGGAGAGTCATGACCGCCTACGCCAGCCGGCATGAAACCTGATGATGACCTATCTATTTATACGCTGTGGCCATTGTTTGCCTTGCGTCGTCAGGACTGGAAGAGATCTCTAGATGGCCTTCTTGTGTGCTGTTTGTAAGCTTATTCCTGTGGCTTTTTTGATTTCTGTGATCCATCTTTTACATGGTCTGGCCCTGGCTTTATAGACGTTATATCTATGTATCATGGCCATAGTTTAAAACGATATTGGAGATAAATTTAAGGTGGAGAAGCAGAGCAGGTCAAAGCATCATCATCATCATCATCAAGTGCTGTCTTCGCAACTAAGGTTGGCTGTAACAGACCTCCAGCCTTTTTCTTCTTCTTAAGCGTTCATTCTCAAACTCCCGCTGGATTTCTCATGTTATAGGACACATTCTCAAACTCCCTGTCTCTTATTTTGGGGGTGCACTCTGCTAGACTGTAACCTGTCCATCTCGCGATGTTACTCTCCCACTTGTATCTCTGTCTACCTCTTGCTCGTTGTTCTTCATCATTTACCCTCAAGTAAGGTATTCAACCAGGTATTGTCCGGCTCTGTGGCGAAGTGGTACAGAGCACGTCTGTGACGAAAGGTACCGAGTTCGTTCCTCACCACAGGCAATTGTGCATCCGGACCGTTCAGAAAGCAATGGCAACCTACTGAACGTATTTATATTGCCTAGAAAATCACCACAGCCAACAAATGCTGGGTTGATAGCTACGTCCTGGATAGGATATGCTACCAATTTTAATTTTTTAAGGTATTCAACAATGTATCATAGGCAGACATTATTAAAGACGGGACTGGTCAATATTATTCTTCACTCAAACATATCCATGAGGATTGTAATCTCTGGAGGAATATGTGTGAGAAAAAGAGAGAAAACGATAGAGAAATAGAGAAGACAGAAAGAGGGAGAGAGAGAGAGAAAGTGAGAGAGAAACGTGAGAAATGTAGAGAAAGAGAGAGAAATAGAGAGAGAGCGAGAAAGAGACGGAAAACGAGAAATGAAGAGGGAAAAAGAAATAGAGACTGAGAGAGAGATAGAGAGAAAAAAAAGATAAAGCGAGAGAGAACGATATAACAAGAGAAAATAGGAGAGGGATGGAGAGATATAAATAGAAGGGAAGAGAAAGAGAGAGAAAGACAAATAGAGAGAAAAAGGAGAGAAAGAGACACAAAGATAGAGAGAAATAGAGAAAGAGAGAGAGAACCAGAGAGTCAAACATGAAGAACGAATGTCAGAATTAAACAAAGAGCTCGAGAAAATGTAGGCAAATAATCAGATATAGCTAGAATTAGATAGACAGACAAAATAAATCTGTTCCGTCAACATCAGGAAACACCCACACTCTATAAAGATATCTATCTAGTTTTGATAGCCTTCCAGAAAGGTGGCAAGATATATGTAAAAATGCTCACGGGCTATTAACAGTTTATCAATTTATTGTTTCGTTTATTTATCGTAACTAAGTTACAATTTTGTATTCATTCAGGAAACTGATAAAAATAAACATGAAAATCATCACGGGGAGAAGTTTGTAAACGAAACGGACAATGAAATTTAAAAAAAGAGTTGGGCGTACTGTGATGATGTGAATTTAGACAGATGTGTATAAGATTGTGAAATAATGTTGAAGATGTGTATAAGATTGTGAAATAATGTTGAAGATGTGTATAAGATTGAGGATGTGATTAAGAGTAATGATGTGAATAACATTATTGATGTGAATACGATTGAGATTGTTAATGTGATTAAGGGCGTTATTAGGTTTGAGGATGTGAATAATATTAATTAGTTAGTTTGTTCCTATCGCGTCGCAAGCGGTGCATATAGCAGATGTTTTGAATCTCCATGTGTTGAGGTCCGCTGCCTGCAGTTTTAGTTCTTGTATGGTCTTACAGCCTATTTTTCTCCTTCTTTAAGTATGGTGTTACAACCCACAATATAAACGATTTTGAATAAGCTTGTAGATGTCAGTAAAACTGAGAATTTGAATAAGATTGAAAATGTGATAAGATTGAAAATGCCAATAAGATTGAGGATGTGAATCAGATTGAGGATGTGAATTAGATTGAGAATGTGAATGTGATTGATGATGTGAATACGATGTAGGAAGTGAATGAGATTGGAATTGATAATATGATTGAGGATAAACAAGATTGAGGATGTGAATACGATTGAGAATGAGATTTAGCAGGATGTGAATAAGATTGAAGATACCGGTAAGGTTAAAGATGCCAGCAAGATTAAAGATACCTCACGATTTGAGGATGCCAGCAAGATTAAAGATACCTCAAGATTTGAGGATGCCAGCAAGATTAAAGATACCTCAAGATTTGAGGATGCCAGCAAAATTAAAGATATCAAGATTTGAGGATGCCAGCAAGATTAAAGATACCTCAAGATTTGAGGATGCCAGCAAAATTAAAGATATCAAGACTTGAGGATGCCAGCAAGATTAAAGATACCTCAAGATTTGAGGATGCCAGCAAGATTAAAGATACCTCAAGATTTGAGGATGCCAGCAAGATTAAAGATACCTCAAGATTTGAGGATGCCAGCAAGATTAAAGATACCTCAAGATTTGAGGATGCCAGCAAGATTAAAGATACCTCACGATTTGAGGATGCCAGCAAGATTAAAGATACCTCAAGATTTGAGGATGTCAGCAAGATTAAAGATACCTCAAGATTTGAGGATGCCAGCAAGATTAAAGATACCTCAAGATTTGAGGATGCCAGCAAGATTAAAGATACCTCAAGATTTGAGGATGCCAGCAAGATTAAAGATACCTCACGATTTGAGGATGCCAGCAAGATTAAAGATACCTCAAGATTTGAGGATGCCAGCAAGATTAAAGATACCTCAAGATTTGAGGATGTCAGCAAGATTAAAGATACCTCAAGATTTGAGGATGCCAGCAAGATTAAAGATACCTCAAGATTTGAGGATGCCAGCAAGATTAAAGATACCTCAAGATTTGAGGATGCCAGCAAGATTAAAGATACCTCAAGATTTGAGGATGCCAGCAAGATTAAAGATACCTCAAGATTTGAGGATGCCAGCAAGATTAAAGATACCTCAAGATTTGAGGATGCCAGCAAGATTAAAGATACCTCACGATTTGAGGATGCCAGCAAGGTTGAAGAGCCAGTAAGGTTGAATATATTACTAACATTGCAGATACCAATAAGATGGATGATGCCAATAACATTGAAGATGACAATAAGATGGTCGATGAAAATAATATTAAAGAAGAGAATCAAGAAGTTTTCCTAAGAGAAAAGTTTCAAAGAAATAGATTCTTCAATGTCTTCAAAAGAAATATGTTAGGTATTATGAGTTTTGAAGAGTTTACAATGCTATGGGATGTGAACTATTTGAAAGGAATTTGAAAGAAAAAACCAATCACAGAGGAAATCAAAGAAATCAAATATTGATATATTCCAAGTGAATAGTATTCTAAACAACAAATATATATATATATATATATATATATATAAAATGTGTAAAGGTAGGTCCCATGGCATCTGCCGTCGGGGATGAAGATAACTCTTCATGTACTAAGCCGCATCAACTATTAGGTGGGGGTGGCCAGTTCCCTTCCTTGCTGTTTTTTACCTTCCCTAACTCATGCCTCAGGTACTCATTTACAGCTGAGTCGACTGGAGGAGTGAGTGGTCGTGTCAAGTGAGAAATCACAACCCGGATTTTTTTTAATGTCCTGACGTTGGTTTCGAACCTGGCACGCTGTAACCAGATGATAGCAAGCAAGCAAGCTCACTATCCACTAGGCTACCGCGCTCCTCATAAAATGTGTAAAAAAGTTAAATTATGGCGAATAAGGAAAAAAGAAAACAGTGCACTGTACGATACAGAAAACAGTCATAGAAGACAAGTGAAAATAATGCAATCTACGATGGAGAAAGGGGCTGTCGATAAAATACAATATAAATAAAATATTTTGTCAATTTTGATTCCTTTCATTTATCAAAAACTGACAAATTTTTTCACCTCCCTCTCTAAATTGTTGACATAATATATGCCCCCCTCCCAAAGACAGGAGAAACATTTTTTGCTTGCAAAGTCATAGTGGATGATAAACTGTCATGGCACATAGATAGCACACACGCCTGACATGCGAACACGCACAGACACGAATACAAGCGCCTGTCAACAGACTGGAATTGAGGTCTGAAGTTAGGGAAGTTACTGAGTTGAAGGCATGTCAAAGCAGCGGATGTGATCGGAATACGTGGCGCAATTGATATCATTTCACATCGTATAATCTGTATCACTGGCTGACATCACACGAGCAATTATTGATCCAACGCAAACAAATCAATCAACAAAAAAACAAATACACTCACGAACAAACAAACAATTGTTGTTGTTCGTCCATCACAAGTGATGATGACCATTTGTAACATCCACTTTTGAGAATTCAATTAGAGTTATGTCCTTGATTATGAGTTAGTAGATGGCTAAAGAGCCCTATTCCAGCTATAAATGTCCTTGATTATGAGTTCGTAGATGGCTAAAGAGCCCTATTCCAGCTGTAAATGTCATTGATTATGAGTTCGCAGATGGCTAATGAGCCCTATTTTAGCTGCAAATGTCCTTGGACAAAAATTCAAACAACCAAACGCCGCACACACAAACTAGTATTACTGTTCTTCTTCTTCTTCAGCATTCATTCATAAACTCCCGCTGGATCTTTCTTGTAGCAGGACCATGGTCCTATTAGATTTCCAGCAGGATGTAGTCCAGAGAATGGAAATGCGTTGTGTCGTCGTTTTATCTGCGGCAATGGCCCGACAAATCCGTCTTCGGCGGACTCTTATTATAAAACTTACTATTGTTGTTGTCAATTGATCTTAATTCAAGATTGATGAATAAGATTGATGTGAAAGTAATATTATCGATTAGTTACGATATATATATAGAGGTAAATACGAATTTAATTATAATTAACTTCGTATTTACCTCTTATTTGTCTGGTTACTGCGACACTTTCCATTTTGTCGGACATCTCCCGATATTTTGGTTACTTATATTTATAGATAGATATGAAGCTATGTCAAAGTAATGTTATCGATTAGTTACGATAGGTATGAGGCATCATATGCGAAAGTAATGTTATCGACTACAAAGAGCTGCATCACATATTTCGCAATCCGAGGTAGGATGAGTCGTGCTAATAGCGCAATTAAAACAAATATTAAACAAATATAAAAAAGGGTTAAATAGCAGTTTATAGTGAGTGATACACAAGATAGACTTTTCGACTAAACGGTCTTTATCGAGGTACGAACAAACAAAGGATGAGACCACAAATTCAAATGGAGACTACAAGCAACAATCAATTTTATACGGTATATAGGTCTATAAAACAAAAACATAGAGACGAAGAGAAGAAATGAGAACCATGGAAATGTGATTACAGGACGAGAAAGTACAGTAGGTTACAGTCGGTACTACTCTCATACTCTCAAAGCATGCTCTCAAAACAGAAAAGTTCATGTAGAGAAAAGAATGGTGGAACTTATTGAACAACTCAATTTATAAGAACATTACATGGATGTACTGCCCTGGTCATGCTGGGGTCAGAGGAAACGAGAGAGCCGACTTATTGGCAGGCAATGCGGCGATTGGCGGCACATTGCTGAGAAGAGATAAAGCAGATTTAATGAAGGCAGTAATAAATTCATTTCAAAATGATGTACATGAGGCTGATAACGTACATACAGAGAATGTAAGAAATGGGAGTATCTAGAGATGAGGGAAGGAAAAGTAAATGTATTGGAAAGTCACACAATCAACACCTGACTGGGACTCTGAGTCTACATACATTGGGATGGCTCCTGGAACGGAGGGCGGAAAACGTGTTGTGAAGCCAGTTTCTAACCAAGAATTCGAGTTAATAAGTCCTAGAATCCGACCAAGCGCCCAAGAATAAAGACACACACACGCACGCACACACACACACACACACATATATTAACAATAATTGAAGTAAAAAAATAAACCGCTCAAGGTCGCTTGCAATGGGCAGTTCCGCAGAACACTTCTGCATCGGTCGCGCGTGTATGTTCTTAATCGCGTGTTAGTGTAGCCGCTAGTAGTCACTTCAAGTGGACAAGAACCAGAACATTTTGAGCCATATTGTGGCTCATGTTGTGTCATTCCCTAGTCAGTCATTATTGTAATTATGTCTTCATTCATTCATTCATTTTCCTTTTGTGCTGAAGTTAGCGCATAGGGCAGAGGTCAGGTCTCTCCAATTCTGTCTATTCAAAGCTATTCTGTGCAGTTCTTGAATAGTATGGATATTGATTGTTTTACTTTCTCTAAGTATTGTTCTTCTGAGTGTTTATTTTGGTCTACCCCTTGCTCTTTTACCTGTAGGCATCCATTCAAGAGATTGGTGGTGTATTCTGTTGGTGTCTGCGCGTAGGACATGCCAGATCTGGGCCCAACGGCGTTTTCTGATAACATCTGTGATGAAATTTTGATGTGTCTCTTCTCTGATTTTATCATTCGATTTGAATTCACCCCAATGAGTGTTAGTTATCCTACGAAGACATTTGTTCTCGAAACACAGTAATTATTTCTTTACAAAACTGTAATATTTGCGGCTTTCGACATTCGTTTTGCACAATATGTACGACGAGGCTCGCCGTTATATACGAGTATTTATTGTTTGCTACAAGGTGTTTTGTTTTGAAGAAACATATACATCCCCTATTAAATTACACAATAACGTCAATCTAAGTGACGTTGCTGGTTTTTCATATTAGTTTTTCATCTTTCTGTTATATCAATCACTTTCAGTTATTTCACCATGTTTCTAGAAGCTCAATTTTATTGCCGGATAATTTGGATAATTTGAAATTCTAAGCTTGAAATATTATGTGCACCTGGCCAGGTACTTCACACTCTGTAAGGAAGATGTGTTTCTATTAGCCAACATTATTATTAGATTACATTGGGTGGAGATTATATATATATATATATATATATATATATATATATATATATATATATATATATATATATATATATATATATATATATATATATATATATATATATATATATATATATATATATTGTTATATTGTATGCATTTCCACCATTTCCCGCAGAAGATGGATGTGTCAGGGCACTGGCACAAATTCAACAGCGTCGCAGCACATTTCATTTTCTCTGGACTGCATCCTGCTGTAAATCTAGTATGTGTATTGTCCTGCTACAAGAGAGATCCAGTTGGAGTTTGAGAATGAACGCTGCAGATGACATAGTGTATGCATTTAAATAAAGCCGTTTTTGGTTCGTTCGGATGTTGTAGTGTCCCGAAAGCAGAGAAAAGAATAGTAACACTGAGACATGTCATGTATGTCTTAAAAGCAAGCTAAGAAGGGTGGGTGTGGAAGTAGAGAATCAACTCCATGTAATGAATTCTGCAGAAGATCCATACCTGAACCTATAGTAAATAACAATGATTTCCAACTGTCTAGACATTGCAAGACATGACGGCAAAGTTCACCAAGATCTCCGGCCTGGATAGTTGACTGCCAGTTTGGTTTCATTGCATCGATTTAGGAAAATATTCATCTAGAAATCTATAATAATAATAATAATAATAATAATAATAATAATAATAATATTAATAATAATAATAAAACCAATAACCTGTCAGGGTAGTAGGGGTGCCACAATGAGATATTTGATACAGAAAGATCTCCACATTTCCATCTTGTACCATCATAATGAGTTTGGAAGCTTTACACCCTGTCTAGTCCTTAAAATATCCATCCATGTCTTCTTCTCGCCACCTCATCTTCTTCCACTCTTCATTTTACCCTGAAGAACATAACTCCAAGTGTGAGTTCAGTGAGGCTTGTTTTAATACGAGTGGTGGCCACAATTCTCTTCGAAACTCCAATATGGTCACATAAAATACAGGTGTTATCGCACGTAATTACAATATAATTGATATTTAGCCACAATTGAAGTCATACAGTGGTTTAATCTTTGTGGTAAAGAGTGTCTAAAATTGACATCGCCAAAACATCGCAAGCTTTCTTGTGATTGGATGTCTGAATACAGAATGGTTGCAAGCTTTCATGTGATTGGGTGTCTGAATACAGAATGGTTGCAAGCTTTCATGTGATTGAATGTCTGAATACAGAATGGTTGCAAGCTTTCATGTGATTGGATGTCTGAATACAAAATGGTTGCAAGCTTTCATGTGATTGAATGTATGAATAGAAAATGGTTACAAGCTTCCATGTGATTGGATGTCTGAATACAGAATGGTTACAAGCTTTCATGTGATTGGATGTCTGAATACAAAATGGTTGCAAGCTTTCATGTGATTGAATGTATGAATAGAAAATGGTTACAAGCTTCCATGTGATTGGATGTCTGAATACAGAATGGTTACAAGCTTTCATGTGATTGGATGTCTGAATAGAAAATGGTTACAAGCTTTCATGTGATTGGATGTCTGAATACAGAATGGTGGAACACACTTTGAGTTTGATGTGTGGATTAAATAAAGTTTTCAACCCTTGATTATATAATCTCCTGGGTTATATAAGAGCTTATAAGTGCAACATACATTCTACATATATAGATACGCTCTTTTTGAATGTGAGTATAGAATTGCATATCGTTGAGAGTGAACGTCCTCTAGGTATGAAAGAAACATCTACATTAGTGTTTTCAAATCGATTTCGGCATACGTCCCCATTAATCGCTGTCTTTTGTACTCCTGAATCCTAAAGAAAGTCATTAATTTTTTTGACGATTGTATTTTATGCTTTACCTAAATAAATCTTGTTGTTTATAATCTAGACTTCAGTAAAAAGTCTCCTCGTTTAGTTATACATAATTAATTTCATTTCTTCAGTTTTATCCGTGTCTGTCACTGATAATACAGCTTTGGCATAAAGATAGAATTTATGATTTGCCTTATTTTGGTTTTCATTGAGATTTGATGTTTCAAAATTGGAGTAAGTTGATGATTCTCGAATTTAACCACTTTAAAAAATCAAAAATTTCACTCCCTGGGGCTCGCAGAGTTTGGAAACACGGTTCTAGATAATCACCCCATGGCACATAGGAAGCAACAGCTTTATTAGTCCTAATTACTGAGGATACAAAGAAACAAAACATAGCACACAGGGCGAAAAAGGAGGGTTAAGCGAGGGTTTGGATAAGTATTCTGTAGAAAGGAAAAGTGACCCAGAGATGACATACTAAAATCGGATGTGTTGGGTCGAACGGTGGATATATCAATCCGTCTTGTAAAATCACGGCAAAAGACGTTCCGTTCTCCGGACTATAACCTTCTAACTGGAACAAGTGTGAGGATAATGGAATCATAAAATAAGAAATAAGAAAAGTCTGTTTAAGAATTTGTATCCTACAGTGTGTGCACGACATCTGGATGTCTCTAGACATCAATTTCTGTTCTATGACTACTTAACCAAACAATTATGAGTATTTTTAAGGCACAATATGTGAAAACATAGCAATTTTATCTTACATAAAATCATGTAGAAAGAATTGTATGTAATACTTTTCTATCGCCCGTATGTTGCCTGGGCCCGAAAGGGGAGCAAAGAATAGCAACACTGTTTATTACTTTCCATGCATTTCGTAAAAGGCGACTAAGGAGGTTATGGGATGGAGTTGGCTGCCCCATATCATATAGGGTCAGTGACCCAAAGCCATGCTGAAGTAGGGTGTGTCAGACCGAAAGGCGCAGATATCGCAGCAATGATGTAAACCATGACACAACGCATTCCATTCTCCAGACTACATCCTGCTAACCTGCAGGAGTTTGAGAATGAACAAAGAAGAAGAAAGAAGATTCTTTTCAATTTAGAAGGGAAACAAAATTAGCGACGCGGTATAATATGAAACGAACTAACAGCAAATAATTTATAAAAAAGATGAATGGATGGCAATCAATTATGCGAGATGCTAGTTTGTTCTTTTAAATGGCAGCCGAAAGCCACTGTTGACATGTTTGCCATCTTCTTGTGAATCTACAGTACACATGACTATGTGAACGTCTATAATTGTTACTGTCCGTTTTCTGTTGTTGTTTAAATTTTGGTCTTGATAAAGACCTTTTTGTCGAAACATCGATTTGAGTATGATATTATGTGTGTCTTGAGTAAATAGCAAAACATCATCACACTGAGTTCCTAGATGTTATCTTATCGGATTTACGATTTGCACGGTAAGTACTTATATACATATTATCCATCTTCTGACATGTAACATAGACCTTTAGATATACATGGACGTTAAACGAATCACAGAAAGAGGCGGTTGTTACTGTATCACTAAAATCGTTGCTATGACACGTTGATACTGTCGCTAAAATCGTTCATTTTACACGTCCATTCTTTCGCTAAAACGGTCGCTTTGACATTTCCGCTCAGTCGCTAAAACTGTCACTTTAACATGTCCAACTTGTCGCTAAAATCATCCATTTGATTTGTCCGCACTGTCACTAAATCCGTCACTTCGACATGTCTCCCCTGTCTCTAAAACCGTCACATCGACATGTCCATCCTGTCCCTAAAATTGTCTTTTTGACATGTCCACCTTGTCGTTATATCAAAGGCATGGTTAAGTTATGAAGGTTTACGGCTGCATGCCTAGTTTCCGAGGGAAGGTATGTAAGTGCAGCCATATCCCAGGATCATCATGTCCGTTTAGGAGTATAGCATATACGTCAAGGCAAACTAATTCATCAATCTCCAGTAAGATCTGTTGACCAGTCTTCAGTAAAATCTGTTGACCAATCTTCAGTAAGATCTGTTGACCAATCTTCAGTAAGATCTGTTGACCAATCTTCAGTAAGATCTGTTGACCAATCTTCAGTAAGATCTGTTGACCAGTCTTCAGTAAGATCTGTTGACCAATCTTCAGTAAGATTTGTTGACCAATCTTCAGTAAGATCTATTGACCAATATTCAGTAAGATCTGTTGACCAATATTCAGTAAGATCTGTTGACCAATCTTCAGTAAGATCTGCCGACCAATCTTCAGTAAGATCTGTTGTCAATCTTCAGTAAGATCTGTTGACCAGTCTTCAGTAAGATCTTTTGACCAATCTTCAGTAAGATCTGTTGACCAATCTTCAGTAAGATCTGTTGACCAATCTTCAGTAAGATCTGTTGACCAATCTTCAGTAAGATCTGTTGACCAATCTTCACTAAGATCTGTTGACCAATCTTCAGTAAGATCTGTTGACCAATCTTCAGTAACGGTACACTTAGCATTACAGAACACAAATCTACCACAAAAAAGCAGCAATGCAATGTTCACTAGTCTGCATGTCCTCCAGGAAGACCCTCTAGCTAGATGAGACAAGTAAGCAATCAAGTCATGTAGCGAGAAATTATCTTTTTTTTCACAGATAGATGGCAGGTTGTCAGTCTATCTCCCTAGATTGCAGGTTGTCCGTCTATCTCCCTAGACTGCAGGTTGTCCGTCTATCTCCCTAGATGGCAGGCTGTCAGTCTATCTCACTAGATGGCAAGTTGTCCGTCTATCTCCCCAGATGGCAGGTTGTCAGTCTATCTCCCTTCTGTCTTTGAGTCATCCTCTACCACAAGCATGGAAAAAAAGTTATTAACCATATTATGTGCACCATGAACTAGAATTAAGCCCTTCTGGCCACACGAGTTTCAGATGTATCGAGAATTAGGCCCTTGTTGCCACACGAGTTTCAGATGTACCGAATACATCAATTTAATTACTGGATGTTCTCATAAACATTGTCTATCTAATATCCTACACGGATAGTGATTGATTTTGGAGCCACTGTTTACATTATTAAGAAATAAAACAGAATACATTAATCACTGTTAATTATATCACTTTTAACGTTACCAGCAAGTACGGAATGGAAATCAATACAGAAAAGAACAAAATCTTGGTTAACAGCAGAGACACAGAAACACAGACTAACATCATGATGAATGGACAGAAGCAAGAGAAGGTGAATATTTTCAAATACCTCGGATCAAGTATATGCAGCGATGGAAAATGCAAAGCAGAGCTAAAAATAAGGCTGGAGATGGCTTTAACTTCAAGGCTAACGGTGATTTGGAAAAGCAACATCAGCGTTGGATTGAAAGTCAAACTGTATAAGTCGCTGGTGCTTTCTGTTGTGTTGTATGGTTGTAAGAGTTGGACACTCATTGCGGACATGGAGAGAAGATTACAAGTTTTCGAATACAAATTCTACAGACGAATTCTACGAATTTCTATAGGGAACAGAAGACCAATGTGTACATAAGAAATAAAGTAGAAATGTACGCAGGTGTACAAGAACCATTGCTTTCAATAGTGAAACGACGAAAACTAGCATGGTTCAGACATGTATGCAGGCATGATTGCTTGTCAAAAACAATACTGCAGGGAACTGTCGAAGGGGGAAGAAACAGAGGAGTGAAATAAAAGCATGGACAGACAACATCAAGGAATGGACAGGGCAAGATATTTCCACACTCATCCGCATCGCTGAGGATAGAATTCGCTGGAGGACTCTGTGTGCTGAAGCACCCCTACGACCATGAAGGGTTACGGGTTTATTGATTGATTGACTGATATCACCTTTCGATCTGTATCGCCTTTCGATCTAACACCGACACCTGTTGGTGCTATCGCAGCTGCACAGAAATATAGCAATTTCCACTCATGTTCTGCAACAAAGATGTCGATTAGTGTGCAAATGTGCAAGTGATAAAACTAGAAAAGTAGGCTCTGGCAGTGAGTAAGACTCTAGAAATGTTTCTAAGATAACAGCTGAACACATGTATATCATTTTACATAAACAATTCACAGTTATGTCGGTTAAAAGTGAGACATTTGGTTGAAGCGCATTTGGTGAGACATCAAAGGCAAAGGATAACATGTCATTAAGGCAAAATGAAAGCGGCAAATCAATGTTTTGAAAAAACAGAAACAAGAATGAAATTTACGTTCAAACAATTGAGATTAAAAAGAAATCCCACTAAAGTAAATACAGATTACAAGAATAACTTCAAGAAGAAGTAACCGCATTACTCAAGTATGGTGTTTCACAAATCTTTGCCATCATATTTTGTGTATAGATCTTGATAAACCTGTGTCCAATCCATAACAACGTTATCATATTTTGTATAACAGATTTTGATAAATCTATGTCCAATCCATCACCAAGTTGTCACATTTTGTGTATAGTTCTTGATAAACCCGTAGAAACGATATAAACGTGATAAAACTATATTACTGTATTATGTTATAATGAACTATATTGCGCACATAACAATCGATTAATGCGTTCTGCGTCCAACAACCAATCAGAAGCACTGACCTACTTCATTCTTAGAAGCAACACAGTATACTAGGGGCTGTACAGAAAGAACCGTTTTCTTCCTTAATACACTTTCATCTACATTGAGCAATCTTCTTAGTCTTCTCTTTCGCAGTTTATGACGTCCGGTTTTCTTAATGAATTGTGCTGTATTTTAAAGTTCTTCAGTTCTACAAGGCATCTTTCTGTGGATATCCATCTCTGTGGGCCAGTGTTCTTCTCGAACTGGTTTAGTGTTTTGCAGTCCTGCAGGATATTTTGAGCGGTCTGAGCTGCCTGACCACATGGCCGCAGAAGTGATGGGACCAGTCTTAGTCTATTTAAATGACTGTTTATTCTGTTGTGTCCTGTTCTGAGACGGAAGATAATAATCTTCTCAGCTCGTATCGAGTTAGTGATAGCTGCCTTTTGGGTGGTCAACTTCCCTAATAGCTTTGATAAGGCTCTCTTTTCTTGGTAGGTGATTTCTAGGGTCTTGTTGTTCCTGTGTTGCTCCACCCTTTCCAGCCTAGTTAATGCCCAAATCTCTAAGCATGTACCGAACCAAGGACCCATCAGTGTATACACTATCTTAATTTTCACTGATCATGGCCTGGACTTTTGAATCTCTATTCACTGGAATGTCATTATCACGAAAGAGTAATATTTTAGCGTGATTCATATTCCTGGAAAGTGTGATATTTTAGTGTGATCCATATTCATGGAAAGTGTAATATTTTAGTGTGATCCATATTCATGGAATGTGTGATATTTTTATGTGATCCATATTCATGGAAAGTGTGATGAAAGTACAATCTTCTTTAGGTTAATGCGTAATTTTCTACAATTCTCCAGGTTCGATGTCATGTTTTATGTGCATTCTCACTAAGCAAACTTTTCCATCTCGCCAAGCCATGACTGCCAATGTTTCACGTTAAAAACAAACAAAAAACTTTACACCATCATCATGTGGCACATATTTCTATAATAGTGAAATCAAGGGAAATGTTTAACCATGGATGGGCAACCTGACATGTAGTCATACCTGGAGAGATACTACAACAAGCAGACCTGACATGTATTCATAGCTGGAGAGATACTACAACAAGCAGACCTGACATGTATTCATACCTGGAGAGATACTACAACAAGCAGACCTGACATGTATTTATACCTGGAGAGATACTACAACAAGCAGACCTGACATGTATTTATACATGGAGAGATACTACAACAAGCAGACCTGACATTTATTCATACCTGGAGAGATACTACAACAAGCAGACCTGACATGTATTTATACCTGGAGAGATACTACAACACGCAGACCTGACATGTATTCATACCTGGAGAGATTCTACAACAAGCAGACCTGACATGTATTTATACCTGGAGAGATACTACAACAAGCAGACCTGACATGTATTCATACCTGGAGAGATAATACACCAAGCAGACCTGACATGTATTCATACCTGGAGAGATACCACAACAAGGCGACGTGACATGTATTCATACCTGGAGAGATACCACAACAATCGGACCTGACATGTATTCATACCTGGAGAGATACCACAACAATCGGACCTGACATGTATTCATACCTGGAGAGATACTACAACAAGCAGACCTCACATGTATTTATACCTGGAGAGATACTACAACAAGCAGACCAGACATGTATTCATACCTGGAGAGATACTACAACAAGCATACCTGACATGTATTTATACCTGGAGAGATACTACAACAAGCAGATCGTTATACATTTCTTGGACATGCAATTACAAATGATGGTAGATTTGAAACAGACTTTAAAACGCAGACAACCAACCATTCTCAAACACACACAAGCAAATAATTAAGTAAGCAATTAACCAAACAGCCAACTTGTCAACCAACTAAATAATGGACATCCTAAATGATTAAGAAATTAATCACCCAATAAGCCAAGCCAAGTAAAGAAAAACAAGCTTGCAAAAGACCAACAAAAATTAAGGAAGTCAGTAACCCAACCAAACAACAATACAGGCACCCAACCAACCAACAATACGGGCACACAACCAACCAACAATACAGCCACACAGCCAACCTACAATATAGCCACCCAACCAACCAACAATACAGCCACACAGCCAACCTACAATATAGCCACCCAACCAACCAACAATACAGGCACCCAACTAACCAACAATGCAGCCACCCAACCAACCAACAATAAAGCCACACAGACAACCTACAATATAGCCACCCAACCAACCAACAATACAGGCACCCAAATAACCAACAATACAGGCACCCAATCAACCAATAATACTAGCAACCAACCAACCAACAATACAGGCACCTAACCAACCAACAATACAGGCACCGAAGCAACCAACAATACAGGCACCCAACCAACCAAGAATATAGCCATCCAGCTAACCAACAATACAGGCACCCAACCAACCATTCAAATAACCAAACAACCATTCACCAACCCAACCAACCAACCAACCAACCATTAAACCGCGGACGTTAGGTCAATTTAGTTATATAAACATTTTACACGCTTTCGACTACCAACTGATAGCATGCCACAAATGACCATGACACATAGACATAACGGCTATAAAGTCATAGGCAGACCATGTAAAAGATGGATCACAGAAATCAAAGAAGCCACATGAACACGCTTACAAACAGCACACAAGAAGGCCATCTCCAGAGAACTCTTTCACCCCTGACGTCGCAAGGCAAACATGGGCCACGACGTATAGATAGATATATAGATATATAGATAGATAGATAGATAGACACATATATATATAGAGAGAGAGAGATAGATAGATAGATATATAGATAGATAGATAGATAGATAGCTTTACAGCCGTAAAAAATAGCAGAGGTCGCGGTTGTGGTAACCCAGTAACCACGTAATAGGCTAGGTTTCCTATCATATGAACCATTTAAAGGAAAACCGGTTAAGTGAACACAGTTGTACAAAAAGCAAACACGGCTGTACAAACAATATCCATAATATAATATATTATTCCTATAGACTACACTGAAAATCGAGTTATACGTCATCAGTTTATGTGGAGATTGTTTATTAATAAAAACGAATGAATGCTGATCTAAGGAGATAACTCATTAGATGATGTTTATATTATGCGGATCTGCAGCTGGGTTCTGTCCCATCTTGATGATATTCTAAACCTGAGAGGGTTGAGGTCTGTGCCAGTGCAGGGATAAATGGGATGACGGTGAGTGGTGCGATCACTTAATGTTTATTTGTGTGTTCTGTGATCAGGAAAATATGATTCAGGGGAAATAAGAAGGGCGTTGATATATTGTTGGAATGAAGGGAGGTAAATCAAAATCACGGAAAAATAATATACATTTAAAACAGGTATAATGAAGGCAATTTGTCGATGGTATGTGGAACATTGTACGAGAGAGAGAGAGAGAGAGAGAGAGAGATAGAGCGATAGAGAGATAGATAGATAGATAGATAGATAGAGAGATAGATAAGAGAGATAGATAAACAGAGAGAGAGAGAGAGAGAGGGAGAGAGAGGGAGAGAGAGAGAGAGAGTGAAAGAAAGAAACTTGAATTTTCAGCTATTACATTTCGAACGAAAAAAATTAAGAGCGATAGAAAGAAGTTCATATTTTTCCGAGGTGTGACCGGCTGTATGGTACCCGGGTGACTAAACAACCAGGCGAATCTAACAGGTAATGAATATCTTGCTAATCGACGGGAGTTTGAGAATGAACACGGAAGAAGTAGATGACTGACTACCGTAAATACCGTCTCGGCGTAGAGTCAGTACACATTCGCTGTCTGGCGACATATAGGAAGGCTGTCACAGGCTAGGGTAGCCCACACGAATTGTCAAGGCATGCCGAAATCGGATGTGCTAGGCCTACAAAACGCATAACGGCGGAACAACGTAATCACGCTCCCGGCGGAGATCGCACGGATATCCGTGCTGGTTACAATGGAGCGAACGCAAAACATACAAACTACCGTAATAATAAAATAACTAGAAGACTTTAGAATATCGACTCAGATAAATGCTGCCAACGAAATCAACTCTTTGAAGTAGAGATGCGGTTGAGTAAACACATGTTCAAAACTAAGATTGGTCGGACCATTACCTATATCGAGGAGGACGACAGTCCAACCCAAGCAAGCACTGGTGCTGAAGTCGGAAATACTAGGCCGAATGCGAACCAGCAACCTAGTATCACGAAAAATGACTGGATAACAGGTTTTCTGTAAAAAAATGTGCCTTGCTGTGTAGACTTTGTTAAACTGCGAACGAGAAGAAGAAGAAGAAGAAGAGGAAATAATGTATCAAGCAAATGTAAAGAAATAGTGCAATAATTTCATTCGCGTAATGACTAAGCCGTTCGGTGTGTGATCAAGAGGTCCTGGTGTCGAATCTGGCTCGCATCGTCATGTTTATAAAGTGAACCTCAAACCAATGTCTTGGACAAAAATAAGAAATGAATTGGGAAAGTAATCTCTTGAGAATACTGTCCCGCAAGAGACCAGTACTATAGAAGTAATCTCATGAAAATATTGCCATGCAGGAGATAAGTTCTAGGAAAGTAATTTCATGAAAATACTGCCCTACAGGAGACAAGTACTAGGAAATAAATCTCATGAAAATACTGCACTGCAGGAGACAAACTGCACTGAAAGTAAAATTTAAAAAAATTAATTAGAATGTTGTCATGACGTATTGCATAGTCGGGTTGTTGTGATACCATCGTTGCTGGTGCGCATCTCGGTCTAGAATCTCCGAATTCGGCACCAGCGTGTACTTAGACAGGACTATGAACATACTTGTTGTTAGGGATATCCCTACCAATCTTAGTTTCCAGCCTCTTTTGGCTGAAGAAAGCCCCCATCTCCACATCAAAGAATTGACCTCCATGTGGAGAATTCGAATAATAGAGAACTCCACAACGCCAGGTCTATACAATATTAAAAAACAACAACAAAGTAAACACATGAACTTCATTTTAAGAGTTATATCAAATTAAATCGTAAAGTTCAGATGTAATGAGACCAGTTTTTTGTGTGCCTTTGTTCACATTCACTCTGCATTCATTTCAAGAGGGTACCATTTTCAAGTCAAGTTAATTGAATGTTTCTTACTTGAAAATTGAAAGTTCCCAAAAATACTTACAGCTAGTCTATGAAGTTGATAAAATATAATATGTCGATAATTATTTAATGCCTGTTTTTACCTTGGAAGTGAGAACGGACTATGAAGAGGCAGGTATAATTGCGCCAGAATATGGATTTCTTTAAAAGGTAAAAGTATTAGAAAATAGTCATGTTTGAGTCAGAGTGAGTTCCTATACTGTCGAAATAGTTATGTCTAAATCCTTACTTCTGAATACTTCTTTTTAAATCCTTCTTTCTACAGAGTTCTTTCTGAATCTTTCTTTCTGAATAATTCTAAATTATTTTTTCCATTTCCTTATTTCAAAATGCCTTCCTTCTAAAGAGTACTTTCTAAATACGCCTTTCAAAATTATTCCTTCTAAAGAGTACTTTAAAATTATTCTTTCTAAAGAGTACTTTAAAATTATTCTTTCTAAAGAGTACTTTAAAATTATTCTTTCTAAAGAGTACTTTAAAATTATTCTTTCTAAAGAGTACTTTAAAATTATTCTTTCTAAAGAGTACTTTAAAATTATTCTTTCTAAAGAGTACTTTAAAATTATTCTTTCTAAAGAGTACTTTAAAATTATTCTTTCTAAAGAGTACTTTAAAATTATTCTTTCTAAAGAGTACTTTAAAATTATTCTTTCTAAATCCTCATTTTTTAAGAGTGCTTACTGATTTCTTATTTCTAAATACTTCTTTCTAAATCCTTCTTTCGTACTTTCGTAATCCTTCTTTCTAAATCCTTCTTTCTTAATTAAAGAGTACTTTCTGAATCCTTATTTCTACATTCTACTTTGTTAGTCCTTTTTCTATGGAATACTTTCTGAATCATTCTTTCTAAAGATTATTTTATAAATCTTTTTTCCCCCGCCGAAGACGGATGTGTCGGACCATTGTTGCAAATAAAAAGGCGGCACAACGCATTTCTATGCCCTGGACTACATCCTGCTGGAAATCTAGTAGGACAGCGAACCAGCGGGAGTTTGAGAAAGAAAGCTGAAGAAGAAGAAATCCTTTTTTGTAAATCATTCTTTCTAAGTCCTCCATTCTAAAGAGTATTTTCTAAATCCTCTTTTCTAAATCCTTATTTTTTTAATTATTATATCTAAATTCTTCTTTCAAAGAGTACTTTCTGAGTCTTTCTTTCTAAATCCTTCTTTCTGAATCTTTCTAAATCCTTCTTTCTGAATCTTTCTTTCTAAATCCTTCTTTCTGAATCTTTCTTTCTAAATCATTCTTTCTGAATCTTTCTAAATCCTTCTTTCTGAATCTTTCTTTCTAAATCCTTCTTTCTGAATCTTTCTTTCTAAATCCTTCTTTCTGAATCTTTCTTTCTAAATCCTTCTTTCTGAATCTTTCTTTCTAAATCCTTTCTGAATATTTCTTTCTAAATCCTTCTTTCTGAATCTTTCTTTCTAAATCCTTCTTTCTGAATCTTTCTTTGTAAATCCTTCTTTCTGAATCTTTCTTTCTAAATCCTTCTTTCTGAATCTTTCTTTCTAAATCCTTCTGTCTGAATATTTCTTTCTAAATCCTTCTTTCTGAATATTTCTTTCTAAATCCTTCTTTCTGAATCTTTCTTTCTAAATCCTTCTTTCTGAATCTTTCTTTCTAAATCCTTCTTTCTGAATCTTTCTTTCTAAATCCTTCTTTCTGAATCTTTCTTTCTAAATCCTTCTTTCTGAATCTATCTTTCTAAATCCGTCTTTCTGAATCTTTCTTTCTAAATCCTTCTGTCTGAATGTTTTAAATGAAGTTATACAAGATTAAAGTAAGATAAGATAAAGAAAACAATTTCCTACAAAAACAATATGGCTGTCAGACAAAAGACAACAATGGACATACATAACCCGGACAGGCACACACAATAATGGAAAAAAAGTAAGAAAACAAAACATACTAGATAATAAATCAAGAAACTTACAGATAACAAACGATTAGTCTACGTACCTCTCTGATTTCTTTTATTTTACAACCTTGTTTTCCTATGAGTGAACCGCATTGACTAGCTGGCACAACCAATCTAAGTGTGACTGGAGGTTTTGGGGTCGTGGGGGTGTTCTGCAGGTCCTGGAGAAAAAAAGATAATCAGATTTGAAGATTCAAGATGTGGCGTAGTGTGAAGAAGTAGTGTTGTATAGAAGATGACAATGTAGAAATGAGGATTCGAATAGAGTAGAATGTAGATTAGAGGTTGAGAGATTTATAGATGGATGGATAGATCTACCTGTCTGTCTTTATTTACTGTCTTTTCTCTGATTTTGATGTTAATCATTGCAGGATTGAGTGACCGGCTACATCATGTTTTAATGTTAATCATTGCAGGATTGAATGACCGGCTACAGCATGTTTTAATGTTAATCATTGCAGGATTGAATGACCGGCTACAGCATGTTTTGATGTTAATCATTGCAGGATTGTATGACCGGCTACAGCATGTTTTAATGTTAATCATTGCAGGATTGAATGACCGGCTACAGCATGTTTTGATGTTAATCATTGCAGGATTGAATGACCGGCTACATCATGTTTTGATGTTAATCATTGCAGGATTGAATGCCTGGCTACAGCATAATTTGATGTTAATCATTGCAGGATTGAATGCCCGGCTACAGCATAATTTGCTGTTAATCATTGCAGCATATTTGTCAATAAATCGTATATTTTCAAAGGACACGATTGGATTCACATAGACTTTAACAGACACATGTAACAATACTTGAGTCTGAATTTGCGTTACTACAGTATTTTGTGTTTACAGGACGGTATTTTCTTTCCAATACCGTATCAAAAACACACACACACATAATGTTAGTTAGTTAGTTAGTTATTCCTCTAGGGCCAAAGACGGCACATAGGGCGGATGTCATAGATTTCCATCTCTCTCGTTTCATTGCAATTTGCTTTAGATCTTCATTGTTTCTGATACCGATGGTGAAACGTTCCCTTGTAATAGTTCTACGTAAAGTTTCTTTTGGCATTTCTCGTCTTCTCTTGCCTTTTGGTGATCACATCAAAGCTTAACAGGGGAGTCTTTCAGTATCCATTCGCAGCGCGTGTCCGATATATTCCAGCGACGCTTTCTAATATAGGTGGATACATATTCTTGTTTCGATTCTTGTCTGACAACTGTGATGTGATTTGAAGTCTGACCAACGTATGTTCAGTAGACATTTATTTTCAAAGGCATTCTTAAGACATGTATTTTTCTAACTTTCGCATCCATATGTTAATGTTGGAATTATGCAGGAGTTGAAGATTTTGACACAGTGTGCTGAGTGCTATAGACATACGCGCTTCACCGTTCGTTCATCCGTGGCTATCAACATACTACATGACTTCTAAATAAATTAAGTTTGACCCTGCCTGTTACGTTTTTAAATTATAATTGTGTTTTCGATTGGTCGCTATTTGCATACTTGGAGTCGCATGCCAAAAATTGCCAAGGCCAAACCAATAGATTTCGCGTATTCCAAGTAAACCAAGGCGTAATTTTAAACAAGAAGAGAACTTTCGTTACTGCATGTTTTCCTGTTAAGGAATGCAGGGAGGCTTTTTTAAGGCTGAGAAGAGAGCCTTTTTTAAGAAGAGAGCAAGATCTGTATAAGGCTTCTGAAGTATATCAGACATAGTTTACTAGTTAAATTACAGGGGCAGCTCATTAATATAAGTATTATTCAAGTATCCGCACCAACATCAGAAAGTTCAGATGAAGACATACAGCTATTCTACACTGAATTAAACACAGCATGAGAGTATACAAGAAGCATAACGAGGTAAACATTGTGATGGGAGATTTGAACGCAACGGTAGGGCAAGAGCAAGATATTGATGTCCCTGGAAGATTAGACTTAGGTATCAGAAATTAAAGAGGTGAGATATTAATGAACCGGGCCGGAAGTGATAACACGACAATAAGAAATACATGGTTCTATCAGGTGATGATGATGATGATGGTGTTCCTCCTTCGCAAGCGAAGATGAGCATGGCATGAAAAAACATTAAATGCGATAAAAAGATATATATATATATATATATATATATATATATATATATATATATATATATATATATATATATATAATAATTAAAATTGGTAATTAACTAATTTGGTTTGTGAGTTCGTAGATGTTCGTTGAGTCCGATTCGTGCACGGAAAGTTCTATTGTAATGCATGCAGGAGTGCTGAAGGTTCGGGGTAGGAGAATTTACGGGTTTGTCCTTCCGCTTTTTGCGCTTGTGGATTGCCCGCAGTGTTCTTTCTTTTTCAAATTTCGTGATGCCAGCAGTGATCTG
Source organism: Meghimatium bilineatum (assembly GCA_034231615.1). Classification (NCBI taxonomy): domain Eukaryota; kingdom Metazoa; phylum Mollusca; class Gastropoda; order Stylommatophora; family Philomycidae; genus Meghimatium; species Meghimatium bilineatum. The sequence continues at coordinate 12,546,470 of CM067314.1, forward strand.
GGTGTGCCAGGCTGCGCGATCAAGTGCTGCAGTTTCCCAGGAGCCAGGATCGATGCTGCAGTTACCGAGAGAGCTTTTTAGGTGATCATTGAAGCGCCTTCTCTGCCCTCCACTTGAACTTTTACCCTCGCACAACTCCCCATAGAATAATCTCCCTAGAAGGCGCCCGTCTGGCACACGGACGACGTGGCCAGTCCAGCGGAGTTGGGACCTAGTCAGCATTGCATGGATGCTTTGCATACGGGACTTCTGAAGAATTTCCTTATCTGGTACACGATCCTTCCAACGTACTCCCATGAGGTTTCGTAGGCACCGAAGATGAAAAGAGTTAAGCTGTCGAGCGTGTCTCGCATAGACAGTCCAGGATGACGCAGCATAAAGCAGTGTTGTTAGAACCACTGCGAGATACACGTCCAACTTAGTTGTCAGACGGAGACTACGCCTGATCCAGACGTTGGCACGAAGGCTCCCGAATTCTGCCCTGTCACGAGCAATACGCAGGGCAACATCCTCATCAATTGTCGCAGTTTGTGATAGTGTGCTGCCGAGATATACAAACTACATGGTTCTATCAACATCATAGACGACGATGGACATGGAGAAGCCCAGATAACAAGATTCACAACAAGAGCGATTATATTATGGTCAATAAAAGATTCAAAAAGCTCATTGAAATCTGTCAAAAAACGCCCAAGTTCAGATTACAATGGCAACCATGTTCCAGTTGTGAGAAAGTTAAGTATATGATTAAAATGTTTAAGAACTACCAGAAAAGATAACATCTCAGATGTAAATCTAGTAACAAAGAACACAGATTTAGAAGCATTGAACAATATAGCAATACAAAACAGGTACAACGCCATAGAGAAAATCCAAATAATCGACAAACAGTCAATATCAGGAATGAAGCACTAAGGAAACAATTAGGGATAAAGTCAACAATAGAATAAATCCAGAAACAACAAGTTAAATGGTACGGCCACATAACCAGACAGAAAGAGCAAAGTATTATCACAAAAACACTTAACAAACGATACGACAACAGTCGACCTATTGGACGGCCTCGTAAAAGGTGGATAGATAGTGTATTAGAGACACTCGGAAATGTAACAGCTGAAGAGGCAAATAAAAGGGCAAAAGACCGTACATTCACTCTCCCAACACCAAAAGATACACGAGGACAGAAGAAGATCGACAAACAGTGGATGATGTTAAAAGAATCTATACAGACCACGTAAGAAACATCTAGCAAAGAAATATTGAATGACACGAGATATCTTAAATTTGATGGAACAAAGAAGAAAGATAAAGGCTAACATGTCAGAAAATAACTAGAAAAACAAATGAATTAAACAAATGCAATACAGCCAAAGAGGAATGGTTAAATGCAAAATACTGTGAAATAGAAAAATATCATGAAAATACAAGGGATATACATACAGAAATAAATCAATTAGCAGGTAGTATAGTAGGCAATTTCATAAGACACGGTGCCTGAAGTCAAAACAAGATGCACAGATTATGCACAGATGGGAAGAATACATTAAGGAATTTTACAAAGAAAGCAGAAATGAAATCGACATACAGTACAACAATAAAGGCCCCTGTATATGAACTGCACAGGTGGAAGTAACCGCTATACAACACTTGAAATACAATAAATCTACTGGACCAGAAAATATTCCAAAGGAAAAAGTAGAAACAATGAGGGAGTGTGGCATAGAAATAATCACCAAAATGCTAAATGATATCTATAACTGTGGCGATATTCCATCTGATTTATTGCAATCCATATTGATAGTCTTACCGAAGAAACCTGGTGCAGTAGAATGTGAAGACCCCTGAATAATCAGCATCATGAGCCAGATGACTAAGATCCTACTGTACAAGAATGCGATGAATAAGAGGACAATTAAAACCAGAAATGGCAGAAAAGCAATGGCACAGTGGACAGAAAAGCAATGGCACAGTGGACAGAAAAGGAACAAAAACTGTCATATATATAATACAAACATTGATGGAGAGGGCAATACAAGTACAAAATGACCTGTACTTGTGCTTCATATATTATAGTAAAGTAATTGACAAGGTAAGACCTTCAGAAATGATAAATATATAGAAAAACTCAATGTTGACGGGAAAGATCTAAAGATAGTAAGAAATATGTATTGCAAACATTAGCTGCGATGTGGGTAAACAGTAATACAGGAGAATTTCACAAGATAAAGATGGGGGTTAGACGAGGATTGTAATGTCAAAAGAAGATCTTTTCTTCCTGTATACAGAGGATATTATGCGACATGCTAGGAATAGCAGTTGGAGGTTTCAATCTAAATAATCTAAGATATGCTGACGATACAGCTCTGATTGTAGGGAGCGAACAAAAACTTCAGGGCCTGTTAGACACGGAAGTACAAAAAAGTTAAAACAATGACCTCAGTCTAAACAAAAAGAAAACAGAAGTAACGGTTGTTTCAAAGAAATACACACTGCCAAAGTGAAGTATTACTATCAATGGTGCAAAATTAAATCAAGTGGATAAAGTCAAGTATCGTGGCATCATTTTAATACAAGATGGCAAGTTCTGCAATAAGATCAAGAACAGAACAGAACAGGCCAAATAAACATTTAAAAAAAAAGAGAAACATTCGATGCAATGAAGTAAATATCAATGCATACATGAGTTCGAGGGCTAGGATCTTATATTGAGCCAATCATTCTTTATGGAAGCGAAACATCTACAGTAAACAAAAGTTCCCACGTTAGGAAATACTGAACTAGACCAAAATACGTAGGAGGAACGTGGAAAAACTACAAGCTACACTGCGCTCTGGAGTAAAAGACGGCTCAGCATCTTGTGAAAAGAGGAGAAATACAGCAACTCAACATCGGAGAGCAGCTAAAGAAACATGAGTAGACAACAACAAAAAACTCCCACATATTGTGGTCCCATACAAGAAATGTCCAAAGACATTTAAAAACTCCCACATATTGTGGTCCCATGCAAAAACTGCCCAAAGGCATTAAAAAACTCCCACATATTGTGGTCCCATGTAAGAACTGCCCAAAGACATTTAAATAAAATCCCACATATTGTGGTCCCATGTAAGAACTGCCCAAAGACATTTAAATAAAATCCCACATATTGCGGTCGTATGAAAGAACTGCCAAAAGACATTAAAAAAAACTTCCACATATTGTGGTCCCATGCAAGAACGGCCCAAAGACATCTAAAAAAACTCCCACATATTGTGGTCCCATGCAAGAACTGTCCAAAAACATAAAAAAAAAACTCCCACATATTGTGGTCCCATGCAAGAACTATCCAAAGACATTTGTTGCCAGAATAGTCTTATCTACAAACTCATAGTCAAGGACATAAATGTAACTGAATTTCAAAAGTGGGTGTAACAAATGATGATCATCATCATGTGATACACGTACAACAACAAACAATACATACATCACAACCAGTCTATTATTAGATGAAGCAATCATTGAACGATTAAGAATTGCAAATATTATGTTTGGCAGATTGTCAAGGAGAGCGTGTAGAAACATACAATTAACACCTTTGACGAAAGTTCAAACCTATCGTGATTGTGTGTGTACTTGTTTATTCAGCTAAGAAACATGGACATTTTTCAGATATGAGAGAAGACACAATATAATTCACATTCGCTGTTTTCGCAGCGTAATAAACATGAGGTGACATGACAGAATCATACACACATCGGAGCTGAAGCGGGCACAATTACCATCAATAATGGAAGTATCCAACAGCAGATGATAGGTTGGTTGGGTCATGTGAGAAGAATAAACAACAACAATAGTATCCCACAGAAGATATTGTTTCGCAAACTTTAGGAAAGGGAAACCAGTTAGAGTGAGACCACTCATGAGATACAAGAAAGTGTGCAAGGCACCAATGAAAAATATTTCTATTTATACGTCAGGCTCTGTGGTACAAAGTTCGGTCCCCGTCACAGGCATTTGAGCATCCGTGCCGTTTAGAATGCAATGGCAAACCACTGAACGTATTTATACTGCATAGAATATCACTAGAGCCAGAAAATGCTGTGTGATTTACATCCTGAATAGGATATGCTACCATATATATATATATATATATATATAATAGCTGGCTAGTTGCTAGTCCAAACTCACGGCAGGCTTCAGAATTAATAGTTAGTAAATTGTGTAGTACCTACTCTGAGTGCTTAGCTGATACTATGTATAAACTTGGTGTTGCTGGCTAACTAAATGTTTTTAGCTGATACCATGTATAAACTTGGTGTCGCTGGCTAAGTAAATGTTTTTAGCTGATACCATGTATAAACTTGGTGTTGCTGGCTAACTAAATGTTTTTAGCTGATGCCATGTATAAACTTGGTGTCGCTGGCTAACTAAATGTTTTTAGCTGATACCATGTATAAACTTGGTGTTGCTGGCTAACTAAATGTAAAAGTTAGCTAAAATTTCAGTAATCTTAGGATGTGGTGGTGATTGGATTACCTGATCTGCGACCTACACTAGTTTTGATGGTTGTAAAGCTTTGATATAACTAAACTGGATTAACGTTAGCAGTTGAAAGAAGCGTGCCTCATAATGAAAGGTACATTTTACTTAACGAAATACAGACCAACGAATTTCACGAAAATAATATGAAACATGATGTTAGTAGGCTGGTTAGGTTAGTTATGTTGATGATCCTCTTCGCACATCGGGCACGTCTACAGGTCTTCAGATCTCGGATTCAGTAAATCTCTCAGGTTATGGCGGCTGATGAGGACATATTCCGGGTCTAGGTTGATTCAGTGTACTTTAAAAAAATCTTTGTTAGGTGCTCTACAAGCCACACCTATCCTCACTTCAAAATAATGCATTCTCGATATTGACTCGTGGCGCGCATGGTCGTGTGATTAGATTGCCGGTCTCAGACCCTTGGGGTCGAGGGTTCCACGGGTCCAAGGTTGAAACAGGTTTTCTTCTTTCGGAGGTACAATCAAAATCCTTCTTTATTTCCACAGCCCATAGAAAATCTTTCTGCACTCCTTCGCAGGAAAACACACAGTAACAAAATATATTGACTCATACTCATTCATCTCAAAGACGTATGAAGACTGGACGTATAAGACTGGACGTATGAAGACTGGACGTATGAAGGCTGGACGTATGAAGGCTGGACGTATGAAGGCTGGACGTATGAAGACTGGACGTATGAATGCTGGACGTATGAATGCTGGACGTATGAAGGCTGGACGTATGAAGGCTGGACGTATGACGGCTGGACGTATGAAGGCTGGACGTATGAAGGCTGGACGTATGAAGACTGGACGTATGAAGACTGGACGTATGAAGACTGGACGTATGAAGACTGGACGTATGAAGGCTGGACGTATGACGGCTGGACGTATGAAGGCTGGACGTATGAAGGCTAGACGTATGAAGACTGGACGTATAAAGGCTGGACGTATGAAGGTTGGACGTATAAAGGCTGGACGTACGAAGGCTGGACGTATGAAGGCTGGTTTTGATTCTGTTCGTAGGTATTCTATTGACTAGAATCGAGATTGTAGCTATGTCCTCCAAACATCTCTCTTTAACAACGTGTCCATAAATAAAGATTGTTTCTAACCGATATTATTAAGTAACCGTCGTCTTGCACCTTTCAGCAGCATCACGTTAGTTTTTCTAGTTCGCCATGATATTATCAACATTCTTTTATGCAACCACATTTCTGCTGCCTCTAATAATTCTAATATCCGGTTTAGTTAATATCCAAGACTCGTATCCATATGATAGAATCAGTGTTATGTAAAATTATATGCATAACTTAAAAATAAATTGACACACATGAAAAGGGAGATAATCCCCACAAATAATCTGAGCTAAAGGGAGATCAATATAAATAGTTTAAGCTTACACTTATTTAATAATTTATATGAATCTTGTATCCTAGCACATTTCGCGGCTTAGAAGATTTGTTTTCTTCAGGGGATTTGAACTCAAGTACAAGGTTAATACCCATCTTCGGTTTGAATCTTAGAAGATTCGGTTTGTATTAGAAATGTGTTGCATGTGTTTGTTTTTTTTTGTTTCAGTTGTTTTTACGTTGTCTGAATAGTGGCTTGGAAATTCAAACTCTATTAACTTGGTTTATGGAGGTCGCAGTGTCAGGATTATCCGAACTCACTGACACTCACCGACTCACTCACTGATTGAATCTGTCACTGGGGGAGTCACAACTCACTTTTTATATATTTCTTTTCGTCTTTCTATCTTTCTATTTTCTTTGTTTTGTTTCTCTATCTTTCACACTTTCTTCCTTTATATCTTTCTAACTTTCTTTCTTCTTCTTTTGTGCCACAATTTCTTCTTTCTTTCTTATTTTTCCTGCTTGATGTCTACTCCATCAGACAAGTCGTCCACGTGAGCTCTACCGTTGTCTGGAGATAATAAATTCGTAGGTATAACTCGGATATAACTCATTCAATATAATCAATGTACCTAAATATTTGAATTGGTGGGCCTGTTTTAATACCATATCATTCACTTTGATCTAGCAAGGTGTGGTATTTTGTTTCTGTGAAATAACCATTACTTCTGTTTTCTTGATATTTAGGAAGAGACCTTTCTCTGTACTTTCTGTGACTACTACATTAATTAAATCTTAAAGATCCTCCTCACTTTTAGCAATCAGAACAGTGTCATCCGTATACCTCAAATTATTTATCTTATGTCCTCCCACTGATATTCTTGGGATATCCACCATTGCACGCATTATGACCATCATATTCGGTGGTCCCTGGTGTCTTGGTTAAGGCTATAAATATGGATCTCATTAAATCATCGGCTATGTGTCCGTTATTATAAACATCATTCAGCAATTTTGTGATTATTTCAATTCCAGTCACTTAAAACTACTAATTCTTCTAATGTGATATTGTCTGGACCTGAGGCATTGCCATATTTCATGTGTCCTAGAGTCTCCCTTACTTCTTCTGCGAGTATTGATTGACCCTCGCCGTTATCTTGTATGTTTATCTCAGGTTTATTGTCATCATAAAGTTCTTTGATATATTCTGACCATCTCTGTACTATGTGATCTATTCCCATTAATACCTGCCCTGTCTTAGATTTTAGACACCCTGTAACTGTTTGCGTTCATTTCCCTGCTATCACCTCAATTTGCTATATAGTAATGTATTATCTTGGTTGTAATGCGATTCTATTTCTGTGTACTTCTTGTTCAGCCAGCTTTCTTTTGCTATTTTGCATGTCTTTCTTATCTCCTTATGTGTTTTCTGATATTCCTCTATCTTGTGTTTATTTCTTTTTCTGCTGCTCATCAGTTCTAATATTTCTTCTAGCATCCATTTTTGTTTTGATGTATGTTTTACTTTATGTATTATCTCTTTAGATGTTTGGTTTATCGAATGTTTTAGCATGTTCCATTGATCTTCAATTCTCATTTCGAATGCCGATATTTTCTTCTCCATTGCAGCTGTCATTTCCCTTCACCTCACAATCATATGTTGCACTGGAAAGATATAGCTTCATAATAGTTGTAACTTTGGTTTTCTATTGCCCCTTGTCATAGATTTTTTCATCTGTGATATTTGTTGTAGGGTCACTGCGAATCTTTTTCTGATCTCTTCAGAGCAATCTTCTGTGGTCTTGATGGTTGACCAGATATACTCAAAGTTGCTGTCATTTTCTAGTTGTTTTTTTGTCAATGATTATTGTAGGTGTGAGTTTATCTCTGCTGATATGCATTATTTTTGAGTTTTTTTTTGCATTGAGGTAAAGATTCTGTGTTTCGTTATTATGTTAGATTAGCATAATCTTGTGTTCTAAATCTGAGGGGTTCTTTGATCTTAGTGCGGTGTTATCTGTATATCTAATTTCTTGGATTTCGTGTCTTCATATTAAGGGGTTGAAACTGTTCATAACGTGGGTCTTCTATATTTCGCATGATATTTTCTGCTTATATGTTGAGCAGTTATAATGAGAGGATTCATCCCTGTCTGACTCCTTTTTGAACCTCAAATCTGTCAGATGTTACTCCTTAGAGACGGGCAGAAGCCTGTTCATTAATATATCAGCTTACATTTAAAGTCTTAATCTTTGAGACATCGTCTATATAGAAATTTATTTGGCTGTCAACACAAAATATATACAAAATGTAAAATTAAAATTACGGGATATTCAAATGAGTCAATTTAGAAAGCTGTTTTTTTTAATAGGCCAGCAGTCCTAATACTGATAAGTCACGGCTGAATGAATGGACTTAATCACTGAACTGTTAAAATATAACAACAATAATGTGTAACGGTATTTCTAGTATTATTCCTATAACAATTATATATATATATATATGATGTAAAATAATATTATTTTTTAGTTCTTCTTCTTCTTCTGCGTTCTTTCTCAAACTCCTGCATATTAGCAGGATGTAGTCCAGAGAACGGAATACATTGTGTCATGGTTTACAGCATTGCTGCGATATCTGCGCCTTTCAGCCTGACACATCCGACTTCAGCATGGCTTTGGGTCATTGACCCTATATGGGATGGGACAGCCAACTCCATCCCATAACCTCCTTAGTCACCTTTTACGACATGCGTGGAAGGTAAACAGTGTTGGTATTCTTTGCTCCCCTTTCGGGCCTCGGCAAAACTCGGGCGATTTTTTAGTTAATGGTTAACAAGTTTGTTTGTTTGTTTTTCGTTCGCTCCATTGTAACCATCACGGATATCCGTGCAATTTCCACCGGGAGCGTGATTACGTTGTGCCACCGTTATGCGCCTTGTAGGCCTAGCACATCCGATTTCGGCATGCCAATGGTTAACAAGTGATTCTGTAGTTATAATTTGTGTTAGTAATGACATGTTTGATATAATTGTGAGTCGTTATTGTGAACTTTCAAAGGGATAGCTGTATCTTATTTTATTACACACAGAGAGACGCATTGAAAGACAGAGATATTGAAAGATACAAGGAAAGGAATAGAGAAAGAGAGAGAGAGACTGAGAGACACAAGTGGAGACAGAGAAAGGTAGAGAGACTTTGAGAGATACATGGGAAAGCAGATAGATACATTGATAGAGACACACATAGAGGTAGAAAAAGACAAATATTGCAAAGAACAACGATAGATATATTTGACAAGTAAAACTATATAGACAAATCACTGGTTGGTTGCTGATCCAGCGGTCCATGGGCTCATTTCTTTGACACAACGCCATTAAAATGGCTTAATATTGCTGGTAAGTCTGTGGATTTTCGGCCCACCCCGGGCCAGAAAATAACTCATACCACCGGGAAGGTAGGTTTCAACCTATGCACTGCTCAGAGCCACTGCAGCCAAGATAGGTTCACTGTGCCCATTCCCTGCCACCAAATAACTTCTGGTTATACCTAAACCTCTCTATTGCACCAGGCATGCAACAAAATGTTCAAGTCAAAAGGATTTTCAGCCATAGAAAAAATCAATGCTTTTTGTTTCCTCCTCCCCAGTGCTGCGCAGTACATCTCTGGTTCCCTCCCAACCACAGAGGTTGCATATATAAATAGAAATAACAAAAACACATTGACACAACAAAATAAAAGCACAAGAAGCTATATAATTGTATAGGTGACATGCTACGATGTTTCTATAAGAGGAGAACCTCAATATAATGGCATGCTATCTACTAAGGTTTTCTGTTGCATGGGTGGTTTCTCTAGTGATTCATTGGTGAGACCCAAAGACGCAACTGCATGCGTAGACAAATAAATAAAAAAGAGAGAAGAACAGAGAGAGAGAGGCCAACGGAAACAGAGAGAGAGGAACAGAGAGAGACGGGCAGAGAGAGAGAGAGATAGAGAAAGATGAAGATGATTAAAATGGATAAGAAATTCTCTCACCTCTTCAAACTTTTTACAAATAAAATCGAAAGCTCTGTAGATGTTATCTGAAGATCCCGTGACCGTTACAATCCTTTCTGGACATGATCCGTCTGAGATATTGATCTTTGCACCACTCTGAGGAAGAAGCATTAAGAAGTTGAGAGTTGTTCTTTTATTATTTCATGATAGAGAAAATAATATTAACCGTTTCTATCCAGCTGCCCATTGATTAGTAAGACAATATTCTGGAAAATCCAAGGTGCTGCTTAATCTTCATTGTGAATCCAATGAGAATACAGTAGTTAGAATATCCGCATCCAGAAGTCTAAAAGACAGCAGTGACAGAGTTACAGTGTACTTCTATAACAGAGGGGTGTGCAAAATGCTCATCGCGTTCAAATTCAGCCCATCGTATCATTGGTTTGGTCCACTAGGCGTATTTATAATTACCATATACCGTGACCCTAGACCTCAGAAAAAATATCAAATCACAAACTGTTTAAACCAAAATGTGAAAACGCGATTGTAAACAATGATACGGAGGAAATTAATGAAGTCAAACTAAATTTTTTAAAATTTATTTGTATGTCAAATTGGGCATCTGTCGTGGAGTAGGAAAATTTAAAAAATGGTTCGCTCTTTCGACCATACAAGATTCACAAGGACAATTGTCAAATTAATGCAGGTTATACAAATAATGTTCTCCTTTAGGGAGTTACAAGTCACTAGAATATTCAATGTAACTCCCTTACGTGAAAAATACAGTGTACAGTTTAAAAAAAAAATACAAATAATGTGCATTTGGAACAATTTTAATTTTTGTGGTTTGCTTTTTCTTAAACATATGTTTTAAAAAAGTATGCTTATGTTTTTTAACTGAAAAGAAGTCATACGTTTAATTCTAAGTAATATAAATACATTTTATAAATTGTCATTCCTTTCTGAACTGTCCTGATACACTATTGCTACCTGTGTGAGAATGTTTGAAACGTGATTCTTGATTAGAAACTGGCCTCACAGCACGTGGGGCATTCCCATAAGTGCTCCGACCTCAGTTCCAGTAGCCACCCGACTCGATGGTGTTTCGGGTCCAATGCTGCCGAAACAGACGTCGACATCAGGGCACAACTCTGGCCCTTGCGACAGGTTTCTTTGTTGTTCCGCCCACCCACGCCGTGCCCGTAACTAGTTCAAGCACAACATCGGCCTGTCGTAACAACATGGTAACTGTTATCGAATGATACGCCTACGGGATTGTACAGATGACGTGCCATGAAGCTTCTATAAGAAGATAACCTCAATATAAAGGCATGTCATCTACTAAAGTTTTCTGTTGCATGGTTGGTTTGTCTAGTGAGCCATTGGTGAGACCCACAGACGCAACCGCATGCGCCTGTGTTTGAAACTGTCCTGGTGCACTATTGTTACCTGTGTGAGATTGTTACCTGTGTGAGATTGTTACCTGTGTGAGATTGTTACCTGTGTGAGATTGTTACCTGTGTGAGATTGTTACCTGTGTGAGATTGTTACCTGTGTGAGATTGTTACCTGTGTGAGATTGTTACCTGTGTGAGATTGTTACCTGTGTGAGATTGTTACATGTGTGAGATTGTTACCTGTGTGAGATTGTTACCTGTGTGAGATTGTTACCTGTGTGAGATTGTTACCTGTGTGAGATTGTTACCTGTGTGAGATTGTTACCTGTGTGAGATTGTTACCTGTGTGAGATTGTTACCTGTGTGAGATTGTTACCTGTGTAAGATTGTTACCTGTGTGAGATTGTTACCTGTGTGAGATTGTTACCTGTGTGAGATTGTTACCTGTGTGAGATTGTTACCTATGTGAGAGTGTTTCAAATTGAAGAAGAAGATGATGATGTACGTAGAAGAAAAAGATGTACGAAGAAGAAGAATAAGAAGATGTACGCAGAAGAAGAAAACGTATGAAGATGTACAAAGAAGAATAAGAAGGTGTACACAGAATAAGAATTATGAAAAAGAAGAATGTGTACACAGAAGAAAAAAAATGTATGCAGAAGAAGAAGATGTACGGAGATGATATATGAAGAAGATGTACGGAGATGATATATGAAGAAGATGTACGGAGATGATACATGAAGAAGATGTACGGAGATGATATATGAAGAAGATGTACGGAGATGATATATGAAGAAGATGTACGGAGATGATATATGAAGAAGATGTACGGAGATGATATATGAAGAAGATGTACGGAGATGATATATGAAGAAGATGGTGTGCGAAGAAGAAAATGTAAGCAGAAAAACATGTCTGCTGAAGATGAAGAAGATGTATGGAGAAGATGTATGGAGAAGATGTATGGAGAAGATGTATGGAGAAGATGTATGGAGAAGATGTATGGAGAAGATGTATGGAGAAGATGTATGGAGAAGATGTATGGAGAAGATGTATGGAGAAGATGTATTGAGAAGATGTATGGAGAAGATGTATGGAGAAGATGTATGGAGAAGATGTATGGAGAAGATGTATGGAGAAGATGTATGGAGAAGATGTATGGAGAAGATGTATGGAGAAGATGTATGGAGAAGATGTATGGAGAAGATGTATGGAGAAGATGTATGGAGAAGATGTATGGAGAAGATGTATGGAGAAGATGTATGGAGAAGATGTATGGAGAAGATGTATGGAGAAGATGTATGGAGAAGATGTATTGAGAAGATGTATGGAGAAGATGTATGGAGAAGATGTATGGAGAAGATGTATGGAGAAGATGTATGGAGAAGATGTATGGAGAAGATGTACACAGAAGTAGATATTGTACACATAACAAGATGTACACAGAAGGAGATGTACACAGAAGGAGATGTACACATAAGTAGATATTGTACACATAACAAGATGTACAATGAAGGAGAAGTTGTACGCAGAAAAGGTATACGACGAAGAAGATGTACACTGAGGATATACAAAGAAGAAAATGTATGAAAAAGTTGTACAATTAAATGAAGTTAAAAACAGTTTTTTTGGAAGGAATTATAATGAAAAAAGCACTCAAAAAAGAAGTCAAATGCTTATTTCCCACTATCTTCCAGTTTCCCCTGTTATAGAACCCTCTCCAGGAGGCCCACCCCATAAAATGTACATTAAATAGAAGACAAATCTACGGCCAGAAATCCTGTGCTAACTATGTGCAAATGACAACTTTGTTTGGAAAAAATGTATGTACAAATTATGTATGTTTTATGTACGGAACAGCAATGTAATCATTACTTTGATTACATAATGCATCACGAGTAGGCAGAATATAACAAGATAACAGATTGTAAAACATGCGTAGTCAGTGAGTCATTGGAACTATCAGCATGCAATCGTGAACACACGTATGTCTTTAGGCGCCGTGTTATTAGTTCTAATAGCCAATAAAGAAAAGATTAATCTTTTTCTTAGATAACAAGAATTCCGAAAATGAGGAGCGCCCGCTGATCCTCGGAATTGAGTATAATTTGGTTATATCAAATTACTTGACCATAATAATAATAATAATAATAATAGAGATCGCGGTTCAGATAATCAAGTCACTATAAATTCCCAGAATAGACCAGAGAATTCGGAGTCCCAGCGTCGTTATTACATAAGAACGGCCGATAATTTTAAAGAAATAGATGTATAGTTATTTACTAATATCCTCCCTTGTTTTCTTTTCAACGACCGATGCATACGATTGTTGTGACTGAAATATCAGAAGTTATATATCTATTCACTCATGGGGACCTAATGGTGCTTCGTCCCTTAAGGATAGCAGAAGGTTTCAGGCACGGAATAGGAGCATATACTGAAACTGCTTCATGACCGCCTACTGGATACAGACACCACGATTGATTGATTGATTGATTGATTGAGTGATTGATTGATTGATTTCACAGCTTCTGAACATCGAGGCTGAGATTCAAAGAATTCGTTATTAAGTGTCGTAGTAGTAAAACAGGACACCTGCAGGGATTAAAGAGAATAATGTTTAATCAACGGACCACAGGAACCATCAGTATGTGCAGCCTTCATCATCTGCTGGGGGATACTGTGCACCATTGGTCTTCCCGTAGTGCTGTGATGTCGACCCATGAACAATTCAGTGACAAATCACTTCGGAAACTAGTTCGAACTTGTTCTTACTGACATAAAAATCCAGCTTCTTCATCTTCCACTCGACAATTGATTGTCTTGGAATTTGAACATCGCCAATAGCAGCACAACCCCAGTGTCTTGCCGCAGTTGAATCCCCCTAAAACGCATTCTTTTATTACAAATTTCCTTCACAATCTCGAATTATATTTATTATTTGCTATTTTTACTGCATATATCGAATTTCTGTTATTACATAAATATTTCGTTGGTATAGAAGAATAGGGAGAACATCATGGAAAGAGAAGAAAACAAATAAAGAGGTGCTAAAGACACTTAATACGAAGAAAGAATTACTAAGAGAAATAAAGATCAGGCAAATAAAATACTTTGGACACATTAAAAGACATGACACCTTATTGAAGACCTTACTTGAGGGTAAAGTCAAAGGGAAGCGAGCAAGAGGTAGGCAGAGATACAAGTGGGAGAGTAATATCACACGATGGACAGGTTACAGTCTAGCAGAGTGCACCACCAAGACAAGAGACAGGAGATGTTGGAGATACGTTGCAGCCAACCTTCGTTGCAAAGACGGCACTTAATGATGATGATAGACCAAGTTCTTAGATTAGCGGGTTGACAGTACCAAGTTGCCACTTCGAATGAGATTATTAACATTTGAACTGTCTGTCCTATTATTTTTTTCAGCAGTTGATACGAAGTTCAAGAGCTGAGATTATCAGCGGGAGAGTTAAAAAAAAACGACATTGTTCAAGTTTAACGAATTTGCAATCCGTAAAATAAAAATTATGTACACAGAAAAACAATAATTCTGATAATGAATGCAATTAATGAAGAACAGATCCTATTAAGTAAACATCTTAACAGGGGGTAGAATCACACACATAACTTGGCAGCAGTGTAGTCAGAAAGAAAGGAAACAGATAAAAGATGGACAAATTGGAATAATAGAAACAAAAATACACTTCATGGTAGTGGTATTTGCGTGAGAATTAAAGGAAATTGAATTAATTATATAACTATGACGTTCTAATTTAAGACATTTAAATGCATGATTTTGTATTGTTGAAAAAATATCTCTAGAAGAAGAAAGGGATATCTAAAGAATAGGCATAAATTCACACCTTTTCAGAGTAAAGTGTTTGTGATGACATGAGAGAAAATCAAGTGAGAAATTGATGAAATTAACATAACATATTTCAGGAGGAAGAAGGTATGAGATAGAGAGAGAGATAGAGAGAAAGATAAATTGAGGAAGCGAAAGAGAGATAGAGGAAGAGGGAAAGTGAGAAAGAAAGAGAAAGAGAAATAAAAAGCAAGGGGAAAAGATAGAAAAACAAGAGAGAAATAGAAAGAGGAATAGAGAGAAAGAGAGAGAGAGGTAAAGATAGAAAAAAGAGAAAAATAAAAAAGGGAAATAAAAAAGAGAGAAAGAGAGAGAAAGGCAGAAAAGGAAGAAAAATTACGCTTAAAAAGATTCTTATGTGCCTTCGATATATTGTGTCAACGGGGGAGGGGGGAGGGGGGAACGGTCTGAAAAAGATTGACAGTTGTTGACAAAGGGAAGGGGGAAAAAACTTTTGACATAATTTATGGACAGACTCTGGCTATGATATACCACCATGGGGCATGGGGGTGTTGCTGGGCCCTGAAAAGAAATAATTCCGTTGATGCACCCTCGCGATGTACACATTTTCTAGTAATATTATCTCAATTCTTGAGATTAACGGGAATTGAACCAGTCCGTTCAACGGCACCAAATCATCTCTAGCAACTATTGAACACGCGTTCTTCCGTACTTGACTAACCGCATCTCTAAGAAAAGATGCGATTTCGTCAAGCCATTCAAACCGTGCACTCATAGTCACCCGAACGGACGCGTGTTCAATAGTTGCTAGGCGATTTGGTGCCGTTGAACGGACTGGTTCAATTCACGTGAATCTCAAGAAATTTTAAAATTGTCCTCTGGCTTCCTACTTAAATTTTCTTGTATAATATTATCTCAAACGTAAAATTTAAATGAGACATCTATTACAAGGGGTAAACAGAAACACATAATTATAACTATTATTTCTACATATTTCAAATGGGAACATATGGCTATGAGACTTGGGAGATGGCATCCGTATTAGAAAATGAACAATCAGAAAGGAAGGTCTGAAGAATACAACGGAAAGAAAGACGATCAAAAACAGACGCCCGCAAAGACCATAGCACGTAAAAAAATACTGGTTCCTCAAAATTGTAGATAAACACAAGGTAACTATTTTGGACTTATAAAGAAACACAATGGTTTATAAAGATTATCATGGAAGGAATGATCCCAGGAAATGGAATATGAGACAGCCCAAGATAGACAAAGTAAAACAATCAATATCCATACTATTCAAGAACTGCACAGGATAGCTTTGAATAGACAGAATTGGAGAGATCTGACCTCTGCCCTATGCGCTAACCTCAGCGCAGAAGGAAAATGAATGAATGAATGAACCGTGTTCAGCGCAAAAGGAAAATGGATGAATGAATGAACCGTGTTCAGCACAAATGGAAAATGAATGAATGAATGAACCGTGTTCAGCACAAAAGGAAAATGAATGAATGAAGATAGACATAGCATATTTAAGATCCTGTAAATATGACACAGGACGAGGCTGATGACTTGCACAGCACCGGATGAGGTTGAATGACTTGCACAACACCGGATGAGGATGAATGACTTGCACAGCACCGGATGAGACTGAATGACTTGCACAGAACCGGATGAGGCTGATGACTTGCAAAGCAACGAATGAGGCTGAATGACGTGCACAGCACCGGATGAGGCTGAATGACTTGCACAGCACTGGATGAGGCTGAATGACTTGCACAGCACCGGATGAGGCTGAATGACTTGCACAGCACCGGATGAGGCTGAATGACTTGCACAGCACCGGATGAGGCTGAATGACTTGCACAGCACCGGATGAGGCTGAATGACTTGCACAGCACCGGATGAGGCTGAATGACTTGCACAGCACCGGATGAGGCTGAATGACTTGCACAGCACCGGATGAGGCTGAATGACTTGCAGAGCACCGGATGAGGCTGATGACTTGTACAGCAACGATTGAGGCTGAATGACTTGGACAGCAAAGAATGAGGCTGAATGACTTGCACAGCACCGGATGAGGCTGCATGACTTGCACAGCACCGGATGAGGCTGAATGACTTGCACAGCAACGATTGAGGCTGAATGACTTGGACAGCACCGGATGAGGCTGAATGACTTGCACAGCACCGGATGACTTACAGAATGACAGTGAAGACAACAATCTGCAAATGACACGTTTCGTAGAAGAAAATATGTTCTCAAACAAACCCTCTACAATTTCCTTCAATCATCACCGTTGTCAGTGCTCCAACAAACCCTCAACTCTTGCCTTCAATCATCGCCGTTGTCAATATGTTTTCTTCGTTCTACCAATGTAAAACGTGAAAAAAGGTAATAAAGTTTTGCTAATAATACGAAGCAAACATAGGCACACACTCAAATGACGTTTTTCTGAAAGGCCTTTATTAAGGATAACATACACATATAAATAAAAAAACGACAAGTAGGGATGACACAACTTTCGTTCACATGTCTAGTGAAATGGCCGAAAGGATAGAAATGAGATCAAAGGTGACACAGACAGGAAATGTACAGAAATTTGAAGTATACAAAAACAGACCCGAATACACGTGAAAACGAGACAGAGAAATGACGGAACAACTCGATATTGTGAGTATGTCTAGCGCTCATTCATTCACAAAAGCTTTAGTGTGCCAAATTTGTATATATAGCGGTTCTCAAGCGCTGTACGGGTCCGGTCGTCGGAGAAGCATGCTTTGATGGCCGTCACCTGAATATCCTGGGCGCTCTGATGGCTTGTGTCGTTCAAATAAACGTCCACAGGATAGCGCGAATGGTGTTTAATGCCATGAAAATGCTCAAAGAAACGGTCAGCAAGCCTCTTACCAGTCTCACCTATGTACATCATGGTGCAGAGCTTGCAGATGATGGTACAGATGACGTTCCAGGACACAGAGGAGAAACGCTCCTCGATTACATATCGTCGTTCTACCTAGCTTTCTAAATGTCTCTTTGTTGAGACATTTTGTTTCATCTTTATTTCTTTTTTTATTCATACGAAGTGTTGTCAGATCCTCTTTGTTCGTTTTCTTATTTTTTCCACGATGATCACCCGACTATTATACATACCTATATATCAACGGCACCAATGCTGTCTTCTAGTTGTTTGTTACTGTCAATATTTCTGAGCCATGCATTAATATAGAAAATTGGACTTTCGAGTACAAATGCTACAGACGAATTCTACGAATTTCCTATAGGGAACATAAGAAAACTTGTATGTAAAAAATAAACTAGAGATGTATGCAGGTGTACAAGAAATATTGCTTTTACTAGTGAAACGACGAAAACATGGTTTGGACATGTATGTAGACATGATTCCTTGTCAAAAACAATACTGCAGTGAACCGTCGAAGTGGGGAGGAGGGCAAATAAAGACGTGGGCAGACAACATCAAGGAATGGACAACACATGATATTTCATCACACATAAATCGTTGAAGATAGAATTTGCTGGAGGACTATGTGTGCTGGAGGATCCAATGTGGTACCCATCCGATCCTAACGGTTTATGGGTTTATGTACAGATGGATAGAATATATGTAGCATTTGTGATAGCTGAAATGACATGTTTACGCAGAAAATCCAAAGAATATCACTAAGAGACAGAGTGAGAAATGAGGACATTAGACAAAGAACCGACACCACCCAATCTTGGAATATATTAAGAAACAACAAATAGTTTGCATACATCAGCAGACTACCATCAGACAGCATACCACATCAGACTATACTACACAGATACAGTGAAGGCAGACCTAGACGCCGACCACGAAAACGATTAACCACAAAAATAAAAGAGGCGACCCATTCTACAATATACTCAGCACACACGAGGGCCATCTCCAGAGAACTCTTCTACCCCTGACTCTGAAAGACATCAGATATATTTCAGAATTCTCATTATTAGCATGTTTGTAATTTGTTTATATGCGAATATTTCCCTCATGTCATTGAACGTACTTTTAGCCATCCATATTCTCCTTTTAACTTCTGTTTCACATTTGCCATCATTTCTAATTATATGTCCAAGATATCAGTAATCTTCGACTTGTTAAATACGCAAGGAGAAACTTTGAGCATGAGCGCACACGCGCACGTAAGATTACATTTTTTGCAAATTATCCATTCAAATTTTACCTGAAGTTAAGAAAAGTTAAGAGATAATTCTTTTGATGAGTTAATGTACAAAATGTTTATTTTACAGGTTTTTTTTTAAATTTTCAAGTTCTAAACAAATTCCAGGAGTCTTGGAATATATTACAGGTATATTGTTTATTTGTTTAGGTGTATACAAAGTAATGAGCGGTGTACATTTTCAGAGAAGGATATCAATGAAAGTGACCAAGAGAGAGGGGAGAAGGTGAGTCTTCACTGGAATAACCAGAAGAACTCACAGACAACAAGTGACTGAGACCCTGATCTGATATGTTGTCTGTCCGTTGTAGTAGACAATGACATACATTCAACTGGGATGGTGTCTGTGCTGTTCCCATGTGTGGCTAGTCCTATGCGTGCCTGGAATTGTCTACCACATTCTGAGTATTTGTTGGAGAAGTCTGTAGGACATTGAGCAGCTCTTGCATTTCTTCTAGCGCGTTTTCTTCTCAACATTATATCTGAGGCTCTCTGCAGCTGTTGCACCACTCTTGATTCTGCGACGCCAGTTGAATCTGTCTTGTGCAAGACTCTCCCATAAATTTCGATCTATTTTGAAGTGAGTCAGTACTGCCATAAGAATGTCTTTAAAACACATCTTCTATTCTCCGGCATGGCAGATCCAGTCTAAAGTTTATATACTATTAGATGGCTGACGGAATGGCAATAATAGAAATTATGAGAATGCCTCTTGTGCGGTGATGATTGTTCCGAATGAAGAATCAAGTAATGAGTTTTGTTGAGCTTAAGTCCGAATCAATAATAAAGTAATGAGCTGTGTTGAGCTTAAGTATAAAAATTAAGAATCAAGTAATAAGCTGTGTTGAGTTTAAGTATAAAAATCAAGAATAAAGTAATGAGTTGTGTTGAACTTAAGTATAAAAATAAAGAATAACGTAATGAGCTGTGTTGAACTTAAGTCCGAATCAAGAATCAAGTAATGAGCTGTGTTGAACTTAAGTCCGAATCAAGAATCAAGTAATGAGCTGTGTTGAACTTAAGTCCGAATCAAGAATCAAGTAATGAGCTGTGTTGAACTTATGAAATATATAGAATTCGTATACTTGTTAATTATTATTTAATTTTATCTTGTAATTGTTTACAGTTATCGACATCGGCCTTTGAACAGAGAACAGGTTAAAAAAATATAGAGAGATATACTTCACTGTACTCGAGTTACACCATATGTACTTTGTCCCTCTCAACGAAGCGGCCAAGAGTACCACACATAGCACGTAACTCCGTAGCTTCAAGCGATAATTCACAGTGATCTACGATAAAAACAACGTTATAAATGAGACGTCGCAAATGGGATTCAAACCCGTGACATCTCAAGCACTAAGCGAACGCCTTAACCACAACTCCAGAGAAATCTTGAAACTGAATAGACAATACCGTTGTGAGCACACAATACAGAACAGACAATACCGGGTTAAACAGACAATACCGGGTTGAACAGACAATACTGGGTTGAACAGACAATACTGGGTTGAATAGACAATGCCCAGCAGACAATACTGGGTTGTACAGAGAATACCGGTTTGAACAGACAATAAGGAACAAACAATACGGGTTGAACATACAATATCGAACAGACAATACAGAGTTTAACATACACTTCAAAACAGACAATACCGGTTTGAACAGACCATAATGGGTTAAACAGACAATACTGGGTTGAACAGACAATACTGGGTTGAACAGACAATACTGGGTTGAACAGACAATACTGGGTTGAACAGACAATACCGGTTGGAACAGACAATACCGGGTTGAACAGACAATACCGGTTTGAACAGACAATACCGGTTTGAACAGACAATACCGGGTTGAACAGACAATATCGGTTTGAACAGACAATACTGGGTTGAACAGACAATACCGGTATGAACAGACAATACCGGGTTGAACAGGCAATACCGGTTTGAACAGACAATACTGGGATGAACAGACAATACTGGGTTGAACAGACAATACAGGTTTGAATAGACAATACTGGGTTGAACAGACAATACCGGTTTGAACAGACAATACCGGGTTGAACAGACAATACCGGGTTGAACAGACAATACTGGGTTGAACAGACAATACTGGGTTGAACAGACAATACTGGGTTGAACAGACAATACTGGGTTGAACAGACAATACCGGGTTGAACAGACAATACTGGGTTGAACAGACAATACTGGGTTGAACAGACAATACTGGGTTGAACAGACAATACTGGGTTGAACAGACAATACTGGGTTGAACAGACAATACCGGGTTGAACAGACAATACCGGGTTGAACAGACAATACTGGGTTGAACAGACAATACTGGGTTGAACAGACAATACTGGGTTGAACAGACAATACTGGGTTGAACAGACAATACTGGGTTGAACAGACAATACCGGGTTGAACAGACAATACCGGGTTGAACAGACAATACTGGGTTGAACAGACAATACTGGGTTGAACAGACAATACTGGGTTGAACAGACAATACTGGGTTGAACAGACAATACTGGGTTGAACAGACAATACTGGGTTGAACAGACAATACCGGGTTGAACAGACAATACTGGGTTGAACAGACAATACTGGGTTGAACAGACAATACTGGGTTGAACAGACAATACTGGGTTGAACAGACAATACCGGGTTGAACAGACAATACTGGGTTGAACAGACAATACTGGGTTGAACAGACAATACCGAAGAGATAATACAAAAGCATCGAATAATTTCTCTGTTTCACTTATTTTGAAATGACAGATATTGAAGAGTATTTTTCTACTAACATTCTGTTACCAACTGAGGAGGTTTGGTCTACGCGACAGTTTTCAAGACAAAAGGTTAGTTGGTTGGTTGCTGATCCAGCGGTTCATGGGCTCCTGTCCTTTGCCCAACATTATATTGCTGGAAGTCTGTGGATTTTCGGCCCACCCCGGGCCGGAGCCAGAGAATAACTATCACACCACCAGGAAGGTAGGTTTCAACCTATGCATTGCTCTGAGACACTGTAGCCAAGATAGGGTACACTGTGCTCATTCCCGGCCACCAATTGACTACTGGTTATGCCAAACTTCTATATTTTTCCAGGCATGCAACCACATTTTCAAGTCAATATTGTCACGTCCTGAGTCACTGTGCCTCTATAATGGGCCTCATCCATAGAAAAACAGTACTGACAGTTTCCTCCTCCCCAGTGCTGTGCAGTATATCTCTGGCCCCTCCCAACCACAGAGGATGCATACATATATAAAAATAACAAAAAAAACAACTTTGCAACAACAAAATACAAGAATGAGAAGCATAAATGTATAGATGACGTGCCATGAAGCTTCTATAAGAAGATAACCTCAATATAACGGAATGTCATCTACTAAGATTTTCTCTTGGATGGGAGGTTTGTCTAGTTGGTTTGGCTTGATGAGACCCACAGACGCAACAGCATACGTTCAAGACTAAACAGGGATGAAGAGTTCAGTGTTGTGTCTTTAGGCAATTTGTGCTGTTCAGAATGCAATCATCCTTATGGAATCATTAAATTGCTCATGATTCCTCCGGACGAGGTGATCTGACGCAGCCAATATCATATTGGAATACCCCATGAAGAACATATCCGAATACCTCATGGAGAACATATCCGAATACCTCATGAAGAACATATCCGAATACCCCATGAAGAACATATCCGAATACCTCATGAAGAACATATCCGAATACCCCATGAAGAACATATCCGAATACCCCATGAAGAACATATCCGAATACCCCATGAAGAACATATCCGAATACCCCATGAAGAACATATCCGAATACCCCATGAAGAACATATCCGAATACCCCATGCTGCCTCTTTTTCATCCTTCTCTTCATCCTTCTCTTCATCCTTCTCTTCATCCTTCTCTTCATCCTTATCTTCATCCGTCTCTTCATCCTTCTCTTCATCCTTCTCTTCATCCTTCTCTTCATCCTTCTCTTCATCCTTCTCTTCATCCTTCTCATTCTAGATGTTCCTTATTATCATTACTAAGTTTGTATTCACAATTGTCATTTAGAATTTCAATCAGGGTTGCCCTATATATGGAAATATTTCGTGGCTGTCCATGAATACATCTAAATTATTGAGGATGGTTTGACAAAAGTTCACGTCAACATTGCCTTTTTTATTGCACTAATTAAATTTGAACTTTTAAAAACAATTTTTAAAAACTAAATATTGGAATGAAATCATGTTCTGAAATCAACTTTTACTGCTAAAATGTTTGTATGGCAGGAGGTGGTGTTTTAACATTGAGATCTAGATTGGTACTTAAATGGTATTTCCTTTTATATGGAGCTTTTCTGATCGTTTGAAAGTGCAAGATGATTGTTTGATTCAATGTGACTGTAATATTCAATCTCATGAGTTGGACAGTTTTCGTCCCTGGAGAAGAATTGGCTGTGACTGTAATCTGCAATGCCATGATTGGACAGCCTTTGTCACTTGGGAGGACCTTGTTATAACTTTCTCTCATTCTGGAGGCATGCTACAGCTAAAAAAAGGTTTAGGACACGGTAGAGTTATTCAAAAAAACCTGACAGTCAATCCAGACAGTCAACCCTCACAGTCTGTACATACAGTCAACCCACACATCATTTACATAAATATACGCTAGGGACATTTCTAGGGACATTCTAAATATTTGTAATTAAATACTTATTTTCAATATTCCGCTTATTTCTCAGATAGCAGGACAATGATCTTATTAGATTTCCATAATAGGTAATACTGAATACTGTAAAATAATGCATGTTTCCTGTTAGGGAATTGAAAGGAGGGATTGTCTTGCTGATTGGAGGTTATAATTAATAGGTAATGACTGCAGTACAACTGAAATTCAGAAGTTGAAACTAGGAAACAGGGTAATGAAGTTGTGCTAATTACTGCATACACAAATTATTACATACAATAATTGACGTTTCTACCAAAAGTCCTTTCTTAACGTTATAAAAATCGACGAGATAAGAATGGAACTGTACAAGTTCACATGAAGAAGCTAAATATGATTATATTTAAAGTACATTTATCAAACATCTGTCACTATACTAGCGATAAAACATCTGTCACTATACTGGCGATAAAACATATGTCACTATACTGGCGATAAAACATCTGTCACTATACTGGCGATCAAACATCTGTCACTACACTGGCGATCAAACATCTGTCAATACACTGGCGATCAAACATCTGTCAATACACTGGCGATCAAACATATGTCAATACACTGGCGATCAAACATCTGTCAATACACTGGCGATCACACATCTGTCAATACACTGGCGATCAAACATCTGTCAATACACTAGCGATCAAACATCTGTCAATACACTGGTGATCAAAACATCTGTCAATACACTGGCGATCAAACATGTCAATACACTGGCGATTAAACATCTGTCAATACACTGGCGATCAAACATCTGTCAATACACTGGCGATCAAACATCTGTCAATACACTGGCGATCAAACATGTCAATACACTGACGATAGAAAAAACAAATATTTACATATTTAAATTTCTTTAACCATTTCACTTTTTAAAATAATGAACTTTATATTTCTTATTTATTTTCTATTCTTATACTCATTTTCCTCAAATGTCCGTCACTGTTTCCACTCTTACTTTTTGTGAGTTAAAAACTCTAAAACTTCCGCCACTGTTTCCATACCTCCTTAATGAGTTAAAAAACCCAAATGTCCGTCACTCTTTCCACTCTTCATTTTACAAGTTAAAACCCACAAACGTTCGCTCCGTCACTGTTTTCACGCTTAATTTTATGATTTAAAACCCCCAAACGTCACTGTTTCCACACTTGCTTGTATGAGTTAAAACTCCCAAATGTTTGCATTTTTTCTACGCTGCTTTTTATGAATTAAAACTCCGAAACATCCGTCACTGTTTCCACTCTTCCTTTTATGTGTTAAAATTTCCCATACTCTGGTCACTATTGGCATGCTTAATTTGATCTGCTAAAATTTCCCAAATGTCAGTTCCTGTTTCCATTTTTGTCTGTTAACTTCCCCAAACATTTGCCGTTTTGTGCATATTTTCTTTAATCTACACAACGTTTCCTGTCATTGTTTGCATCCCATCAATGTTCTGCTGCTTACCTACTGTCAATATTTCTTCTAACTGACCTGCACGTGGATATCTGATCTGGCGCTACTATCTGAGGAACCTCCTACAAAATCTCTACTGCTTATGTTTTCCATATCTTTATGCAATCTGTTATCCACAGTGACGTCTAACATTTCCTTAACATAACTAGTAGTGACGTTTCTATTCTCATCGTTTACTTTCAGTTTGGAATAATAGTTCCTCCTCTGAAGATGAATTTATTTGTCCAATGACAAAAATTAAACGACGACATGACACAACGTATTTCCATTTTCTGGACAACATCCTGCTGAAATATAATAAGGCTATTGTCCTGCTGAAAGAGAGACCAAGCGGGAGTTTAATAATGAACACTAAAGAAGAAGAATTTAAAAAAATGCATACATATTTTAGGTTTAGTAAAACAACGCATGCGTGTTAGATGCTTCATCCATGTGCTATACAATCTCACTGTGCTATAATCTCACTGTGCTATACAATCTCACTGTGCTATATAATCTCATTCTGATATAATCTAATTGTGCTATAATCTCACTGTGCTATGATCTCACTGTGCTATAATCTCACTGTGTTATAATCTCATTGTGTTATAATCTCATTGTGCTATAATCTCACTGTGCTATAATCTCATTGTGCTATAATCTCATTGTGCTATAATCTTACTGTGCTATAATCTCACTGTGCTATATAATATCATTGTGCTATACAACCACACTGTGCTATAATCTCATTGTGATATAATCTCACTGTGCTATAATCTCACTGTGCTATATAATCTCATTGTGATATACAACCACACTGTGCTATAATCTCATTGTGATATAATCTCATTGTGCTATAATCTCATTGTGCTATAATCTCATTGTGAAATAATCTCACTGTGCTATATAATCTCATTGAGCTATACAATCTCATTGTGTTATAATCTCATTGTGTTATAATCTCATGGTGCTATAATCTCATTGTGTTATAATCTCATTGTGCTATAATCTCATTGTGAAATAATCTCACTGTGCTATATAATCTCATTGAGCTATACAATCTCATTGTGTTATAATCTCATTGTGCTATACAATCTCACTGTGCTATAATCTCACTGTGCTATAATCTCAATGTGCTATAATCTCATTGTGATATAATCTCATTGTGCTATAATCTCATCCGATTCATGATGTCCAGGCACTAGAGTTGCCAGGTCATCATAATCATACAATTTCCAAAATTCCACGTCACCTTATAAGAATGAAGCCAAACCAAATACCAATAAGAGCATATAATACAAGAATATCCGGGTGTAAAGCCAAAGGTAGACCAAGAAAACGGTGGATAGAAAACATCAAGTTAGCCTTGAACAAACATGGGCTAAATGCAACTTCGGCGACACATCTGGCCTTGGAACGATAGCTTATGCTCCCACCCCTACGCTTAACGGCAAGTGTGAATGCGATCAACAATCATTCACCTGGGGAAAGACAATAGACAATAACACGTCACTGTTTCCATAATAGTGCTATACGTGGTACCCTCGGGCGTCAGGTGGTTTGAATACATATATGGAAACCCGAGTACAATGAAATCGATCCTCTATTTTTTATTAGCGTCATTTTACAAATCTAAACGCAGAAGAAAAAACTAGTGTAAGAAATGCGAATACAAACCTTATCTCAATAACTACAAGTCTTATCGATTACCCCCTACTGGCCCTCACGCTGTCGCAGTATTGAACAGAAATCCGAAAATACCAAATTTATACTCGTTACTTAGGCTCAATAATGTAATTATTCCTGGCCAACGGCTGTCAATACAAATTAGAGTGCTTGACTTTTATTTGCCATCTAAGCGTGTATGAAAAAATAAAATCCGCATATAAATGTATGTTTATCGTCGGCGTATATAGGAGCGGTTAGAATATAAATATATCTACAGCGATAGAATATGGGTTGAGCAATGAGCCACAAAAAAGGGGAATGATCTTGTTTATTTAAAGATTTAAAGGGAAATAATCTAACCCGGGAATAAACAATTGGCTAAAATAAAGACACAAAGAATGTAATTGAGGACAAGATAAAACAATTAGTAGTCAAATTATCATCATTATTACAATCAGCAGACAGGCCAATAGGTAAGTAAGAGGGGGGGGGGAACGGCGGGGTGGTTGAAACCCACCCAATCTCAGGAGATTAGAACAAAAATGTTAACACCAGAAATTTAACTAAAACGTCGATAACCCCCCCCCCCTTTTTCCGCCATAATAAATTTAACTAAAACGTCCATAACCCCCCTTTTCCCGCCCCAAACCGCCATGAATTTTCTTAACGGAAATGAGGGAATTGCGCAGTAAAAATGGCGAATATTAATTTTTATTTTAAAAAAAGGTAACACCCCTTCCCCTTAAATTTATCTACGGCCGTGCAAGTAGGACACGTGGATAGGCGATCCAATCACCCCTTGACGAAATCTGTACTACAACTGATAGTTCGGACCAACCCTTTTTCTCTATGACAATCTGAAATAGTTTTACTTTTCCAATGAACGTTCTTCTTCCTGACAAATAATCTTTCTTTCTGGTAACGTTTCCTTTCCTAGATAAGGTTTTCTTCCTGATAAAGGTTCGTTCTATATGATAGTTTTCTTTCACTATGATAAAGTTTCCTTTACTATGATAAAGTTTCCTTCACTATGATAAAGTTTTCTTCTCCTTGATAAAGTTCTCTTCTGCTGATAAAAGTTTCTTCTTCCTGATAAAGTCCTTTTCTACTGATAAAGTTTTCTTATCCCTGATAAAATCCTCTTCTATCTGATAAAGTTTCCGCCAAAGACGGATGTGTCAGACCATTCGCGTAAATAAAACGGATACACAACGCATTTCCATTCTCTGGACTACATCCTGTTGGAAATCTAATAGGACCATGGTCTTGCTATAAGGGAGATCCAAGGGATTTTGAGAATGAACCATTGAGGAGGAGATTTGATAAAGTTTCCTTCTCCCCGGTAATGTTGTCACACCTCCCTCTCGATAAAGCTGTCTTTTACCTACAATGTTTTCGTCTCCATAAACTCAAAAATGTCTCTCTTGTACATTTTCCTCCTACTAGATAAAGTGTCCTCCAACTTCTATTCTCTTCCCTCCTAAATACCAATCACTCCTCCTCCTCCTCCTCCACACAATACAAGAACAGCTGCAATAGAAATATTACTTGCAATATACAATATTGTCTGAGCAAATATTGAACTTCTGACACATCAGCGGGCTTACCCCAGCACGCGACAAGACCTCAACCTATCTTACTATCAATCTATTGATCTTCGTTAATGACTACACGTCATACTGTGAAGAGGATGTCTCGTCACCACTAGCAGCACAGGGTGCTTATGTTTATGTTATGTGAGATTTCGACATGAGAAAATTAGGGTTAATATTACATAACCGGGGGAATATGATTTTTTTGGTGTGGTTGTGATTGTTTTAGGAAATTGAAATCAGGTAAGGCCTAGGTATGTTCTGGAGCGAGAGCGTGGATGTGGAGGGAGGGCGTGGAGCGAGTATGTTGAGTGAGGGTGTTGAGCGATAATGTGGAGGGATTATGTGAAGGGAGGGGGTGAGCGAGGGTGTGAAGCGATCGCATGGAGCAAGAGTGTGGAGCGAGGGTCTTGAGGGCGGGTTTGAAGCGAATGTACGGACCAAAGGTGTGGAGCGATGATGTGAAGTGAGAGTGTGAAGCGAGAGCGTGGAACAATGGTGTGAAGCAGGTTATGGAGCGATGGTGTGAAGCGATTGTTTAGAGCGAGAGGGTGAATCGAACCTTAATCAATCTGATTCCACTCTCGGTTATGTTCTCAATGTCACTCCACTCTTAGTCTGCTCGCAACCTATTTTAATATGATTGCCCTCTCGTTTTGTTTTGAGCCTCAGTCAAATGAGTACACTCTCGGTCTGTTCTCAGCCTCATTCAATTTGATTCCCTTCTCGTTCACGACTTTAACATCTCTCTTCTTGATATATTTCTCTACATTTCCTGCTTCAATTTTCTCCGTGGCTTTCATGTTAATAAATGACAGTAATGCTAGCTCGCTAGTCTGTCAGTCAATCAGTAATTTAACTCTTTCCGAACCAATCGCCAGTATACTGGCTTTATACTATGGGTCTACAGGACCAATCACCAGTATACTGGCTTTGATTTGATATTTGATTACTTCACAAGGCTAACTCTATCCTTGTGAAGTAATCTCATACCATCAATGTACTTATATATTCATATTCTGTATCCATTCCCCTTTATAATGATATATTACACATACACTATTTATCAATATTAGTATGTCAAGTGATACAATAAAAAACACATATAAGGAAATTTTATAAAATTAATTTGGTCCAGACCTAAACATAATCAAGTCCTGAATGAGTTTAATCAGTCATTCAGTCAGTCAGTCAGTCAGTTAATTATTCGCTGGATCATCACATTACACACCTGACATAGGTATTTCGATATCCAATTGATGTTATCTACCATTACACACCTGACATAGGTGTTTCGTTCTCCAATTGATGTTATCTACCATTACACACCTGACATAGGTGTTTCGTTCTCCAATTGATGTTAGCTACCATTACACACCTGACATAGGTGTTTCGATCTCCTATTGATGTATCTACCATTACACACCTGACATAGGTGTTTCGATCTCCTATTGATGTTTTCTACCATTACACACCTGACATAGGTGTTTCGTTCTCCAATTGATGTTAGCTACCATTACACACCTGACATAGATGTTTCGATCTCCTATTGATGTTATCTACCATTACACACCTGACATAGGTGTTTCGATCTCCTATTGATGTTATCTATCATTACACACCTGACATAGGTGTTTCGATCTCCTATTGATGTATCTACCATTATACACCTGACATAGGTGTTTCGATCTCCTATTGATGTATCTACCATTACACACCTGACATAGGTGTTTCGTTCTCCTATTGATGTTATCTACCATTACACACCTGACATAGGTGTTTCGATCTCCTATTGATGTTATCTACCATTACACACCTGACATAGGTGTTTCGATCTCCTATTGATGTTATCTACCATTACACACCTGACATAGGTGTTTCGTTCTCCTATTGATGTATCTACCATTACACACCTGACATAGGTGTTTCGATCTCCTATTGATGTTATCTACCATTACACACCTGACATAGGTGTTTCGATCTCCTATTGATGTTATCTACCATTACACACCTGACATAGGTGTTTCGATCTCCTATTGATGTATCTACCATTACACACCTGACATAGGTGTTTCGATCTCCTATTGATGTTATCTACCATTACACACCTGACATAGGTGATTCGTTCTCCTATTGATGTTATCTACCATTACACACCTGACATAGGTGTTTCGTTCTCCAATTGATGTTAGCTACCATTACACACCTGACAAAGGTGTTTCGATCTCCTATTGATGTTATCTACCATTACACACCTGACATAGGTGTTTCGTTCTCCAATTGATGTTAGCTACCATTACACACCTGGCATAGGTGTTTCGTTCTCCAATTGATGTTAGCTACCATTACACACCTGGCATAGGTGTTTCGATCTCCTATTGATGTTATCTACCATTACACTCCTGACATAGGTGTTTCGTTCTCCAATTGATGTTAGCTACCATTACACACCTGACATAGGTGTTTCGTTCTCCAATTGATGTTATCTACCATTACACACCTGACATAGGTGTTTCGTTCTCCAATTGATGTTAGCTACCATTACACACCTGACATAGGTGTTTCGTTCTCCAATTGATGTTAGCTACCATTGCACACCTGACATAGGTGTTTGATCTCCTATTGATGTTAGCTACCATTACACACCTGACATAGGTGTTTCGTTCTCCTATTGATGTTATCTACCATTACACACCTGACATAGGTGTTTTGATCTCCTATTGATGTTATCTACCATTACACACCTGACATAGGTGTTTCGATCTCCTATTGATGTTATCTACCATTACACACCTGACATAGGTGTTTCGTTCTCCAATTGATGTTAGCTACCATTACACACCTGGCATAGGTGTTTCGATCTCCTATTGATGTTATCTACCATTACACTCCTGACATAGGTGTTTCGTTCTCCAATTGATGTTAGCTACCATTACACACCTGACATAGGTGTTTCGATCTCCTATTGATGTTAGCTACCATTACACACCTGACATAGGTGTTTCGTTCTCCAATTGATGTTAGCTACCATTGCACACCTGACATAGGTGTTTCGATCTCCTATTGATGTTATCTACCATTACACACCTGACATAGGTGTTTCGATCTCCTATTGATGTTATCTACCATTACACAATGACTGATAGTTTCAGTTCTTTGTTCATTGACGAACATTCTCCTAAGTTCACTTTAGCGCTCATATCTGGCAACACCCCATTTAAAGTCTATTTCCTATATTCTGGACAAGAAAAAGGAATCAGAACCATCATTAGTTTCATTTGTCCCTGTTATTTCTTGTAAGGAGTTAAAAATGTTTGCTTGATACATTGATCTAGCCCCATAACACAGTAGCAGTGCAAGCCAGCCGCACCGCTCTTTCGCTGCCGTGAACTCCCACATGACCAGGCACGGACATGATGGTGGCACATTCCAACTTGGACAACTTCACTGTTCAAACTACGTATCTCGAATATAACACATTCCAACTTGAACTACTCGACTGTTCAAACCACTTATCTCGAATATAACACATTCCAACTTGAACTACGTGACTGTTCAAACCACTTATCTCGAATATAACACATTCCAACTTGAACTACTCGACTGTTCAACCCACTTATCTCGAATATAACACATTCGTATTTTTCTGATCATGTTCATCGATTTACTGTGGATGCAATATTGATTTGCCCTCCGTGTACTCGTCCATGTCAAGACCTTGGGCATTGCCATACTCTCCACACTCATGCTGCTTGTAGTCATAGCAATGTGCCATGCTCGTCCTTTGGTGGTGATGATGACGGAGATAGCAATGATGATTGTGGCAATGTAGTTGATGATGACGACGGTGATGAGGAATGATAATGACGATGATGATGGTGGTTATTATAGCGCTGACGGTGAAAAACAATATCGCCTACGGTGCCGATGATGATGACGGAGACGATGAAGATGGTTGTGGTGGTGGTTATAATGGTATTGATGATGAGGATAATGGTGATGATGTTAGTAATGATGCTGCATGTAAGGATGATGACGACGATGGTGGTAATGATGAAGCATGTAAGGATGATGACGACGATGGTGGTAATGATGAAGCATGTAAGGATGATGACGACGATGGTGGTAATGATGCCACATGTAAGGATGATGGCGACGATGGTGGTAATGATGCATGTAAGGATGATGACGACGATGGTGGTAATGATGAAGCATGTAAGGATGATGATGACGATGGTGGTAATGATGCTGCATGTAATGATGACGATGATGACAATTGTGATGGTGATGCTGATAAAGAAAACGACAAAGATGTTAGTAATGACAAAGACGACGATAAAGAAAAGGCACGCGTGAAGAGCTTCATTGAATTAAATAAACAAATCTTAATATTCTGAAAGAGACCATCCGAATGTAATCCGTTTCTGATTTTCTTATGCAGAACAAAATCTCCTGGTCCCAACACGCCTCGATATAAAGTAATAACAAGTCTCTATTTCTTTCCAAACACATTTAGCCAAAATTATAACCACAAAATTGGTATCTAAACTAGCCGGAAGAAAACAATCTCCGCCATTTTTAGCGGAGATATGGTTCATAATATCCGGCCATAATCATTTCTGGAGAGAGTGATTTCGCTAATTCGATACTTCATCGATTGGCCGTGTGAGTTAAGACCGTGAGATGTGTTGTTTTAAGCTAGGGAACAGATGTTACAATACAACTCACTCATAAACGCTTGCTGAGAAACAGTATGTCTTATGTTCTCTCAAGTTACAGCTATACAGCCGTTCGATAAAGTAGTAAATGAGGAGGTTGGAGGTTGATGTTTACTCATGAGAATATTTGTAATTCAAGGGACTGTTGAAGACGTGGGTTATTTCAAGTTAATCTCTTAGATTAACATATAACTGCACATTGTGAATTGCAAGTTAAAAAGAGAACAATCATCATCATCAGGTGCCATGCCGGCTGGCGTAGGCGATCATGACTCTCCACAGCTCTCTGTCCACAGTATTATGTATCAAAGTCGTTGTTGTTTCCTTGCCGTGCCAGGTTGTCAAACTGTCTAATATTTTCTCACGTTTTCCTCTGTCTCTGTTGCTTTAAATTTTGC
The DNA here is from genome assembly GCA_034231615.1 of Meghimatium bilineatum. NCBI lineage: Eukaryota > Metazoa > Mollusca > Gastropoda > Stylommatophora > Philomycidae > Meghimatium > Meghimatium bilineatum. Next base: position 12,580,324 of record CM067314.1, read on the forward strand.
CTGTTGTGACTATGTTCTCTAAACCTGCCTGTCTCATGAAGTGGCCAAAAAAGGAAGATTGTCTTTTTCTTATATTGTTGATTAAGGTCCGTTTCGAATTTGCCTCTTTCAACACCTCTACATTAGTTTTTCTGGCAGTCCATGGTCACAGTGAAGTTCTCAGCATTCTTCTGTAGAGCCACATCTCTGTTGCCTCTAATTTCCAACTTTCCAGTTTGTTTATTGTCCAAGACTCGCACCCATATGTGAGTATAGGGGTTATATAGCACTGCAGAACTCTCTTTCTCACCTCTAATGACAAGGTCATATTACACAGTATATTTTTCATGTTTCTGAATGTTGTTTTTGCCTGTCCTATTTTGCATCTTATTTCTGTTGAACTTCTTCCATCTGCTGTAATCATTGTACCTAAATATTTGAATTGGTGAACCTGTTTTAATACTATATCATTCAGTTTGATCTTGCAAGGTGTGGCATTTCAAAAGGAGAATAAGAATAGTTAAAAGTAATTTCAATGATACGAGGAAAACTTTGACATCTAGACAAATTACAAAACACTGAAATTGAGAATTATAATACGTTACATATATTTTATATTGATGTATAGCTTAGAAACATGGACATTCAACAAACAACTGAAAGATAGAACTGCTGCCTGCAATATGTGGATATATGGAAGAATAGAGAAAACTTCATGGAAAGAGAAGAAAACAAACAAAGATATTGGAACAACATTTCGTATGAAAAAAATAATAAAAGGAAATAAAGATTGAATACATTAAGTATTTTGGAAATATAAAAAAACACCATGATACCATATTGAAGACCTTACTTGAAGGTAAAGTCAAGGGGTGCCGAATTGGAGGTAGGAACAGTTGATATATTGGATAAAGTCTAAAATGAGGCAATGAGAGCGGTACTGGGGTGTACTAGAGATATACCCATCTCTGCTATAAGATATCTGCTTAATCTCCTACCGTGTATTGCCGGGGCCCGAAAGGGGAGCAAAGAATAGCAACACTGTTTACCTTCCACACATGTCGTAAAAGGCGACTAAGGAGGTTATGGGATGGAGTTGGCTGTCCCATCTCATATAGGGTCAGTGAGCCAAAACCATGCTGAAGTCGGATGTGTCAGGCCGAGAGCGCAGCAATGCTGTAAACCATGACACAGCACATTCTGTTCTCCGGACTACATTCGTTAATCTGCAGAGTTTGAGAACGAACGCAGAAGAAGAAGATCTCCCCACCATTAGAGTGTGACATCAGGTAGCACAAGTAAGGTCGTACCTTAAAGTTACAGAATAAAACCATCACCCGTTACACCAACGTCTAGATGAGTCAAAGGGATAACACATCAAGCGTGGCAGATCATGGATGGCAGAGGCTGAAGACACACTGCGAAGAGTATGTGAATTGGAAGAAATAGGAAAGGACAGTGAATGGGTGGAGGTAGACAAGGAGAAGAAATCACTGACTACAGTAATAATACAACTAGATAAAGCGTGTCGAAAATGGACGGGTGTCATGGCCCAGGATACATTGCACGAATTCGTCCAACTACATTCGAAACCACAAGACATAATTATATATACAGATGGCTGGGTTAACAGAAACACAAATAAAAGCGGTTGGGGTTTTGTTGCCTACAGAAACGACAAGAAGTTGGTCGAGAAATCTTCAGCATATTTCAATGTCACATCGAGCATGAGGATGGAGATAGAGGGAGTCACAGCAGCACTTAGTTGGTTTTTGATAACTGATACATCAACACACTCGGTAATACTAACAGACTCTCAAAGCATGCTGCGCAAGATAAAAAAGTTCATGCTAAGAAAAGAACGGTGAGACTTAATGAAGAACTAAATTGTCCAGAACCTTACATGGATATACTGCCCAAGTCATGCTGGGTTCAGAGGAAACGAGAGAGCCGACTTATTGGCAGGCAATGCGGCGATAGACGGCACATTGCTGAGCAGAGATAAAGCAGACTTAATGAAGGCAATAATAAATTAATTTCAAGATGCAGATGATGTCAATGAGGTTGAGAACGTACACACACAGAGAATGTTAGAAATGGGAGTATCTAGAAGTGAGGGGAGGAGAAGTACACTTTTTAATATTTTTTTATATAAAATTATTTATTTTATATCCGGTCGTGGTTTCGAACCTGGCACGCTGTAACCAGATGATAGCAAGCAAGCTCACTATCCACTAGGCTACGGCGCTCATCAACATACCTAATACCTAATTCGTACCTATACCTGATGGTGTTTCTCCATCAGAAACGAACAAGCTTGTCGAAAGACCTTTACTGTCAGGATATGGATTATTACCCCTCTACGATCTCATGTCAAGGATGTACCTAATTAACTTTCATAAAGTGTGTGTAACCAATCGCTATCGTCACTTATGAAGGAAGAACAACAACAGCATCCAAGGGAACATGAGACAATAGGCCATTTTATTACACGAGATCGGTTCTCTGGCAACAGGACACTTCGTGTGTGCTACACGTAGTCGACCAATGTCCAAATACCTGTTTACTGTTTCCCACATCGGAAACGATCACACCAAAGAACTTGCTGTGGCTTGTAAAGTACAAGTGTTTGTTAATTCTAAATTGTTCGCTGAATGAAAATTGTTCTTCCCCTTTTTTTTTCTTATTCGCTAATAATGTCTATATCTTTAGTGTTGTTTCCGGTATAACTTGAAGAGTGTTTTCAATTTCTTGTTGTGTACCATAGAGGTTAACATTTATAGGTGTATCAAAAGGCCACCATATTCACATTAATGTGTCATAGTAAGCACATTTCTGAAGGATGTACCAAATATCAATAAAATGAACCACCCTGTTGTCTGTGACATCAACGTCATAGAAATAAGATCTAACTCCACTGGCTATAGGGCTCGATAGACCCTTGAGAATCCTTATACATTGTGTGGTATGTTACCATTAGCGCAGTGGTTAGCGCACTGGCTTCGCATATGAGTGGTCCTGGGTTCATTCCCCAGTTGAGGCGGAAATGTTTTCAGATCGCAACGGCTCCTAGGTCAACCTAGCCTTACATGGGTACCGGATTAATCCGGGAAGTAAAGACTGCGAGGGAGAGTAGATGGCTACCGCCCTCATTTGCAGAGCCTCTGAAATGTGAGATCGCAATAAAATCCCGCACACCTACGGCATTAATCAATGCTATTTGTTACTTTACGTATGTTACTCTTATGCTGTATATTCACAACACGTTACATTTTTTTGTAATCCATCGATGATGTTCCATCATTATATTTCCTTCCTATTTTCAACGATCACAATTCCTGATTATACAGACATGTTTCTTATTCCAAACAATATTGTTTCTTTGGATGTTACTTTCCTGCCTTCGTTGTCAAACTCCCACTGGAATCTCTCTTGTATGAGGACAATGCCCATACTAGATTTTCAGTAGGATGTTGTCCAGAGAATGGAGATGCTTCTATGTTGCCTCTTTAATGGCTCTAATGACCCGACACATCAGAACTTCTGCTGTATATGTTCTCTAAATTCCAGGATGGAACACGATAACAGTACACAGATTATCCGTATCAATGTAAATATAACTTTAAACGTAAACGTAAAAATGAGAATGGGAAACAGTGAAAGTATGAACGTAAAATAGCGAATGTAAAAGTGTGATTAGATAAAAAGTGAAAACATCAAATGTGATAATAGTATGATCACCAAATATTACAAGAAAAATAGGACCATGAAATGTGATAGTAGATGTATGACCATCAAATGTGATAGTAGATGTATGACCATCAAATGTGATAGTAGATATATGACAATAAAATGTGATAGTAGATGTATGGACATCAAATGTGATAGTAGATGTATGGCCATCAAATGTGATAGGAGATGTATGACAATCAAATGTGATAGTAGATGTATGGACATCAAATGTGATAGGAGATGTATGACCATCAAATGTGATAGTAGATGTATGACCATCAAATGTGATAGTAGATGTATGGCCATCAAATGTGATAGGAGATGTATGACAATCAAATGTGATAGTAGATGTATGGACATCAAATGTGATAGGAGATGTATGACCATCAAATGTGATAGTAGCTGTATGACCATCAAATGTGATAGGAGATGTATGGCCATCAAATGTGATAGTAGATGTATGACCATCAAATGTGATAGTAGATGTATGACCATCAAATGTGACAATAGAAGTGTATCAAATGTGAAAAGACAAGTATTACACTAAAAGTGTTAGAAAAAGTACTACCAAATGTAACTACACAAGGTTGATTATAAAATTACAAATTATGTATACTTACTTCCTCCCTGAATTTCTTGATATTATCACCTTTCTGAAATAGAAATATACATCAAATGTCATAGTTGTGCATTGTAAGATAATCCACGTCATAGTTGTGTATTGTAAGATAATCCACGTCACAGTTGTGTATTGTAAGATATCCACGTCACAATTGTGCATTGTAAGATAATCCACGTCATAGTTGTGTATTGTAAGAAATGTGCATATCAGTTTTGTATTGTAAGAAATTGTATTGTCAATTTTGTAATGTTTTGTCGAAGACTTCTAATGTTGAAGACACTTCCAGTATAACAGCATAAGGAGTTATTTCTTTTTCGTTACTGCATACCGACCCAGCACTAATATATGGAAGTAAATCATGGACAATCATCATAATAGTCAAAACGTATATTATTTTTTCTTCTGCGTTCGTTCTCAAACTCCTGCAGATTAGCAGGATGTAGTCCGGCGAACGGAATGCGGTGTGTCATGGCTTACAGCATTGCTGCGATATCTGCGCCTTTCGGCCTGACACATCCGACTTCAGCATGGCTTTGGGTCACTGACCCTATATGGGATGGGACAGCCAACTCCATCCCATAACCTGCTTAGTCGCCTTTTACGACATGCGCGGAAGGTAAACAGTGTTGCTATTCTTTGCTCCTCTGTCGGGCTCCGACAACACACGGGCGAAAACGTATATAAAGGCAGAGAATTTGTTTTATAGAACACTGTACCAATGACGAGTTCTTATTGTGTTCGTTCTCAAACTCCTACAGGATCTCTCAATTTGCAGGATGGTCACACTAGATTTCCACTATGTTGTAGTGTAGAGAGAAGAATCCAGGCGTTTGAAAACAAAAGCTATAGGCGTGTGTTGGGTATCTGTTACCGAGAACATAAGACAAATTTGTTTGTGCATGATATAATTCATGTATTATTGAGTAAACAAGAACCACTGTAAACCTAAAGGTGCATTATACAAGAATATTATTATTCTATCACTGTGCTACCAGTGACAAACCTGGACAATGACAGCAGAAATAGTGACAAAAGAAAAATAGTGACAGCAGAAATGATTTATTTACGAAGAATACCCGGAGTGTCATTAAGAGATAGAATTACAAAAGATAACACCAGACAGATAATAAAATAAATATCGGTATTAGAACACATCAAAAGACAACAGATCAAGTGGTTTTCACACGCTTTCAGGCTACCGACAGATAGCATGCCACAAATGGCCTCACGTACACATCACGGATATAAAGCCAGAGGCAGACCATGTAAAAGATTGATCACAGAAATCAAAGAAGCAACAGGAACAAGCTTACAAACAGCGCACAAGAAGGCCATCTCCAGGCTATCTTCCACACCTGACGCCACAAGGCCAACAAGGGCCACATCGTATAAATAGACTGATAGATAGAAGATCCACTGTTAACAATCGTGAAACTTCGGTAAACTCCGGTAGTACAGGAACGTGTTGAGACATTCGTTGATGATGACAATCAAATGTGACAATAAAAACACAGCGCTAATAATATTGTAGGTCTGTGACAATAAAAAAAACACAGCGCTAATAATATTGTAGGTCTGTGACAATAAAAACACAGAGCTAATAATATTGTAGGTCTGTGACAATAAAAACACAGCGCTAATAATATTGTAGGTCTGTGACAATAAAAAAAACACAGCGCTAATACTATTGTAGGTCTGTGACAATAAAAACACAGCGCCAATAATATTGTAGGTCTGTGACAATAAAAACACAGTGCTAATAATATTGTAGGTCTGTGACAATAAAAACACAGCGCTAATAATATTGTAGGTCTGGGACAATAAAAACACAGCACTAATAATATTGTAGGTCTGTGATAATAAAAACACAGCGCTAATAATATTTTAGGTCTGTGACAATAAAAACACAGCGCTAATAATATTTTAGGTCTGTGACAATAAAAACACAGCACTAATAATATTGTAGGTCTGTGATAATAAAAACACAGCGCTAATAATATTTTAGGTCTGTGACAATAAAAACACAGCGCTAATAATATTTTAGGTCTGTGACAATAAAAACACAGCGCTAATAATATTGTAGGTCTGTGACAAGAATCACGAAGAAATATTTTTCAAGGCGCGGTGGAGTGCGGAAGAGGACGAAGTGGAACGAAGAAGGCATAGCTGGATAAAATCAAGAACTGGACAGGATGTGAAGTTACCAAACCCATTAGGATACTGAGAATCAATCAATCAACCAATAAACCCGTAACCATTCAGGGTCGTAGGGGTACCACAATGGATGCCTCAGCCCACAGAGTCCTCCAGCGAATTCTATCCTCAGCGATGCGGATGAGTGTGGAAATATCTTGCCTTGTCCATTCTTTGATGTTGTCTGTCCATGTCTTTATTTTCCCTCCTCTGCTTCTTCCATCTTCGACAGATCCCTGAGGTAATGTTTGTGACAAGGAATCGTGCCTGCATACATGTCTGAACCATGCTAGATTTCGTCGTTTCACTATTGAAAGCAATGGTTCATGAAGACTTGCACACATCTCTACTTTATTTCTTACGTACACATTGGTCTTATGTTCCCTAAAGGAAATTCGTACAATTCGTCTGTAGCATTTGTACTCGAAAGCTTGTAATCTTCTCTGCATGTCCGTAGTGAGTGTCCAACTCTCACAACCATACAACACAACAGAAAGCACGAGAGACTTATAGTTTGATTTATGCTGATAACAGAGATGCGTGGAGATCTTTCTGTACCAAATGTCTTGATGTCCAGTTATGGATTTTATTATTATTATTATTATTATTATTATTTTTATTATTATTATTATTATTAATCCAGAGAACGGATACTTCAAGACCATACGTTTAAATTAGAGTTCGTGTTAACTGAATTACCAGAACCGCAACCTTCACTATTTTGTTATGGCTGTCCATCCATCCATCCATCCATCCATCCATCCATCCATCCATCCATCCATCCATCCATCCATCCATCCATCCATCCGTCCGTCTGTCTGTCTCTCTATCTGTCTGTCTGGTCTATCTATCTATCTATCTATCTATCTATCTATCTATCTATCTATCTATCTATCTATCTATCTATCTATCTATCTATCTATTTATCTATCTATCTATCTATCTATCTATCTATCTATCTATCTATCTATCTATCTATCTATCTATCTATCTATCTATCTATCTATCTATCTATCTATCTATCTATCTATCTATCTATCTATCTATCTATCTATCTATCTATCTATCTATCTATCTATCTATCTATCTATCTATCTATCTATCTATCTATCTATCTATCTATCTATCTATCTATCTATCTATCTATCTATCTATCTATCTATCTATCTATCTATCTATCTATCTATCTATCTATCTATCTATCTATCTATCTATCTATCTATCTATCTATCTATCTATCTATCTATCTATCTATCTATCTATCTATCTATCTATCTATCTATCTATCTATCTATCTATCTATCTATCTATCTATCTATCTATCTATCTATCTATCTATCTATCTATCTATCTATCTATCTATCTATCTATCTATCTATCTATCTATCTATCTATCTATACGCTGTGGCCCTTATTGACCTTGCGGCATCAGGGATAGAAATGTTCTCTGGAGATGGCCTTCTTGTGCGCTGTTTGTAAGCTTGTTCCTATGGCTTCTTCTTCTGTGATCCATCCTATGGTTGATCTGCCTCTGACTTTATAGCCGTGATGTCTATGTGTCATAACCATTTGTGGCATGCTATCTGTTTGTTGTATGGAGGAGTGTGAAAGCCACTTGATCTGTTGTCTTTTGATGTGTTCCAATACTGGTATTGTTTTGGTTATCTGTCTGATGTTATCGTTTTTAATTCTATCTCTTAATGACACTCCGAGTATTCTTCGTAGACATGTCATTTCTGCTGTCACTAATTTTCGTTTCTATTCTGATGTCATTGTCCAGGTTTGGCACTGGTAGCACAGTGATGAAATAATTTAGTAATTTAATAATTTAATGCAACTTTAGTGTCTATGTTAAAATTTTTGTTCTTAGAAATGTGTATCATCTGTCGTAAGATCTGGTATGTTTTGTTGCATGTATTTTGTATATCGCTACTGTGTTTTTCCTTCACTCTTACACTCAATGGCAATAATGCACTAATATAACCAAATTTGACTATTGTCCGCGGTTGAAAGGAACGTACCTAACCATAAGATTTTCGTTTTGCTTAACAACCCCCACTACCTCCTCCACAAACCTGTAAGACACAATTAAATACAAATATGGTTGATTCACTAGATAAATGAGTAAGTGCTGATGTGGGGTTGTATTAACTGCAAGCATGGTAGGAAGGCGCTTGAGAAATAATCTGCAATTTTCAGTACAACAATCAATCAAGTGCCATGCCGACTGGCGTAGACGATCATGTTTCTCCACGACTCTCTGTCTCTTGTGTTGTCAATAAGCTCGGTTGGTGAGCTTCTACCGTGCCACGATACAAGCCCATCTAGTAACTTTTCTCTTTGTCAACCTCTATCTCTTCTCCCTTTGATCTTTCCAGTGGTTATTAAGTGTTCAAGCTGTGTTCTTCTCAGCACATGCCCTAGAAACATTGACTGTCTCCCCCTAATGTTTGATATGATTGATCTTTTTACGCCAGCAACAATAAGAACCTCTGCATTAGTTTCCTTGGCTGTCCATGGTATTTTCAATTTTCAGTACAACTTCAAGCATTACAATGGAGTCAGTCGCAGTCTCGACAACACTTGGTTGTTACCTTAAGCACCAAATCACACGGTGATAATCTCAGACTCCCAGAGAATTGTGCGAAAGATTGAAAGGTGCACGATAGGTAAATGATGGGACACAGTTACTAACAAATCGGTTGTTTAATGTATTACATAGATACGCTTCCCTGGCCATGAAGGGGTCAGAGACAATGAAAGAGCCGAGTCATTGGTGGACAATACTATTACGTGATTGACAGTAGCGAAACGAGAAAGGGTAAACATAATAAGAGAAGTCATTGGTTACTTTAGAGCGAATAAGACGGTGCTGGAGGGGATCATGTGAACTTACAGAGAAATAAATGGGGGTGATCAGTGGTGAGGGGAGGTGAGTGGAGATGAGGTGAGGTGAAATGAGGAGAGGGGAGATGAGGTGAGGTGAGTGGTGATGAGGTGAGGTGAGTGGAGATGAGGTGGGGGGAGGTGAGGTGAGTGGAGATGAGGTGAGGGGAGGTGAGGTGGGAGGAGGTGAGTGAGGTGAGTGGAGGTGAGGTGAGTGGAGATGAGGTGAGGGGAGGTGAGGTGAGTGGAGGTGAGGGGAGGGGAGGTGAGAGGAGGTGAGGTGAGGGGAGGTGAGGTGAGATCAGGGGAGGTGAGGTCAGGGGAGGTGAGGTGAGGGGAGGTGAGTGGAGATGAGGGGAGGAGAGGTGAGGGGAGGTGAGGGTGGGTGAGGTGAGAAAGTATCTCTTCTCTAGAGATGTCCATAAATTGCAATTATTTTTGTCAATGTGACACCTCCCCGCGTGTCAACAAACTGTCCAGAATTCAGTACCCCCCCTGCTTAATAATGTCCAGTTCTTCAAAACTCCCTCCATAAAACACTTTGGTTACAGAAAAACCTGGGTGAGATGTTCAGATTTACATAACAATTTTCAAAATTATACAATTAAATCGCTTTATGAAATTGTTTATTGATGGCATCCACTTTCGTTAACCCCCCCCCCCCGTGTCAGCCACTATCACATTTTTCCTGATACCTATAATACGTCGCCCCCTAAATCATAATCGTTCTTTACGTAATTTATAGACGCCCCCCTTCCCCCTCTGAAAAAAATCATACGATCACATAATAAATATGTGACTGGAACTTTCAGTATGCATACAATTGTAGGACCGATGGAGTGGAGAGCAAATCACTTATGGGAATACCTTGCTTGAAATGATGCTGGATTATAATCAAGTATCACGTTTATAATGTCGTTATTCTGTGACAGGACTCACTTTATAATGTCGTTATTCTGTGACAGGACTCACTTATATAATGTCGTTGGTCTGTGACAGGACTCGCGTTTCTAATATCGTTGGTCTGTGACAGGACTCACGTTTGTAATATCGTTGGTCTGTGACAGGACTCACGTTTCTAATATCGTTGGTCTGTGACAGGACTCACTTTTATAATATCGTTGGTATGTGACAGGACTCACGTTTATAATATCGTTGGTCCTTGACAGGATTCACGCTTATTATATTGTTGGCCTGTGACAGAAATCACGCTTATAATGTCCTTGGCCTTTGACATGTGCATTAAAATATTACCATCACATAACTCGAACGAACTATTTAATTCAAGATCGAAATGCCTGCGCTTGGCAAAGAATCTAATCTCTTTCAACTGCAAAAGAACCGCCTCTACCACGCTAATCTAAACGAGGTGTATGGGGTCACAAAGTTGACGACCCTTCACCGTAATTGTTTCGCACCGAACGAACAGTTTTTAAAAGAAATAGAATCTACATAAAATGTCTTTTTTTCCCTGTGCATCTTTCAGAATCTCAGATAAATATTTAAAAAAAAAACCAACTTGGTTCTGTTCTGATAATTGGGCTCTACTAATTGGTTGGGGGAAAATGGCTGAACAGTGAGTTATAGGGTGTCACTCACCTCAAAGAATTTGGCAACGTAATTGATTTTACATATGGTCACAATTAAAGGTGATTATAGATAGGATACATGATGGCAATGATGTGATCGATGGTGTCTGATTTATTAGAAACATAAACAGGGAGTCGATAAGGAAAAGTGCAATAAGGTAAAGCGAAGATAACTTCTATCTATCTCTATCTATACGTTGTGTCCCTTGTTTGCCTTGCGGCGTCAGGGGTGGAAGAGTTCTCTGGAGATGGCCTTCTTGTGCGCTGTTTATAAGCTTGGTCCTGTGGCTTCTTTGATTTCTGTGATCCATCTTTTACATGGTCTGCCTCTGGCTTTATAACCGTTATGTCTTTGTGTCATGGCCATTTGTGGCATGCTATATGTCGGTAGTCTGGAAGCGTGTGAAAACCACTTGATCTGTTGTCTTTTAATGTGTTCCAATACTGGTACTGTTTTGGTTATCTGTCTGATGTTATCGTTTCTTATTCTATCTCTTAATGACACTCCGAGTATTCTTCGTAGACATGTCATTTCTGTTGTCACTATTTTTCTTTTGTCTTGTGCTGTCATTGTCCAGGTTTGGCACTGGTAGCATAGTGATGGAATAATAATAGTCTTGTATAATGCAACTTTAGTGTCTATGTTTACATTTTTGTTCTTGAAAATGCGTGTCATCTGTCCTAGGATCTGGTATGTTTTGTTGCATCTATTTTGTATCTCTTTACTGGTTTTCCCTTCACTCGAAGATAACTTAAGGTAATGTAAAGGTAAAGTAAGCTAAAGTAATGATTAAGTGAGGTAAAGTAAAAATATTAGTAGCAACGTTATGTGTACAGTAGATAAAGGTAAGGTAAACTAAAGCTGCAATAAGATATATTATATGTACAGTAGATAAAGGTAAGGTAAACTAAAGCTACAATAAGATATAGTAAAGTTAAGTAAAGTTAAAGTAAGCTAAAGTAAGGATAAAGATAAAGTAAGGTATAGTGAGATAAAGGAAGATAAAGTAAGGTAAAGTAGAAATAAAATAAGGTAAGATAAGGTAAATACGGTAGAGTAAGATATAGTAAAGTAAGATAAAGTACAGTAAGGTAAAGTAAAGTAAGGTAAAGTAAAGTAGGGTAAAGTTAAGTAGTGTAAAGGGGTGAGAGTTTGAGGGTTCAAATCTTCTATAGGAAGTCAGAATATATCGTTTATCACTTGGTAACAAGCCCGATGAGCGAGTAATATCTCAATCCTCTACCCTCAAATGGGTTTTAAAAAAAAAGGCTACCTAATAATCCAATGAAAACCCTCCAAAAATTACCTTCTATTAGATAAACAAGTGGGAGAGTAACATCACACGATGAGCAAGTTACAGTCTAGCAGAGTGCACCACCAAGACAAGAGACAGGAGATGTTGGAGATACGTTGCAGCCAAACTTCGTTGCGAAGACGGCACTTGATGATGATGGTGATTAGATAAACCCCCCCCCCTCTCCCTTTACCGAAGACGAATTTACGGCCATGTGAATCATGAACTAGTATAATAGCACACAGTTTTGCCACAAGTACTCAGCTTTCTAATCAGTGACTGAACTGAAACCGCTTTGACTAACATCGCTTACCGCACGTGCTTATTAGCGATGGCGCCATTCCTAGACTTTCCCAGGGCATGATCCATGGCATCCTACTTCTATGAATGGTTTTCTCAACCGGCAGCTTGCCACTTTGATGAGAGAGATGATGTACTTATAGGATAATCCGAGTACAGCAAAGTCAGTCATCTAGACCTTATCAAACATTTCAACCTAACTTTATTACGTTAGTGTAGTGTTAGATCAATCGTCCACCGACCAGCAGATCCTGGTTACGAGTTTACTCGGCATTTGTAGCTAAAACTAAAAATGATTTCCATGGTTTACCAAAAGAGTTTACCAACCGAGTTTACCCACCGAGTTTACCCATCTAGTTTACCAACCGAGTTTATCGACCGAGTTTACCCACCGAGCTTACCCACCGAGTCATTTTCACTTTTCACTTTGACAAGACAATATACAATAAATGCCGTTTTAGCATAACAGACGTCACAGGTGAATATTTAACGTTTACCATCGATAGATAAGGATTAAGTTGTTACCTTGATTTCAACACCTGCCATAAAGATTGCGACATGGGCGCCCTAAGTACTACGCCAAGCAATCAACAGAAACTAACACATCTCTTTTGAGTGCAGACATAAGAGACAAAAGAAATTCTTTTGTGCTCGTTCTTAAAATCCTGAAGATTACCAGGTTGTAGCGGAATACAGTGTCTGTTGTCATGGTCTACAACCTAGATATAATATTTGAGAATCTCTGACAGACACATCCGATTTTAACTTTACTACTTGGTCATTTTGACTCTACTCTATTGGATGAACTACTAACCCCACCACCAATCCCTCCTTAGTCGCTTCTTACTAAATAAATGACCGGTCATCAGAGCTGTAGATATAAATTATAAGTGCAGGTTACCATCATAGCACACTGGACAGAGTACTTAGGTGCTCCGATCTCCGTCTCAATAAATCAATCAGACTGTAGCCACTGACAGTTCCAGGTCAATGTTGATTGATTAATCTTTTGGAATATCTGTTATATTTCACAACTTTGAGAACAACAATGATTGATTGGCCTCTTCGAATATCTGTTATATTTCACAACTTTGAGAACAACAATAATTGATTGGCCTCTTCGAATATCTGTAGTATTTCACAACTTTGAGAACGACAATGATTGATTGGTCTCTTCGAATATCTGTTATATTTCACAACTTTGAGAACGACAATGATTGATTGGTCTCTTCGAATATCTGTTATATTTCACAACTTTGAGAACGACAATGATTGATTGGTCTCTTCGAATATCTGTTATATTTCACAACTTTGAGAACGACAATGATTGATTGGTCTCTTCGAATATCTGTTATATTTCACAACTTTGAGAACAACAATGATTGATTGGCCTCTTCGAATATCTGTTATATTTCACAACTTTGAGAACAACAATGATTGATTGGCCTCTTCGAATATCTGTTATATTTCACAACTTTGACAATGATTCAGACTTTCGAACATCTTCTTAACGGACGATGTAGTACCTTAACTATGCCATATAGTTCCAGGTCGTAGAGACATTTTCGGTACAGAGTTTAATGCATTCACAAAACTAATTCCATCGTGTGTGGGTTTACTTTTTAAATATTTGTGTGTGTGTGTGTTGGAAAACAATTTACGCTTCGGGGAAAGTAATCCCATTTACACACTAATACACATTTAGGTTTTTTATTTTCTTCCTTTCTCGTAATGCCATGTTTTAATTTTCTCAATAATAGACGGTTGTTGAATCCCCTCAATATCCTCTCCCTTATTCACGGGCTGGACGGTCAGAATATTGCTATACTTTTAGATTATTACAGCCCTAAAGGGGAATTAATAATAGCAATATTTCAGGGGATGTTAATATGATATGCTCTGTAAAAAAAGGGAAATAATTCAATGTTATTATGGTATTGTGGGATAAAATACACTAAACCACACCATAAAAATACAATCAGTTGAAAACAAAGATTTGTATGGAATAAAAGGCAACAATTATCAACAAAAAACCTCCCAAAAAAACCCCAGTATTGTCATACATATACAATGCTTGTATTTGGTACTGCCTGCTATCTTGTGTTATCGGGACCAGAAATGGGAGAAAACAATAGAGACACTGATACCTGCACAGTGAGTATTCAGAATAGCGACGTTGTTACTAGAACAAGAAAGTAAAAATTTCATCACATTACATATGTCTATTGGTGTTACTTTTATAATATGTATTGTTACAGATATGGTGTAGGGCCCATATACATATATATGAATAAATATGTATAGGTACATACAATGTTATTTGGAAAATAAAAACAAGAAAAAAAGGGCAAAAAAAAAACCAAACAACCCCTACATGAAATCCAGCTCACACTATGCGCATATATGTACACTTGTGTGTGTATATGTATATATATGTATGTGTGTATGTTTGTGTGTGTATATATGTGCACGTGTGTCGGTATGTATGTATATATGCTATGTATGTATGTGTGTGTAAATGCATTTTTGCTCGGATAATATGCGTGCAAGGATGAACAAAAATAAAAACTCTTTCACATATTATATTTATCATTACACTCTCATCACAAATTTTTCATGAATGTTGTTTAATCCATCTCATAACAAAATGCACACTGCACATTTGAAATGTATTTGGTTTTGTAAATATTTCCTTTGCAAATAAAAATTGAAAAAAAAAATAAAAAATAAAATAAGAGGCGACTAATGAGGTTTTGTAGTGGATCTGGCTGTCTCATCTCATATTAGGTTTATTCTATTACTCAGATGTCGTGGTGTCTGGTTTACGAGAACCGCGACCTCCACTATTTTTGTTGGTTGTAGAGCTCGGATATAACCAAACTGGACTAACTTCCGCGGTTGCAGGAGCGTACCTCACCATATTAGGTAGATTTCACTAGCACAAACCAAACCATCTCATGGGCGAAAGTGACACATAAGCCATGCTGAAATCGGATGTGTCAGACTGAAAGTGCAGATATCGCAGCTAAGCTGTAAATCATGACACAACGCATTCCGTTTTCTGTCCTGTTGATCTGCAGGAGTTTGAGAACTAACGCAGAAGAGGATGAAAGTAGTGTTTTTCTTAAATATAAACTGTATATTTCGGTGTGTATACATAAAACTCGTATGTTCTAATAAAGTACACGTAAATAGTGAAGTAAATAAAAAGTGTATGTTCTAACGAAATACTCGTAAATAGTGAGATAAATAAAAGTCGTATTTTCTAACAAAATACTCGTAAATAGTGAGGTAAATAAAAGTCGTATTTTCTAACAAAATACTCGTAAATAGTGAGGTAAATAAAAGTCGTATTTTCTAACAAAATACTCGTAAATAGTGAGATAAATAAAAGTCGTATTTTCTAACAAAATACTCGTAAATAGTGAGGTAAATAAAAGTCGTATTTTCTAACAAAATACTCGTAAATAGTGAGGTAAATAAAAGTCGTATTTTCTAACAAAATACTCGTAAATAGTGAGGTAAATAAAAGTCGTATTTTCTAACAAAATACTCGTAAATAGTGAGAAATAAAAGTCGAATTTTCTAACAAAATACTCGTAAATAGTGAGATAAATAAAAAGCGTATGTTCTAACAAAATACTCGTAAATAGTGAGGTAAATAAAAGTCGTATTTTCTAACAAAGTACTCACGCATGTGGTTACGTCTATGGATCCACTAGACAAACGAGGAAATGCAACAGAAAACAATAGTAGATGACATTCCCTAATATTTATGCTTTCTTATGGAATCTTTGTTGCATTCCATGTATACAATTATAGACCTCATTCTGAGTAGAAGGTTCCTTCAAAAGGCATTGTACTAAGCCGAAAGCTGAAGTTTTCTGGGTATGAAAGCTCAGAAAAACACCTCTACTGCACATAAGAAGTAAGAGATAATCGGTCTCAATTCATTGAGTTG